>WNWK01000994.1:240000-310000 GCA_009830355.1 Cherax destructor
ACATTTACTAAGACAGAAACATTTACTAAGACAGAAACAGTTACTGAGACAGATACAGTTACTGAGACAGAAACAGTTACTGAGACAGAAACAGTTACTGAGACAGAAACATTTACTAAGACAGAAACAGTTGCTGAGACAGATACAGTTACTGAGACAGATACAGTTACTGAGACAGATATAGTTACTGAGACAGAACCAGATACAGAGAGAGACAGAACAAGTTACTGAGAGACAGAACCAGTTACTGAGAGACAGAACCAGATACTGAGACAGAACCAGTTACTGAAAGAGGCAGAACCAGTCATTGAAAGAGACAGTAGTATACAGACATTGCTAAAAAAAAAAAGAAAAAAAAAAAGGTCAAAACAGTGAACTGTCAAATCACGTAACGGGTGGGGTATGAATCCAGAGCAAGTGAGTCCTAAAACTCACAGACCTCGCTCGCCATGAGTTCAGACCCCACCCGTTCCGTGATTTGTTTTCTATCGTGTTATTGTAACTTGGCAGCTACTGTGCAGGTAATGACGTGAAGCATTTGTTATCTGAGATAACACAAGTTTCTCTTCACAAGATTATCGAATTCTTGTATTTATGAGAAGCGATGAGCAAGACACATGTGCAATGGTTAGGTATCTTTATTTCGAAACGTTTCGCCTGCACAGTAGGCTTCTTCAGTCGAGTACATAGAAAGCAGCTTTCCCTGTATACGACTGAAGAAGCCTACGTGTAGACGAAATGTTTCGGAATAAAGATACCCAACTATTGCACATGTCTTATCAACTTGTCATTACAGTGGAACCTCGGTACTCGAACTTAATTCGTTCCAGAAGGCTGTTCAAGTGCCGATCTGTTCGAGTACCGAACGAATTTTTCCCAAACAATTTTCTTTTTGGTTGGTTGGCTGTTATCACTAATCTTCGTAGGCCCCATGGTGAGTTATTTATACAAATAATATAAAAACACACACCAAAAAATGCGAAGAAACACGAAATAGTTTACAGTGAAATTCTGGAAGGTCGTGTTTGTTTGGTCGAGTGCCGAGCAAACGGTCGACTACCCGATTTTTTTTACCGAACAAAGCGTTCGAGTACCGAATTGCTCGAGTAGTGAACTGTTCGAGTACCGAGGCTCCACTGTATTATATACCATTTTCATATTCATGAGAAACAATAAACCAGTGTTAGTCATTTAGCCTGAGTACTTGTGGAAGTTGGAATCCCTGTCCACTAGGGTCACAGACTGCTACCTACCTGCCAGAAGAATTGAAGGCAATTAGTTTTAATTCATGGAAGGGGAGGCACCAAGTTGCCTCCTTACAGCCCTTAAAAGGCTTGGATTATACAAATTGAGGTTATAGTGTGACTCTGGGGTTTCTCTGTTTATGTGGAATGATTATGGTTCTTGTAAGGATTATGTGGGAGCTCCAGTTGCTTGAAATGTTTCTCTGATCTGTTGGAGTGACTGTCTCTGAGTGTCTTCCAGAGTGTCTTCCAGATTGCCCAGGCCTCCTGTGAATGTAATGATTTCTCCCCTGAAAATAATAACGAGTGTCTTCCAATATGCATTTATGGCCGGTGTATTCTCCCTAACAGTGGAGGGATTTACTTGTTACAAACTACTCCCAGTTACCTCTGAATATCCAGCGAAATGCTTTGTTTTGCACACGGTGAAGTTTGTTGTTTTATGCTGAGAGCAAATGTTACAGGGGTACATATGTTATGAGCGGAGGGACGAGAACTTTGATTATTATTATTATCATCATTATTATTATTATTATTATTATTATTATTATTATTATTATTATTATTATTATTATTATTATTATTATTATTATTATTATTATTATTATTATTATTATTATTATTATTATTATTATTATATATTAATTATTATTATTTAATTATTATTATTATTATTATTATTATTATTATTATTATTATTATTATTATTATTATTATTATTATTATTATTATTATTATTATTATTATTATTATTATTATTATTATTATTATTATTATTATTATTATTATTATTATTATTATTATTATTGTTATTATTATTATTTCGTGAGTCGCTAAGCCTGCATGGATACTTCAGCTAAAGTTGTGGTGGAGGTTTGCCACTCTGTTCACTAAACGCTACACCTGATCTCTGATCAGTCAGGTTTTTTCCCAGCTGTGTTGATTGTTTAGGAAATTTAATATTCAAAGTGAAATATCTTTCCAGAACTTTTTTTTTTTTTTTTTTTTAGAATTTAACCCAAATTTATCTTATATACAGTGGACCCTCGGTTAACGAATACCCCGGAAATCGTGCAATTATGTAAGTATAATTTTGTAAGTTCTTGTGGAAGTGTATTTTTGGGGGTCTGAAATAGACTAACCTACGTGAAATTTTTCCTTAAGGGAGTAAATTCGTTCGGTAATGGCACTTGAGCAGACTTCAGGAGTGAAGTTTTTACGAAACTCGGGGGTCCACTGTAAGAAGTTTTATTCGAATGTTTCTTTTGGGGGTTGTTGAGTCGTTTTGCAGAGTTTGTGTTTTACACAAATAACCCGCACATAAATAAATGACTTTGTAAATAATCCAAGTCGGTCCGAAACGTCTATGTGAGAGTTATTTGTGTATTGTTCCAGTCATGGTATTGTGCCTTTTCAGTCCACCGTACAAGCTATGTCAAATGCCATTTTTTTCGGACGAGTGAAATCTTTGTTCTTTGGTGTAAATTGATGTCTATGTTACACATTCAATACAGATTACAAACCTGACACAAATTGTTTGTGTTAGAAGGTTGGTATCTCCATGTCTGAGTAGATGGCAGTTAATTAGGTGCTCACGTATTTAACCTAGAGCTTCAAGTAGGCTTATTGTAGTTTATCGGGTCAATGTGTGTGTGTGTGTATGCTTTGGCATTGCTAAATTATTGCTGTGGCTGTACTGAAGTGTGGAAGGTATCCTATAGAGAGGGATACATTGTGTTAGGGAAAGGGTCTGTGTACTCACCTAGTTGTGGTTGCAGGGGTCGAATCATAGCTCCTGGCCCCGCCTCTTCACTGGCCGCTATTGGGTCACTCCCTGCGCCAAGAGCTTTATCATACCTCTTCTTAAAGCTATGTATGGATACTGCCTCCACTACATCGCTTCCCAAACTATTCCACTTCCTGTGTGTATGTGTGTGTGTGTGTGTGTACTCACCTAATTGTACTCACCTAATTGTGGTTGCAGGGGTCGAGACTCAGCTCCTGGCCCCGCCTCTTCGCTGTCTGCTACTGGGTCTCCGCTCTCCCTGCTCCATGAGCTTTATCATACCTTGTCTTAAAACTATGTATGGTTCCTGCCTCCACTATATCTTTCTCTAGACTATTCCACTTTCTGACTACTCTGTGGCTGAAGAAATGCTTCCTAACATCCCTTTGACTCATCTGAGTCTTCAGCTTCCAGTTGTGTCCCCTTGTTTCTGTGTTCCCTCTCTGGAACATCCTGTCACTGTCTACCTTGTCAATTCCCCGCAGTAATTTGTATGTCGTTATCATGTCTCCTCTGACCCTTCTTTCCTCCAGTGTTGTTAGTCCTATTTCCTCAACCTTTCTTCATAAGACAGACCCCTGAGTTGTGGAACTAACCTTGTCGCAAACCTTTGCACTTTCTCTAGTTTCTTTACGTGCTTGACCAGGTGTGGGTTCCAGACTGGTGCTGCATATTCTAGTATGGGCCTGACGTACACGGTATACAGTGTCTTGAACGATTCCTTGTTAAGGTAACGGAACGCTAATCTTAGGTTTGCCAGTCGCCCATATGCTGTGTGTGTGTGTAGGAGACATGTGGACCAGACTCTTTATCCCCGTTATCCTTATTCACTTAACAGCAAACAGACACCTAGTAGTTAGTCTGATGTTTTGGGTCGCTTCCTGATTGACACGATATTAAGGAACCCAACGGAAGTAAGAATGTTTGGCTTTCTTGGATTATTGTTGGTTAATAACTCTCTCTATGCTGCCGGGACATTTCTAAGAGCACACAAAAGCAGAACATTGATTTCTGCGCTCGTTCTGGGTATATTGAGTCTGGTTTTGAGGGTCTAGTGGTGAAGTGGGGGGTGATAAATTTCTTGCTAAATGGTTTTGAGGGTTTGTGTGTTTATGTCAGGGGTTCCATACTAAGACTCTGGTCCCTACTGCTCTTTCTATTTGCACTGCATCTTCTTTTTCGTTATAACCTTTCTCTCTCTCTCTCTCTCTCTCTCTCTCTCTCTCTCTCTCTCTCTCTCTCTCTCTCTCTTTCTCTCTCTCTCTCTCTCCATCTGTTCTTCCATTCTCTTTTTTTCTTGTTGCCTCTCACCGTACTTCCTTGTAATGTATGGCATTCGTTTCCTTCACTGGATCCACCAGAATTTGCACCGTATGAAATACATAAAAGATAAACAGCGAGGGTGTAAGTGGCAGAGGGAAGTGGCAGAGGGAAGTGGCAGAGGGAAGTGGCAGAGGGAAGTGGCCGTTGTTAGTGGCAAAAAGCGGACACTACTGAATAATTTATCCCCAGTGATGAGGTTGAAGAATGATGGAGTGGAGTATTTACTCTGTGGGGGGCTACTCCATGTCCAGTGATGGAGTGGAGTATTTGCTAGGGACAACCACTCCATGGTACAGTGATGTAATAGACTGCTAGTGGCTTTGGAGGAGTAATCCATGTCCAGTAATGGAGTGGAGTATTTGCTATGGACAACCACTCCATGGTACAGTGATGGAGTAAAGTCCTTGTTAGGACCACTCCATTGGACGTGGAGTGTTCCTCCAGGTTGTGGCATAAGAAAAGACCATCTTGCACTGAGACTCGCCAGAAAATGAAGGATGCTGATTCACAAGGTTGTTGGTATCCGCTCCTGGTATATTTTGCGTCGGATAAGAGGCTTATCTTCCTGCATTGAATTATGCAACAGCTGACGCTACTTTCCCTTAGGCTCGTACTTAACTGTCGTAGAAGTACGAGGAGTGTGCCTTGCTGCTGGTGAACGGCTCTTGATCCATGGAATTGAAGCTGTCTTCCACTGCTTTGGATCAAACTCAATTACCTTCTATTGCCCAGGTGCTCTATGACTCTTATGGGTTAAGCGCTTTCCCTGCTGCTGGTAATACTACTACTATTAATACTACTACTATTAATACTACTACTATTAATACTACTACTGCTAATACTACTAATAGTAATACTATTAATAATCCTACTACTAATACTGTTAATACTCCTAATACTAATACTACTAATAGAAATACTATTAATACTACTCCCAATAGTAATAATACTTCTACTAATACTATTAATACTACTACTACTACTTTTACTAATACTACTACTACTACTACTTTTACTAATACTACTACTACTAAATAATCATAATTATAATCGTATTTTCCTAATATCTGCCATAAATATTAATACTATGCATTTCACTTTCCTAATAATATTCCTCTTAGAAATTAATATTAGAAAAGAAGGTAATAGCGACACTGAATGAGACAATAATTTCCTATTATAAATCGTTTCGTTCAGTGAACTTGGAACTGCATAAATCACTGAGCAATATTTCTTTCAATAAAGTTTCTTTTCTACTTCTTCAGTTAATTAATTTCCAGAGAAAACACCCGCTAGAAGGATCTTTTAACTCCAAGTTCTTGGACCGGAAGTCACACGCGGCCATCGACAACTCCTTATTATAAATAACGTTTCGTTCAGTGAAAGCTTGAGCGAAACGTGATAAAGCTCCCACTGAGCGAAACGTGGTTTCGAATAAAGGCTTTCTGTGTTCTACGTGTCTTCGGTTAATGCTTAAATCTCCCACTGAGAAATATTTCTCACCTCACTTGTAAGTTATCTTTTTCTCACCTCATTTGCAAGTTATCTTTAGTGGGTTCCGGAGGTCACCACCCCCGCGGCCCGGTCCCAGACCAGGACTCCCGGGTTACACCTCCCAAAACTCCTGCAAACAATTGCAATATGTGTGTTTCCGTTTTAAAAGTCATCATGATAGGATGCTGCGGCGCCGGGCATCTTCTCACAACCTCGATGTTAGATACCATCTTCCCTCCGTGAATGACTTGGAAGAGGAAATTACACATCCCACTCTGTATATTTACACTCTCTCCCTTTTCGCTTAGTTCGGTACCTTATTTCAGCCCCCTTTTTTTCGTACCCCTTTCCTTTGGTCGGTATGCAATACTAACAAACTGTGCTACACTTGGGAATCCTTATTACACTACGTTTCGCCCTCACAGTAGGCTTCCTCAGGCGAATATAAACGGGGGACAGTGTAAATTTTGAGGCGATTCAGCCTAAAGTAGGTGACTCGTGACTCTACTGGAGGAGAAGTGAGATGAAGCAGCTGGAGTTGATCTCACAGGTGAGCGTGGCCCTCTAGTGGAAATAGGTCATATCTAAACAGCTGTTTAACAAAGGAAGGCAGGTCGATAGATGGATACTTTTCTAATGCAAATAAGACACACGATACAGGTTATGACATTTAATTGTGACGACGTTTCGTCCACTAGAGACTTTATCAGGCCATGAATTGATCAAGTCCCTAGTGAAGGAAACGTCTTCACAATAGAATGCCATAACTTGCGTGGGTATCTCATTTAAATAATGTCAGTATGAGGGTGTTTTAAATTGATGGACCCGATTTTAAATGGCTGCATCTCTGAAATTCGGTCCATCAATTTCAAACACCATATATTTTACCAATTTATTTCTGTCCTCATGTTTAATGTCGACAAGAAATGTTTAAATTTGTCTTAACTGGTTAATTCTTCCTTCTATTTCGGACTATCTTTTGTTAGGATTATTCCGTCTCTTAAGTAATTACTATATAGTTGAAGCTACATTGTTGATTTGATATTTTTTAATAGAATGTGATTTAACGTTGGTGGCTTATCCCCCAAAAGTTGGTTTGTGTATCTTATGTGTTGTTGTTATTGTTGACCTTGTTTATGTTGGATTTTGTAACATTGAAATCCACCAGAACACGTCTCTGCTGATTCTGTCACCATTACTACCTCGACGGCAACTACTACTGCTATGACTACGACTACTAATACTACCACCACTATTACCACTACTACCACCACTACTACTAATACCACCACTACTACAACCACCACTACAACTACCACCACCACTTCTACCACCACAACTTCTACCACTACTACCACCACAACTACTACCACCACTACCACTACTACCACCACCACCACCACTACTACTACTACACCACCACCACCACTACTACTACTATCACTATTACTACTATCACTACTACTACTATCACTACTACTACTACTACTACTACTACCACAACCATTACCACCACCATTACCACCACCACCACCTCTACCACCACCACTACCACCACCACTACAACCACCACTACTACTACCACCACTACTACTACCACCACTACTTCTACTACCACCACCACTACTACTACTACCACCACCACCACCACTACTACCACCACCACCACCACCACCACCATTACCACCACCACTACCACCATCACTATCTCTACTACTACCACCACTATCGCTACTACCACCACCCCAACCATCACCACCACCACCACCATCCCCAACCATCATCACCACCACCACCATCCCCCATCACCACCACCACCGTCACCTGCATATCGTCACCCCCTGGATGTTGAGTCATTAATTATAACTTTCTACCCCAAACTTTACTAATAAGCCAGTGTCTTTTACAAGATTTTTTCTACATGAAGGAAGGGATGTCCTCTGGGCCCCTAGTCAGTAAATCTTGGCCCTATTCAGAGAACTCTGGTTACTAAATATTTTCTTGCCCTAGTCAAGGGATGCTGGGGACCCTAAATCCTTTTCCTTGATGACAGACCCGTGGTTCAGACCACTGCTTCTTTCCTCCCTAACGATGGGCCTTCTTCTTCTTCTTCTTTCTCTTCTTCCACTCTCTTCTGTCAAGCTGTTGCCTGGCTGCTCTCCCACCTTCTTCACTCGAGTTGTCTTCCTTTCCTCCTTCCTCTCACGTCTCTTCCTACATTCTTATTTCAAGTTGTTACATCCTTTCCCTACTCCCTTGTTCACTTAATTCTCACACGTTCGCTCCCGGCCTCTTCCCTCTACCTGTTGCCTCCCTTCACTCCTTCCTCTCTCATTCCCTCCCACCCTCTTTCCCTCGATCTGTTGCCTGCCTTCCCTCCCTTCCATCTCTCTCTCTTCTCTCCCTGCCTCGCTCCACTTTACCCCCCCCATATCTTCATTACCCAAACTCTCTCCACGCAAGATTTTCTCATAACAGAGTCTCTTGGTTTTCCCCTCCCTGCCTAATAGTCTCCCTCTCACCCTCCCTGTCCGTCTACCACCCTCACAGTCTACTCCCCTCAATTCCTTCCTGTCTACCACTCTCCCCTAACTGCGCATAAAAACGAAGATAAAAGAGTGAGGGAAAAAATATATTTTAAGATATGCAAATGGGAATATAACGAGGAAAAATGTACAGTGAGAATCGCCTATCCCAGCTAGATGTCTTTTGGTGCCCAAGGTCGATATTTATGAGTGCCAAGGTCCCCCCCAGTGCCACAAGAAAATAAGCATGCAGAGTCTTTTTGACCTTCAGAGAAGTATGTATGGCCTACATACAATCCCAATCCCCACGTAGGTAAGTAGGGATACCCAATCCCTACATAGGCAAGTAGGGATACTCAATTTTTACATAGGTGAGGATTCGAGGCAGGTATGCCCAAGGTCTAAGGTCAGTGTCATCATAACAACGTATCTCAAGCAACACAGAATATTTGTTTAATGGATAATATTATCCAAAGTATAATGCAAAAATATACCAAAAAACACATCGGAGCCTGGCGAGGAGCAGAGGCAGAGGGATAAATTGCATTTAGCTTCCTGGTCTTTCCTTGTGTGTGTGTTGGGAGAGCTGAGTACAGTGTATACTGAGAGAGACTTCCGGAACCCAGCCTTACTAGTGAGGAGGAGGAAGAGGAGGAGGAGGAAGAGGAGGAGGAAGAGGAGGAGAAAGAGGAGGAGGAGGAGGAAGAGGAGGAGGAGGAGGAAGAGGAGGAAGAGAAGGAGGAGAAGGAGGAGGAGGAGGAGGAGAAGGAGGAGGAGGAGGAGGAGGAGGAGGAGGAGAAGGAGGCGGAAGAGGAAGAGGAGGAGGAAGAGGAGGAAGAGGAGGAGGAGGAAGAGGAAGAGGAAGAGGAGGAAGAGGAGGACGAGGAGAAGGAGGTGGTGGTAGATAATATGGAAGTAGTAGTAGAGAAGGAAGAAGAGGACTGAAGAGAAGTGCAGAAATAGGGGGAAGGTAAAGAGGAGTAGAAATAGGAAGAGGATTAGAAATAAGAGTGAAAAAAAGGAGTGGAAAGAGAGGCGTTTACGGCATCAGATTCTTGTTAGAAGTGTATGCGCAGAGAAGCTCTAAACCCGCAAGGGTCGTATAGCTCACTGGAAAACAGGGAAATAATCCATTTTGCTCCGAGGAGAAAGAAGGTAGCTAGCTCCATTTCCTAGAACAAAGAGCCCTTTTCCAGCATGAAGGTTCCTGTATAAAGTATTAGTGGAGAGAGTGAAGAGAAAAAACTAATGATACACAAAAAAATTGGCACGGCCTAAATGACATTCTGGGAGCAAGTAGGCCTAGATAGAAATTTTACCCCCCCCCCTCAAAAAAAAATGAAAGGTACTGCCAACTTTAATTTTACGTCAGTAAAAGCTAAGTACTCACCTATTTGTGGTTGCAGGGGTCGAGTCACAGCTCCTGGCCCCGCCTCTTCACTAGTCGCTACTAGGTCCACTTCTCTCCCTGCTCCAAGAGCTGTATCGTAACTCTTCAAGCTGTGTGTGGATCCTGCCTCCACTGCTCCACTCTCCAGATTGTTCCCTGTGAATCATTCGAAGCAAGGGGGTGCTGGAGGTTCGATCCTCCGTCCTCTAGTCGCGAGAAACTCGACTGTCACTGGCAGGCTTCCCTATATCACTGCTGCAGTGAAAAGACTTAAGGAGATGGAATTGAGAGAGCTGATTATAAATTACATATGAAAAAAATATCACTGCTGTAGCTGAAAAAATATCACTGTCGTAGCTGGAACATTTTCCGACAAATCCACAAATCAATAAGGAAACTATAAAGGACATTTAAGCCCTTTCTTTTCCATTTCTTTACCATTATGGGTACATTTTCCTTACTTTGCAATATGATAATGGTCTAAGACTGAGCGAAACGTTCTTTGAATTTTCATCTCTGAATTATGGGTCATCTGTCAAGGAATTTTCTGTCATGTATGACACAATACGAAAATAAGTGTGAGGTTAGAGGAAGCTGTGTCTCACCTGTAGTTCTACAGTGGGTTCATACAGTGGGTACATTCACACAGTGAGTACATTCATATAGAGTCCTGTGTATAGTGTCCTATTTACACTGCATGTACACTGTCATGGTTACACTGCATGTACAGTGTCCTGGTTACACTGCATGTACAGTGTCCTGGTTACACTGCATAAGTATCCTGACCACACTTCATAAGTGTCCTGACCACACTGTATAACAGTGTCCTGACTACACTGCATAAGGGTCGTGGTTACACTGCTGGGACAGTATCATAAGTACACCACGACTCACTTTCCTGATTACAGCCCCAGTCACTGCTGAAAGCC
This sequence comes from Cherax destructor, assembly GCA_009830355.1. Taxonomy (NCBI): domain Eukaryota; kingdom Metazoa; phylum Arthropoda; class Malacostraca; order Decapoda; family Parastacidae; genus Cherax; species Cherax destructor. Next base: position 250,692 of record WNWK01000994.1, read on the forward strand.
CTGGAAGAAATATACAAGAGAGAAAGCTCCAAAATAAATTGAAATAAAACGTATGAGGGGAACACCAATGGAGAAATGAGTCAAGGTTATACAACTGTAGTCAGCAGGAGGCAAAGGCGAATATTTTTAAATATTCTCCTCGTATATTCTAACCAAGGGTGCTAGAGACTGAGATTTGTAAGGAGAAAGGACCCTTGGGAAGATGTCTTGTTGGCTCGTGCCTTTGTAAATTGTGATGGAAAGGGAGATGACTGTTTTGCTTCCACAATGAGGTGTGATGGAGGGTGTGGGGGTAATTTTTATTACAAGTGACTGAGAGAAACCATAAGCAAGAGGTTGAATGGTAGGTCACTTTTTTGTGTAGACTGGCAGAGGGGGGGATAAATGTGTTTGTGTGTGTGTGTGTGTGTATTCAACTGTAAGGCCTGTAACACTGGCATTGTTGGAAGTACCTCACGAAACAACGAAGGCATTCTGCATTGCTTCTGAAGAGCTTTTGGTAGAGCTTTCCGTACTGGCCTACCCACATTTGAGCCATGCTAGGCAGGTCCAGCTCACACCCATTCAAACTACTCATATACCAGTCTAATCTATTTGTAAAACTATCAAAACTTCTATCCTGAATGATACTTGAAATTGTTCCAATCATTCAGAACTCTACTGCCAAACCAGTGCCTTTTTTTATGTTCTTTCTAAATCTAAATTCCTTCAACTCGAATGTATTGCTGTGAGTCCTGTCTCTGTTAGATACTTTCAGCACGATATTTACATCCATTCATTCCGGTTTTTAATTTGTACTCTTCTATCGCTTCTCCACTACTTCTCCTTCTCTCAAGTGATCGCAGATCCACTACCTCCAACCTGTCTTCATAGGGAAGATGTCAACCACACGGGATCAACTTCGCCATCCTTCTCTGTACGATTCCCAGCACATTTATGTCCATTCTGTAATATGGAGACGAGAAAAGTGCATCATGATCTAAATGAGGCCTTACCAAGGATATATAAAGTTGAAGTATTACCTGAGGGATCCTGTTATTTATATTTCTTGATACGAAGTCGTAATGCACTGTAATGCATTAACCCGACTGATGGGATGTCTTCTACGTCTATTGCTGTATTATGCGTCCTTAAATGAGGTACCCTGATGCCGGTGACGGGCTCTTGACTCAAGGGATTTGAGCTACCCTTAACTTTCATGGATCAGACCTGAATGCTTTCTGTTCCGTAGATTTTGTAGGACCCTTTCGAGGTTTAGCGCTTACCCATGAAAAATAAATAATAATGACTATTTATATATGCATTGGTATTTTTTCAGGTGTAAATCTGTAAATTTTGTGTAATGTTGTGTTGGTGTGTCCAGGGTTTGGCGATGTGTGATGAAGAGGGTGGGACGTGTGGTGGCGGCGGCGGCGGTATCAGTGGTGGTGGCGGCGGGAGCAGTGGTTGTGGCGGCGGCGGCGGCAGCAGCGGCAGTGGTGATGGTTGGTGTGGCGGCAGGTGCGGCCGCACACAGCTCCTGCCCCCCAAGCGAATACACCTGTGAGAATCTACGCTGTATTCCCAAGGACCGCATCTGTAACGGACGCGACGACTGCGGGGACAGCTCTGACGAGAAGCCCAACTGTACCCGTAGGTTCCTTCCTCAGCAGTGGTTCTGTACCCATAGATTCATTCCTCAACAGTGGTTCTGTACCCATAGATTCATTCCTCAGCAGTGGTTCTGTACCCATAGATTCATTCCTCAGCAGTGGTTCTGTACCCATAGATTCATTCCTCAGCAGTGGTTCTGTACCCATAGATTCATTCCTCAACAGTGGTTCTGTACCCATAGATTCATTCCTCAACAGTGGTTCTGTACCCATAGATTCATTCCTCAGCAGTGGTTCTGTGCCCATAGATTCATTTCTCAGCAGTGGTTCTGTACCTATAGATTCATTCCTCAGCAGTGGTTCTGTACCCATAGATTCATTCCTCAACAGTGGTTCTGTACCCATAGATTCATTCCTCAACAGTGGTTCTGTACCCATAGATTCATTCCTCAGCAGTGGTTTTGTACCCATAGATTCATTCCTCAACAGTGGTTCTGTACCCGTAGATTCCTCCCTCAGCAGTGACTCTACTTCAGTAACTTTCTCAGCAGGATTTCTCTTCATGTAGGCTTCCTTCTGTAACGATCCTCTGTAGGTTTCCCTTCTATAATGATTCTTTACCTATAATTTAACCCCTACTAGAGATATGCCTGTATATTCTTACTTCAGTAGTGATCATGTGATCGTAGGCTCCTATTTTTACAATCATTCCGTTTCTTATGGATTCTATAGTGATCCTGTGCACAAATATTCTCTCAAAATGGTCTAAATGTATTGTTAAATTTGTTGTTTCGTGGTATAAAGGTGTTATGTGCAGAGCAAAACATTGTACTCAGGCTGTTTCCCTCATAGCACCTCCCATCAGGGAACACGTACAGAAGAGTGTTGAACACTTCATCCTCAGTCTTTTAAACCCAAGAGGGAAATCTGAATCCAATCCCACAGGCGCCGAATCTTTAAAATTCAACGCTTCACCATAGACTCCTGCCAAGGTTTGACCCCTCGGATGTCACTGACGGGAGACGCGTGTGTCACCACCAGGTCGTGAACACTGAGACAAAAATAACCCAAAATTGTATTCGAGCTTTCTAGATATATTCTAACCAGAATAAAATAACGCCTCTTAATGAATGTTTTGCTCTGCACATTGTCTCTTTTATCAAACATTACGGCTAGTTATACTATAACTAGCCATAATGTTTATATCAATAATATGTTTATATATGTTTATATTAATGATAATAATAATAATAATAATAATAATAATAATAATAATAATAATAATAATAATAATAATAATAATAATAATAATAATAATAATAATAATAATAATAATAATAATAATAATAATAATTACTGTTAGCTAAACAACCCTTTTATTTCAGGCTGCTATTACAGGCTATTGTCGCATCCTGGCAGGCTACGAGAGTAGCCTGTCAGTCACACAATTATCAGACAGAGGATCGAGTCTCCAGTACTCCTTGAACTGAATGGCACATGAGGATATTGCCTTAACCCATTATTAGATTATTACTATTATAAAAAACAAGAAGCGCTAAACCTACAATGGTCAAACAGCAACCTATTTTTAGAGCCACCCAAAATTTTTCACTTCGATTGCTCTATTTTGCGCAGTTTGATCAAAGTATTTTATAAGCACCTGTTTATAATTTCTAAAGTCATATTGTTCTGTGAAGAATTCCTTGATGCTAGTAAAGTGCTCTTGATATAAGGAACTGGAGGTGTTTTCTCAGTGGACCCTCGGTTAACGAATACCCCGGAAATCGTGCAATTATGTAAGTATAATTTTGTAAGTTCTTGTGGAAGTGTATTTTTGGGGGTCTGAAATAGACTAACCTACGTGAAATTTTTCCTTAAGGGAGTAAATTCGTTCGGTAATGGCACTTGAGCAGACTTCAGGAGTGAAGTTTTTACGAAACTCGGGGGTCCACTGTATATAATTGTCAATAATTTTGAATTATCTGTGTTCGAGCAAGTCTCTTATAATCTTGTCAAGGTTATCATTCTTGTTGGAATTCTTAGTAATTCAGGGATTATTTGCCTGTTTTCTCTCTTAAATAGTAGAATTATATTAGCAACTTTAAGGTCACCTAGCAGTACACGCAGACTATTAGGTGATCATAGGTAAAATGCCTGTCTCGTACTTATCGGACTGAGGATTGAGCCTCCACCAGTCTATGTGATGAATGGTTTACACGAACATAAATATAATAATAATAATAATGATAATAATAATAATAATAATAATAATAATAATAATAATAATAATAATAATAATAATAATAATAATAATAATAATAATAATAATATTAATAATAATAATAATATCTTTATTTACTACAAGTACATGTACATGGTATACAGGCCTAGCTGACATCAGTGACATACTATATAGAAAGTCCCTTGTTATGCTGAGCATTTCGGGCAGATTAGGTCAGTGTCCCAGGATGCGACTCACACCAGTCGACTAACACCCAGGTACCCATTTTACTGATGGGGAACATAGACAACAGGTGTAAAGAAACACGCTCAATGTTTCTGCCCTGGCTGGGAATCGAACCCAGGCCTTCGCCGTGTGAAGCGAGAGCTTTACCCACCAGACCACCAGAGCACTATAGGTGTGTTTGTGTAATCAATACTTCTTACTAAATTATGGATCAAATATCGTGTAAACTATTGTTTTCACGTATTTCATTAACCTATCTTTATTCCCTGTGTTCAATGATTTTTCTGTTATATTTCAGCGTGTAACGTGACGTATAACGGCGAGGTGGGTCGTAGTTACGAGATCGACCTTCACGAATCGAACTCCCTTCAGCCTCCCTTCACCTGTTACATGACCTTCGTGGCGGCGGGCGACATCTTCGGTGACCTGGTGCAGCTCGTTTTCCGCGACCTGGTTCTGGGGTCCTTCAAGTCACACCACGTGTGCGGGTGTCCCCAAGGCCACTTGTCCGTTAACGAGCCTCACCGACCCCACATCGGCGGTTTCTGGTGCGGGGGAAGCGGTGACCATAATGTTTATTACAGCGAGACCAGCACCGTCACCGTCACGCTGCAGGTGCCTCAGCAGGAGCACGACACCATTGGGGAGAAGAAGGTGCGACTTCGACTCATGTACAAGTTCTTGCTGGAGGCTGAGTCCATCGTTAGGTATGGTCCGTGGAACAGCGCCAAGTACCTTGGCGTGCCGCGCTCGGGAACCGTCTGTGACCGGATTTTCGACTCTTGCGACCGACGTAAGTGCCGTGTGCAGTCACCCAACTACCCTGGCATCTACCCTCGTAATGTGACGTGCCAATATGTGATCAGACAAGCTACGGTGCCCCACGGTCGCCACGCCCTGGTGAGCGTGGGTCAGCCCCAGCGAGGACGCGTGCATATTAAGCACACTGATGCAGCGTGTGATGGGAACTTACACCTATGGCTGAACGGTGATTGCGATGTCGTAGGAGATACTCTCAGTGTTTATGAAATTCAGGGTGAAAGTCGACGACTGCTGATGCGTTTCTGTGGTGGCGGTAAGGTGTCTCGCATCACAGCCAGCGGGGCAGAACTCTTACTTGTCTTCCAGACTTCCCCTTTCGACAACATGTACTTCGATTCATCTGAAGGTACTCACCCTGGATTTGAGCTGGACGTTGGAGTGGCTTTTGTACCTAAAAATTCTTTCCTCTACGCTGACCAGGAGTGTGAGTTTATTATTTCCAGTTTTGAAGCAGCAAGAGGTCATTTTGAAAACGTAGCTCACTCACTGCCAAGAGATAGTAAATGTTCTTATAAGTTTCGGGGTCGCCCAGACGAAGTAATCTGGCTCTATTTCACCCGCCTTAAGTCCATCTACACCCAACCCCCGTCTCGCGACGGACCCCATTGTCGGACCCGTGTGATGCTGGTAGAAGGAGCAGATGCTGATGGAGAGGTGCTGGAGAACACCTGTGGGCCCTTGGGCATGCGGGTGTGTCACAGGGAGCAGCTCGGCCCTGGACGGAACAGGACGAGGCCGTGTGGGCCTCAGGAGAGCTACTTAACATCAATTTCTTTTGCGACACTCACCATACATTATTTACTTCCCTCGACGGTAGCAGACCTCGAGTTCCGTCTGCATTACGAGTTCGTGTACGCAGGACCGCGAGCAGCGGCACTCAACCTTCCTGAGCCCTGCGACCGACACATTAACAGTGAGCGTAGCAAGAAGGGGCTCCTCGCCTCGCCCGCTAACAACTTGCTGTATGGCAAGTTTGGGGCAACAAGACTTAAATGTAAATATAGCCTCCAAGGCAAAGCGAACGAGGCAGTTAGGATCACATTTATATACTTTTATGCTCACAATTCGTCGTGTCCGGGACGGGAATCACCGTTGCAGGCATGTGGGAGACCCAATGCTCTGGAAGGCCGTGGTGCTCGTCTTGAGGTTTCAGAATGGCCCTGGCCAGGTGTAGAGCTCCCTCAGGCCTGTATCTGTCATGGCCTCTACCTGCCAGCAACCTTACTCTCTTACTCTGCCTCTCTCACTATTACCTTTACTGTTGTAGGTATGGATGTGTTCGACGATTTCTCACACTTTAGCTTCGAACTGGAATACGAGTTTGTTGAGATAGAAGCGTGTGAAGAAGATAGAATAGTCACAGGTGAAGCTGGCACATTAAGTCTGGCCCTTCGCCCACCTCCTGGGCCATGCAGAGGACACCCGTGGCTTCTTCAACCCACCGCAAACCGCTTCTTGCTTGTTTCTGTTCCTGGAAAAGCTATCAGAGGGGGTTTGCAAGTTGAAGCTCATGGTCATCTAGTGTCATCAGAAGATTCGGTAACACCTGCGGAATGCCAGAGCTCTGAACTACACGTGTACCAGCCAGGTAATCCTAGACCTCTGAGTGCTGTGTGTGTGTCTCCTGGTGCAGCTGAAACAGTCCATGTTTTCTCTGAGGGCTTTAACGAACCTCTGTCGCTGGATTATCTCGGCGAAGCAGCGAGGTCTTTGGTGGTAGTGCTACTGAGTCGTCCCGCCTACCTCTCAGGACAGTCACAACAACAACAATATAAAGCGGTTGATATCCGGTGGGTGGAGGCGGCGCCACGCTGGCTGGCTACAAGATGTGCCACAGAGTGTCCAGCTGTTCACGCTTGTATCAGTGCTTCTCTCTTCTGTGATGGGACATGGCACTGCCCATCTGGTGCTGATGAAGCTGTGGTGACCTGCCTGATGGCTCTGTCTCCGTGGCTCTGGCTTACGTTTGGTCTGGCTGTCGGGTGTATCTCAGTGCTGTCAGGCTGGTGGGGCTGGACCTTGTGGAAAACTCGGCAGGCACGCAACGCAACTAATGGATGCAGCGAGGAGGTGCTGACACCGGGCCACCACGAGTCTCCTCCAGAGCCCCCAGAGTATCCTGACTGTATCGACGTAGACTTCGAGACGACTGTCTGACGATACGCCCCCCGGGAGGACGAAGGGCCCCCGGGGTTGGCTGCATTAATAGGAAGACTTGCTGCTCTTATCAACGGCTGGAACACTCCTCGTCAGACTTCGCACACCAGTGGTGGACGTATGCGCTTTGCTCACAATGGCACCAGAAATAATTCTTCGTGTCAACATAATGGGGTGAGACGTTTGCCTGTTATTCGTCTCCCTAATGGGGCTCATAATCCAGGAGTTCGGTTATCAAATGGAACAAACAGTCCTCCGCCACTCCTAAGCCCAAGAAAGGAAAAGGATGGACTAAAGGCGAGGGAAGATAAAAAGCCTCCTCCGAGTCCTGCGTCAGATAAAGCAAACAGCCCTACGTGGAGCATCGCAAAAATGAGTCACGTGGAAGAGGAAGATGCCGAAGATACTAAAAGTTCTCTAACTGAGAAACTCACAAATGAGACGTACAAGCCGCTGGAGGAGATGGAATGGCCGAGCTGCTTCCCAGCTCCTCCCAGCAGCCCTAGTAACACCAGCTCATCTCCTTCACACAACTATCTGCACGAAATCTCACCCTCACCGCCGCCCAACTTCAAGCATGAAACCTCACCATCACCAACACCACCTGATTTTAGACACGAAGCGTCAACTCTTCCGCTGCGCGATCCCAGCTATAAAGAGACCACATTACCATTATCAGAGACCGAACTGCATGACTCTTTCTCACCCTCTACATCCCCATTGTACATCAAACATTATGCTTCTCCGTCACCTCCAGATTTCCGCAGTGATGCATCGCCCACTCAGCATCCAAACACGCCAGTCCGATCACCCTTAAGTCGTAGTTCGCCTGTTTCTCCACCCATTCACCTTATAAATAGCCTCACGCAGATGCGTTCACAGCAGAAAAAGTCCCCATCACCTCCGCCAGACTGCCGATGGATTTATGTAAACGATCTGCAGCAGCACTCTTCTGCTTCCTCACCACCGGGTTCTGTTGCATCCCCGTCACATGTTTGTAGACGAGGCTCTTCCTCGTCTGTGGGACAACAGGGAGCCATCACTCTCTCCCCGGCCAAGCTCCAGTATGAGAGTCTCTATTCTCCGCTTGGCAGTCTTCACTCTGCTCCTCCGTCATCACCGAACTTACAGTTGACGCCCCAGTCCCCACAAGATCGTCAGAACAGCTCTTCATCCGCCAGCACATCCCAACACGACAGCTCATTATCATTCTTGTGCAATATGTCACCTTCACCTCCTCTGCCACAATTTCCCAACGAAGATTCATCTGAATCACCGACGCAGTACGATATTCCTGAATCAGACCATTCAGAACATTCTCAGAAGTCCTCAACAATAACTGGTACAACAATTCAGAATGAAAGGCTGCCACAAGACTCTCCCACCTCCTTGCCAGCAGAAGCTGAACAACAAACCCAACAATCAACACTGCCACAGTCAGATACAGAGTCGCAACCCAAGAGCACAACATCCCACCTCTCGACACCAACACCGCCACCGATCCCGTGTTTCTTTGACGATGAGGACATTCCACCAACGCCTCCACCAATACCCAATTTCTTTGATGCCGAGAGTCCTCCTGTAACTCCTCCGTTACCAATCAAACAAAAGAATATAAAATTGGCACAACAAACGGAGACGAAGCCAGATGTTGTACACCCACAGCCGCTTCTTAGGAGTGAATTGTATTGTATGCACACAATGCTGCCACCGCTAGACGTTATACATGAGAGCTCACCACCTGAGTCACCCTTTGAAGCTGAACAGGCAAATCACCCATCTGAACCATCTGAAAGGGTTCACAAAAGTTCCCCCACTGAACCACCATTTGACATAATTAGTAAAAGTCCCCCACCTGAACCACCTTTTGATATAGTTCACAAAAGTCCTCCACCTGAACCACCATTTGACATAGTTCACAAAAGTCCTCCACCTGAACCACCATTTGACATAGTTCACAAAAGTCCCTCACCTGAACCGACATTGGACGCAGCACTCAAACGTCAGGCGCTAGAACCTCAGTTAGATACGACGCCTCTTGAAGTCCCGAGTGTGGAGGAAGAGGAGGACCTCACATCGTCGCCTCCATTACACACTGACGTACAACACATGGACCCATCACCGTCTCCTTCGCCGCCACCAGCAGCCGCAGCAAAAAGCGAGAGCCTTCCGTCACCTGAGTACTTCTCACTTCCCGACAACTGGCCTGAATACCCACCCTTCCTCTTCGGAGACTCAGATTTTCCGCCACCGTAAGCCTCCCAACAGAAGCCTGGAATTCAACTGCGGCGGACGTTGAATCTAAATCTCGTACTGTCGACAGTAGTGAACTGAAAGACGCGTTGAAGAACAGGCTTTAATTAGAACAACTTTTCGCCCTCTACAGAGCTTCAAGAAGACCTGGATTAAGCTCTGCACAGAGCGAAGCGCTGCCCTGAAGAAAGCCAGTTCCATAACTTGCGTTTTTGTATTCGCACTAAGCGAACGTGCCAGAAAGTGAGGTCACACAGATAGTTTACATCAGCCAGTGTACAGCGCTGTTAAACGTAAGACATTCTTAAATGACAGACAATGCTGATTTAGCAGATGATGAGTATTTAAGTGTGTTGTTGTCACTGAACTTAACCACTATTCTCGTCTCATTAATGAACGGGAGTAGCTCGCATTCTCTCTCGAAACGGTGCATTCACTTCTGGATGTGATATTACTGCTAATGTAACTCTGGGTCTTCACGTTACCCCAGACCAACACAAATGTTTCGAAAAACGTTTGCAGATTAGCGAAAATTGTGTATATATGGACACATTTCATTTTTTTTAACTCCATTGAGTGCGAAGAGCAGAGAGGAACGTAGAAAATGGCAAGTCGTATGCCCCCTCACGTTTACTTGGAAGAACGATCCACAACTCCCAAAGGAATGGGCCTTTACGTTCATCTACTGAAGAGGGCCCACAAGTTCACCTAGAATGAGGGGATCTACCCTCCTCTCTACCCAACACTCTTTTGTTAAATACTTTTGTTTACCTTTCGTTTAATCCCCAACCCAAATTTAAATGCCATTGATTGTACATTTCATTCATCACTAATATTACGAGAGGAAATATTTTTAGAAAGGAAAAGCATATAAATTTCAGATGATTAGATTTAAGAGGCTTACCTACAGTGTTCATCAATCATTGTATTTACCACAATTATGACTTAAAGAAACTTGGATTGTCTTGAAATACGAAACCAAACATACACATTTCAGTCCCCACTGCCAAATCTGCATAATCTACTCCACATGTTCATTGTATTCCATACAGACAAACCTGTATAATGTAGTTCACACAAACATGCGCATTATAGTCCACAGAATCAAACATGCGCATAAACCACAGAGCCAAACAAGAGCATTCTAGTCCACACATCTTAACATATTTATATAGAGGAACGTGCACACACTGGCTCATAGATGTAAACAAATATCCCCAAAACTACGAAAATATATACGTACCCGATAGCCTATACATAGGCCAAAAGGTGTATATAACACAACCTAACAGTTAATACATATGTACACTATAGTCCTCGAAAACAACAGGAAAACAAAACAGAGGAGGTTGATAAAAAAATCATTGGTGAGCGAGAGAATAAGCTTAGGGAGAAATTTATCAAGTATTAGGAGGAATTGGAAGAGAAAGTAAATTAACGGAACTTTATCGGCAGTATAATTTGATAACCTATAAGTTCCTCTTGGGCGAAAAGTGGTTACATTAAAAGCTTACACTTTGTTGTGTGTTATCCTCCAGTTCTTGGCTCTCCGCCTCTCTTATCATCTATGAGGCGTTCTCACCCCCGAAATAAATAAAAAATAAAGACGGAACAAGACTTTATTGGGATAAACTTTTTTTTCCGTTAAAGGACTTGAAACCTCTGCTTAGGGCAAAATGTTGTCCAGGTAAAGTATTGTTTTGTTTTTGTGGTTTCGCCAGTATGTTCATCAATCAGCCCTAAAAGTAGAGAGCAATTCTTTACATCACAGAACAGACCAACAGAAAAACACCAGACAACTCTGAACAGGCTATTGTTGTAACATGCAACTCTCCATACACTAGGCGGCTCCTACCAACTCTACACACACTAGGCTCCTACCAACTCTCCATACACTAGGCTCCTACCAACTCTACACACACTAGACTCCTACCAACTCTACACACACTAGGCTCCTACCAACTCTACACACACTAGGATCCTACCAACTCTACACACACTAGACTCCTACCAACTCTACACACACTAGACTCCTACCAACTCTACACACACTAGGCTCCTACCAACTCTACACACACTAGGCTCCTACCAACTCTACACACACTAGACTCCTACCAACTCTACACACACTAGGCTCCTACCAACTCTACCACAGGCTCCTACCACTCTACACACTAGACTCCTACCAACTCTACACACACTAGGCTCCTACCAACTCTACACACACTAGGCTCCTACCAACTCTACACACACTAGGCTCCTACCAACTCTACACACACTAGACTCCTACCAACTCTACACACACTAGGCTCCTACCAACTCTACACACACTAGGCTCCTACCAACTCTACACACACTAGGCTCCTACCAACTCTACACACTAGGCTCCTACCAACTCTACACACACTAGGCTCCTACCAACTCTACACACACTAGGCTCCTACCAACTCTACACACACTAGGCTCCTACCAACTCTACACACACTAGGCTCCTACCAACTCTACACACACTAGGCTCCCACTTACCACACTGGCTCCTACCACTCTACACACTAGGCTCCTACCAACTCTACACACACTAGGCTCCTACCAACTCTACACACACTAGGCTCCTACCAACTCTCACACACTGGCTCCTACCATCCACATAGGCTCCTACCAACTCTACACACTAGGCTCCTACCAGCTCTACACACACTAGGCTCCTACCAACTCTACACACACTAGGCTCCTACCAACTCTACACACACTAGGCTCCTACCAACTCTAAACACACTAGGATCCTACCAACTCTACACACACTAGGCTCCTACCAACTCTACACACTAGGCTCCTACCAACTCTAACACACTAGGCTCCTACCAACTCTCACACACTAGGCTCCTACCAACTCTACACACACTAGGCTCCTACCAACTCTACACACACTAGGCTCCTTCCAAACTCTACACACACTAGGCTCCTACCAACTCTACACACTAGGCTCCTACCAACTCTACACACTCTACTAGGCTCCTACCAACTCTACACACTGGCTCCTACCAACTCTACACACACTAGGCTCCTACCAACTCTACACACACTAGGCTCCTACCAACTCTACACACACTAGGCTCCTACCAACTCTCCACACACTAGGCTCCTACCAACTCTACACACACTAGGCTCCTACCAACTCTCACACACTAGGCTCCACCAACTGGCTACTCCACTCTAGCCACTGCCCTCAGCTCTCACACACTAGGCTCCTCCCAAAGCTCTACACACACTGGCTCCTACCAACTCTACATACACTAGGCTCCTACCAGCTCTCACACACTGGCTCCTACCAACTCTACACACACTAGGCTCTTACCAACTCTCCACACACTAGGCTCCTACCAACTCTACACACACTAGGCTCCTACCAGCTCTCACACACTAGGCTCCTACCAACTCTACACACTAGGCTCCTACCAGCTCTACACACACTAGGCTCCTACCAGCTCTACACACACTAGGCTCCTACCAGCTCTACACACACTAGGCTCCCTACCAGCTCTCACACACTAGGCTCCTACCAAGCTCTACACACTGGCTCCTACCAACTCTCCACACACTAGGCTCCTACCAACTCTACACACACTAGGCTCCTACCAACTCTACACACACTAGGCTCCTACCAACTCTACACACACTAGGCTCCTACCAACTCTACACACACTAGGCTCCTACCAACTCTACACACATCAGACTCCTACCAACTCTACACACACTAGGCCCCTGTCACAACATGAAAACATACACTCCATAACGTGACTTGTGGAATACTGAAGCGCCGCGAGATCACAATAACACAATTGTAAACAACTCAAGGAATCGATAGGATTTGAACCTATGGCGAGCTAGTCTTTAAACTCTCAGTGGTTAGAGCATTAGCTTCCTGGTTTTAGGACTGGCTTGCGATGGATTTGAATCCCATCCGTTTCCTGAGTTGCGAAATAATGACCAAAAAAAAACATTAAATTGCAGCAGAAAAATACCAGGAAAAAACAATTTGTGTTCACGAGGTTTCACCCAACAAGGGAAAACAAATCAACAATAATGGCGACTGTGGTGGATAGAGATGCGATATTTTTTTGGCCCCAATTGTAACAATATCGGACAATACTTTAAGCAGTGGACTTTGCTTCCAAATAAGTTGAAAAAAGCAGATTTTCTACCTTATATCTGAGTTACGTTAAATTGAGGTCTGTTAAATCAACGTCTGTTCAATACACCCCTCCCAGTGGATGATGTATACAGTTTCTTTGTTGCAAGTATCGATCTACTAACATGCAACATCCTACACAACATGACTCACTCTACCAACATGCAGCTCCTCACACCACACAACTCACTCTACTAACATGCAACATACCCACACCACACAACTCACTCTACTAACATGCAACATACCCATACCACACAACTCACTCTACTAACATGCAACATACCCACCACCACTCACTCTTAACATGCAACATCCCATCCACACACTCACTCTAACATGCAACATACCATACCACATCTCCACATGCACACACAACTCTGCCAACTATTTATACAATCACAATGACAAACAATTTACACACCATAAAGCCCAAACAGTAACCAACAATTTCTCCCTGGGCAAGTCTCACAAGACCCATTTTAGTACACTTTAATACACACTTCAGTAGCGTTGTATAACCTCTACGGACTATACACTTCCCCTTGAATATAATAATAATAATAATGTAATCATTACACCATACTTACATATTTTTTTGGCAAACCACAATCCTAACAACGCAAACCACGGTACGGGTGGGGTTAGAACCCATGGGGAATCGTAAAACTTCAGGCCGGTGCGTAAGCCACTGGGCCAGATGGCTAAAGTAAGTTTCATGAATGTTAGTGTAGCCAGGTGGCCTAGTGGCTTACGCACTGGCCTGGTGTTTTACGACTCGCCATGGGTTCTAACCCCACCCGTACCGTAGTTCAACACTGAAATAATCAATACTCGTGAGGAAGTGAAGAGTCGGTTAGGTCATGTAGAGTCAGTTGATTGGTAGGCAATTTTGATTTACTATCCCCTAACCCTCCGATCCCCGAAAAAATGGGGAAAGGTTGCTCCAATTCCTTTGATCAAGAGCCCTGCACCGTCATCATGGCACCCATCCCACCCCCAACCCCTCTCTATGGAGGTTCATGTGAATATCGTCAAAATAACTCATCACGCACCACGTCATGTCGATAAACCCGTGTGGGTCATACAACGGGTGGATTGGTGCAAGCTCGACCCTCCGTTCACTAATAGCCAATCGGATACGTTTACTGAGTTAGATTATTTTTGTTGTTATTATTATTAATACTATAATTATCAGTTTGTGACGTGGAGGCTCAATCCTCCGTCCGCAAGGAGAACCGCTGAACCCGTAGAGATAAGAGAGTTCCCGGAGAATGTGAGGAAGGGGAGGATAGCTCCAGTCTCTTGGATCATGAGCCCTTCACCTACCTCAAAATTTATTACCTTTGGCAGAATATAAATGTCTAGAAATTATAGATTTTTTTTTTTTTTTGTTAGTTGTTGTGTTGATGTTGATAAGGTCTTTCTTTGCTTGCGATCCAGGGAGACCACGACAGATGTTGTCCTGCTTGTTTAAGACCCTTTCCCCTCTCTCTCTCTCTCTCTCACTATCTATCTATCTGGGTAAATACGCAAGGGGTGAAGAGTGAAATATCCTTTCCTCTTTGAGTAAATTAAGAAAGAGTGAGATGGGAAAGAAAGAGAGCCAACACAAGATAACGAAACGAAGAGCATGAGACACGTAGAGCAACATTTCCCTCTAAAGAGAGTGAAAAGTTGTCCCACTCTAAACTAATCCCGCTACATGTGTCTCACTCTCTTCCTAACTAATTCCGTTACATGTGTCTCACTCTGTTCCTAACTAGTCCCGCTACATGTGTCTCACTCTCTTCCTAACTAATCCCGTTACATGTGTCTCACTCTCTTCCTAACTAATTCCGCTACATGTGTCTCACTCTCTTCCTAACTAATCCCGCTACATGTGTCTCACTCTCTTCCTAACTAATTCCGCTACATGTGTCTCACTCTCTTCCTAACTAGTCCCGCTACATGTGTCTCACTCTCTTCCTAACTAATCCCGCTACATGTCTCTCACTCTTAACTAATCTCACTATGTCTCTCTCTTCCTAACTAATTCCGCTACATGTGTCTCACTCTCTTCCTAACTAGTCCCGCTACATGTGTCTCAATCTCTTCCTAACTAGTCCCGCTACATGTGTCTCACTCTCTTCCTAACTAGTCCCGCTACATGTGTCTCACTCTCTTCCTAACTAATCCCGCTACATGTGTCTCACTCTCTTCCTAACTAATTCCGCTACATGTGTCTCACTCTCTTCCTAACTAATCCCGCTACATGTGTCTCACTCTCTTCCTAACTAATTCCGCTACATGTGTCTCACTCTCTTCCTAACTAATCCCGCTACATGTGTCTCACTCTCTTCCTAACTAATTCCACTACATGTGTCTCACTCTATTCCTAACTAGTCCCGCTACATGTGTCTCACTCTCTTCCTAACTAATCCGCACATGTGTCTCACTCTCTTCCTAACTAATCCGCTACATGTCTCTCACTCTTAACTTCAATCTCACTATGTCTCTCTCTTCCTAACTAATTCCGCTACATGTGTCTCACTCTCTTCCTAACTAATCCAGCTACATGTCTCTCACTCTTAACTAATCTCACTATGTCTCTCTCTTCCTAACTAATTCCGCTACATGTGTCTCACTCTCTTCCTAACTAATCCCGATACATGTGTCTCACTCTCTTCCTAACTAATTCCACTACATGTGTCTCACTCTATTCCTAACTAATCCCGCTACATGTGTCTCACTCTCTTCCTAACTAATCCCGCTACATGTGTCTCACTCTCTTCTTAACTAATCCCGCTACATGTGTCTCACTCTCTTCCTAACTAATTCCGCTACATGTGTCTCACTCTCTTCCTAACTAATCCCGTTACATGTGTCTCACTCTTCATTCGCTTCGGTAAAACGCCTTTATTTAAACCAAGAGAGAAGTGTATGTCCCTCCGGCCCACACATCTGGTGCTCTATAAGTGACTCATGTCCTACACGTATACATTATTGTTGTTGTTGTGTTTAGAGAATCGCTAAACCCGTTGAGGGTTCAGCGCGTTAGGGGAATGGGATGCAATCAGGTTTCAACTCCCCATACGCATCGCTGTCAAATATTTATTAAAAGAATTCCAATCTATTTTTATGGTCTCGTTGTTACGTGTGTGTGAGAGAGATTTTGGGAAGACTGGTGGAGTGTTTGAGAAAACATTCGGAATTAAAAAAAAAAAACTAAAAAATGGCCCATTTCCAGTGTTTGGTAATTTTAATAAGAAAATGTTCGTCTCCTAAATGGCTTTATCAGTAACGTCATTGAACTGAGAAGTAAAGTAATCAACCTCTTGAACCCAGCTTTTTACTTTGAGAATCAATATGTTAATAATTCTCTTAATAAAACATTAGATTTATTGATAGATGGTTCAGACAACCTACACGTTGATGAGAGACGTGTACAATACATTAAAGATACCCAAGTGTTGTACAAGTGTCTCGTTGGGTTTATGAAACTGTTCATATTATATCAGTTCGATCACTAAACTGATGATGGCTCGGGTGGGCGAAAAGTTTTCATAATAAAGTTATCTATCGCAACCCACGTGTTTTTTTAGACATTTTGTTTGCTACAAGGGGAAAAAAGATGTTCGAAACAGTATTTCGACAGCGATGTTTCCTTCATTAGAGTTCGTTGTGACATGCAAACATCTGCCTTTGTTGTGCATACACGAGGCACACTCTTTACCCTGATGGACCGCCTCCACTGAGGGCACACAGCCTACCACTGAGGGCACACAGCCTACCACTGAGGCACAGCCTACTGGGACACAGCCTACCACTGAGGGCACACAGCCTACCACTGAGGGTACACAGCCTACCACTGAGGGCACACAGCCTACCACTGAGGGCACACAGCCTACCACTGAGGGCACACAGCCTACCACTGAGGGCACACAGCCTACCACTGAGGGCACACAGCCTACCACTGAGGGCACACAGCCTACCACTGAGGACACAGCCTACCACTGAGCAGCCTACCACTGAGGGCACACAGCCTACCACTGAGGGACACAGCCTACCACTGAGGGACACAGCCTACCACTGAGGGACACAGCCTACCACTGAGGGCACACAGCCTACCCTAACTGAGGGTACACAGCCTACCACTGAGGGCACACAGCCTACCACTGAGGGTACACAGCCTACCACTGAGGGCACACAGCCTACCACTGAGGGCACACAGCCTACCACTGAGGGCACACAGCCTACCACTGAGGGCACACAGCCTACCACTGAGGGCACACAGCCTACCACTGAGGGCACACAGCCTACCACTGAGGGTACACAGACTACCATGGAGGACAAGAAGCCTACCACTGAGGGTACACAGCCTACCACTGAGGGTACACAGACTACCATGGAGGACAAGAAGCCTACCACTGAGGGTACACAGCCTACCACTGAGGGCACACAGCCTACCACTGAGGGCACACAGCCTACCACTGAGGGTACACAGCCTACCACTGAGGGCACACAGCCTACCACTGAGAGTACACAGCCTACCACTGAGGGTACACAGCCTACCACTGAGGGTACACAGCCTACCACTGAGGGCACACAGCCTACCACTGAGGGTACACAGCCTACCACTGAGGGTACACAGCCTACCACTGAGGGTACACAGACTACCACTGAGGGTACACAGACTACCACTGAGGGACACAGTCCACTGAGGACAGCCTACCACTGAGGGACACAGCTACCACTGAGGGTACACAGCCTACCATGAGGACACAGCCTACACTGAGGGAACAGCCTACCACTGAGGGTACACAGCCTACCACTGAGGGTACACAGACTACCATGGAGGACACGAAGCCTACTACTGAGGGTACACAGCCTACCACTGAGGGTACACAGACTACCATGGAGGACACGAAGCCTACCAGTACCTACCTAGAAGATACTATTCCGTTTTAAGGGATCAAACCTACGGTAATTCTCTCTCTCTCTCTCTCTCTCTCTCTCTCTCTCTCTCCCTCCCGAGGTAATGCATGACTTCGATGGGTTTAGCGCATCCTCGTGAAAAAGGTGTTATTGATACGGTTGCATAATGGAACTGTACAAACACAAACACATTAACTTAGCAGAGGAGGAGATACATCGAACCAGAAATAGAAATCACATATGTAAACTGAACACACATTACTACCACAACCACCAACACCACCACCACCACCACCACCACCACCAACACCACCACCACCACCACCACCACCACCACCACTACCAACACCACCACCACCACCACCACCACCACCACCACCACCACCACCACCACCACCACCACCACCACCACTACAGTCACCACTATAGCTATCACCTTTGCAACCACCAAACACATCACCACCACTATCACCTCTGCAACCACCATAACCATCTTCACCACGTCCACTATCACCACTTCTAGGCCATTGCTTTCACCACTAAAATCACCACTACTACCCCAGTACTACCCCCACTTACAACCACCACCATAAGCACCACCGCCAAAACCACCATAACCACCCTCACCACTATCAGCGTCACCGCCACAACCATCATAAGCACCACCACCACCATTATAACAGCCCATAACCTCCCCATTATATATCTACCTCCCCTGCATCTACCACTTCTGTATCTACCTCCTCTGCATCTACCTCCCCTGCATCTACCTCCCCTGCATCTACCTCCCCTGTATCTACCTCCTAGCATCCTCACCCTACCGTGTCTTTAAAGTAAGTATTCCCTGTATCTCTCCCCTTTCGAAATTACTCCAGAATTTTCCTCTCTTCGTTCACACAATATTCATAATTATATTTATGGGGGAGCGCTAAACCCGCAAGCCATACAGCGTGTAGGGACTTGGAAGCAATCAGGTTTGATTCGAGGAAGGGAAGGGTAGCTTCAGTTCCTTGGTACAAGAGCCTATCATCAGCTTCAAGGCCCCGGCCTTGATTAATACACATACACACATACACATACACACACACACACACACACACACACACACACACGCACACACACATACACACACACACACACACACACACACACGCACACACACATACACACACACACACACACACACACACACACACGTGATGTTATTTACAGTCGTCTTTTGGTCTCAAGAGAAAGGAGGGAGACGCATGTAATATCTTTGGTTGCAGGACCACCCAGAGGCCACCCAGGGCCACCCAGGGCCACCCAGGGCCACAAACTGCATACATCGCTTCAGTTTTGATGGTGAACTATGGCTCTTAATACCTAAAAATAACCGTAGCCTATCTATGACCAAAAAATATTTATATTTTTGTTTAAATCCTAAGAAATTGTGTCTGTACCATCTGAAATTCTTAGACATGTACATAGAAGTTTATTGAAATCTGCGTATGGTAAGGAGAGAGATTATGCAGAGCAATTTGTTCTCACTACGTTTCGCTCATTGCTGAGCTTAATCATGACTGCATAAAGTGGGGCACTGAGCGAAACATTCTCAGAATTGTATGTGGATTGAACGCGATCGCAAGAAACGCTGGGGGTAAAAACGTTTCAGTGCAGAAATGTAACAAATAAGGCAACGTTTCGCTTGTAAAACGTCGTCAGACTTTCCATACTACATGACAAAAAAATTGCTCTGCGAACTCGCTCTCTCATGGACGCCATTCGCAATCCACATCAATTCTGCCTATTGTCCACAGGGATTTTGTTCCCCCAACACCTATCCCCCCATCCCTTACCCATCCCTTCAACCCATACCAATCCCACCACCCCATACCTATCCCCCCAACCCATACCTATCCCCGGACCAGATCTCATTACTAGATAGGAGTACCTAGTTGGGCGTTATCACTATACACACATCCTCTATAGGACTAATGTTAAGCTGTTGTCTCTGTGAGATTTAACGTGTGAAAAGTGTTGAGGTAATGTTATGTTTTTATGTAAAATTTAATAAAAATCTCTTGGATACGTGTGTGTTTTTCTCTCTCTCATTGAACCTCGTTTGGTACTGTCACAGACCGGGCCGAGGGGGCGTTGACCCCCGGAACTCTCTCCAGGTAAACTCCAGGTAGTAGTACTAGTTATAGATTTAGCTGCTCCTGCTCCTTCTTCCTTTCTCTCTCTTTCTTTTTCTTTTTATTTCTCTTTTCTTATTATTACTAGTATTATTATTAGCAGTGGTAGTGGAATCACATGAAAGCGGCAAATCCGTAGGGGTTATACAGCGCCTGTGTTTAATCCAAGAAGAGGGAGGATAGTTGTAATTTCTTGTATGAAGATCCATTGACAAGCACACACATGCTGCTGCTGCTGCTGCTGATGATGATGCTGCTGATGATGCTGCTGATGATGCTGATGATGATGCTGATGATGATGCTGATGATGATGCTGCATGATGCTTGATGATGCTGATGATGATGCTGATGCTGCTGCTGATGATGATGCTGCTGATGATGATGCTGATGATGCTGCTGATGATGCTGCTGATGATGATGCTGATGATGCTGATGATGATGATGCTGCTGATGATGATGCTGATGATGATGCTGATGATGATGCTGATGATGATGCTGATGCTGCTGCTGATGATGATGCTGCTGATGATGATGCTGATGATGCTGCTGATGATGCTGCTGATGATGATGCTGATGATGCTGACTGATGACTGCTGCTGCTGATGATGATGCTGATGTGCTGATGATGTGCTGCATGCAGCTGCTGTTAGCTGCTGCTGCTAGCACTACTAGCGCTGCTGCTAGCAGCTGCTGCTGCGCACAGCTGCTGCGCACTGCCTGCTCGCTACACTGCTGCTGCTACTAGCTAGCTGCTGCAGCTAGCTGCTAAGCGCTGCCTGCTGCTGCTGCTGCTGCTAGCACGCACTGCTGGCACGCTGCTGCTGACTACGCTGCAGCAACTGCAGCTGCTGCTGCTGCTGCTGCTGCACTACTGCTGCTGGCAGCATGCTGCTGCTAGCGCACTGCTGCTGCACACAGCGCGCTGCTGCTGCTGCTGCTACAGCAGCGCTGCTGCTGCGCACAGCAGCTGCGCTCTACGCTGCTGCTGCTGGCAGCTACACGCTGCTGCACAGCTGCACACAGCGCAGCTGCTGCTTCAGCAGCGCTGCTGCAGCACAGCAGCGCACTAGCTGCTGCTGCTAGCAGCTGCGCAGCGCTGCTGCGCAGCTGCTGCTGCCAGCTAGCAGCTGCTAGCTGCTGCTGCAGCACGCTGCAGCGCTGCTACAGCTGCTGCTCGCAGCTGCTAGCTACTGCTGCAGCAACTGCTGCTGCTGCTGCAGCGCAGCACAGCTGCTGCTGCACTGCTACGCAGCGCTGCTGCTGCAGCAGCTGCTGCTCTGCAAGCAGCGCTGCTGCTGCTGCTCGCTGCCAGCACTGCTGCTGCTGCTACACTGCTGCTGCTGCTACGCTGCTGCTACACTGCTGCGCTACCTAGCACGCGCACGCTGCTGCTCTGCACGCTCAGCAGCGCACCTACTGCTGCTGCTCTTACTACTGCGCTGCTGCTGACAGCACTGTGCTGTACTGCTACTGCTGCTGCCTGCTGCTGCTTGACTGCTACTACGCTGACTGCTGCTGCTGAGCTACTATATACCTGCTGCTGCTGTCTTCTGTTACTACGACTCTTGTTGCTGCTACTACGACTGTTGTTGCTGCTGCTGCAACTTCTGCTGCTGCTGCTGCAACTTCTGCTGCAACTTCTGCTGCTGCTGCAGAAACAGCACCACCCTCTTCTCCACATTTTTTATATCGTGATCTTTGTCCTGACAATAAAAATCTCATTAATGTCCTTATATTAATCCACCCTTTAATTACCTAGCTAATTAACTTTAATAACCCCTTGTTGTTAGCCGAGGTTTTATGATGTGAAATAGACGACCAAAAACCTGTCTAATACAAGTATTAAGAATAATAATTCCTATAAACTACGAAATTAAGAGAGGTTTAAAACACGTTTCTTGGGAGAATATTTGTAATATTTCCAAGGATACGATGGAGGTATTCCCTTTGATACAGCTGGGATAATATTCGATTTAAAGATAATATGGAAATCTTTTTCTCGAAATATATTTCTGGAGAGTAAATTGCTTAATAATAATAATAATAATAATAATAATAATAATAATAATAATAATAATAATAATAATAATAATAATAATAATAATAATAATAATAATAATAATAATAATAATAATAATAATAATAATAATAATAATAATAATAATAATAATAATAATAATAATAATAATAATAATAATAATAATAATAATAATAATAATAATAATAATAATAATAATAATAATAAAGAATAAGGAAATAAATCTTTAAACTCCTGGGCACAGAATAAATACACAGAAATAAACACCAAGATGTATATATCATAACTAATTTTTAAAGGGGTGCAGGGGTAAGCCAGTGGAAGGCTTCGGTCAGACGACCAAAAGCTCCAGCTACGGGTCAGCATATGACTAAGACCCGCGTCAGGAAACACTTGTCCTGTTTCCTGACAAACCTAACCTAACCTAACCTTACCTTACCTAACCAAGACGTGTATGTTTCTCAGTGTATATTCACTTGAGAATTTAATCCCAATTTTAGGGATTAATGTATTCTTGACTGGAGGTGAATAGGTGACATGCAACCCTCGGGTGGTGGATAGGCTTTAAACCCAGTTGACCAACCAGTGAGATTCCTTCATCAAAGAGGATGAGAGTGACTTGTTATTCGTAAAGGGTTCGTGGTTCGAGGAACTGGAGTACCCTCCTCCCCCCTCTCCCCTTGGATTAAAATTGATGATCTCTTATTCCGCAGCCGCTGTACGACCCTTAAGGGGTTAGCACTTCCCGTACTAACGTAGTATGGCATCTCCTGGCCCAGTTTATGAAATGTAGTATGGCAACTCCTGGCCCAGTTTATGAAAAGTTGTATGGCAACTCCTGGCCCAGTTTATGAAATAATGATGTGAATTCCACTCTTCAAACGAATTTTGAGTGAAGAAAATGCTGGAGAGAGAGAGAGAGAGAAGGGGAGAGAGGGAGGGGAGGGGAGGGAGAGAGGAAGAACAAAGGGGAACAAAGAAGAGACAGTGATGATCGTCTTCCTGGAGTGCTGAGGAGGTCCTCAGAGAGACAGGTTGTGTGTACTCACCTATTTGTACTCACCTATTTGTGGTTGCAGGGGTAGAGTCATAGCTCCTGGCCCCGCCTCTTCACTGATTGCTACTAGGTCCTCTCTCTCCCTGCTCCATGAGCTTTATCAAACCTAGTCTTAAAACTATGTATGGTTCCTGCCTCCACTATGTCGCTTTCTAAGCTATTCCACTTCCTGACAACTCTATGACTGAAGAAATACTTCCTAACATCCCTTTGACTCATAGGAGTCTTCAACTTCCAACTGTGACCCCTTGTTTCTGTGTCCCCTCTCTGGAACATCTTGTCTTTGTCCACCTTATCTATTCCTCGCAGTATTTTATATGTCGTTATCATGTCTCCCCTAACCCTCCTGTCCTCTAGTGTCGTCAGGCCGATTTCCCTTAACCTTTCTTCGTAGTGTGTGTGTGTGTGTGTGTGTGGGTGTGTGTGTGTGTGTGTGTGTGTGTGTGTGTGTGTGTGTGCGGACTTATCTAGTACTGCACACTAGTTTGTCGTCATTGAGTTGAGTCTCATGTGGATGAGACCTAGCTCCTGGCCCCATTCTAGACTGCTTTTATCGGAATCAGCAATTTCTAGCCTCCTTTGCCTCCTCATACCTACTCTAGAAGCCGTGCATTGAGTTTTTCTCAGCTGAATACACAGCTACAGGACTAGATATGAACAGATGCAAAAAGCCAGAAACCCGCAATGTCGATCAGCGTATCATCCAAGAGTGGTCTATAAGTGTGTGTTCATTCGGTCCGTTCTGAACCACTGCTAATGGTCCGTTCTGGACCACTACTAATGGTCCGTTCTGGACCACTGCTAATGGTCCAGGATGGGGTGAAACGTCATCATAAGGGTCCTCTCGTAAGTCAGGGATTTTGGTGGATTGTTCCAGTCATTGTTTTGTGATTTTTTTTATTTTGTCTTCTTCATCTTCGTCGGTTTCCCTACGTTGTAAGGCCTTGTAGATTTAGAAAGAAGTTGCCATGATTTTGCCATGCTAAATTGTCTGAGGTATCCAACTCGAGCAGTAATTTCCTAAATTGTCTTTGCTGTGTGTATGGTGTCAAGCCTCGGTGTACACTGTCTATGACTCCAGCTTTGTGAGTCTTGCCACAGAGAACACATCTTTAAATCGTTTGTTCACGTACTTCCTTGTTTCTTCATAATTCTCCCTCCTTCTTCAGTCTACTCTTCGGTCGTCGTCTTTAAAGTTATGTGAGTGTGTGGAACCTTTGGTTCACATTTGGTTTTCGTTGCTGTGTCGGTATCAATGTTTCGTTTGGCTTTTCTTCTCTCCTTTGGGTATTTGTTTCTGGTTTATCTATTCATTTTTCTCCTTTGTACTCTCATTAGCGCTCTACAATCTTCCCACGTTCGTTTAACATAACTATTTTCTTCTCTTTCTTCCCTGCATCTTTTAGTGAACACGAACTCTCTCATGCGAGAGAGAGAGAGAGAGAGAGAGAGAGAGAGAGAGAGAGAGAGAGAGAGAGAGAGTATAAAAGCATCAACATTTGCTCCAGGGAGCTACAAACTAAAACATCACAACCAGCCATCAAACCTATAAACGAGAGAGAGAGAGGAACACAAAATCTAGCTGTAGGCATCTGATAGCCTGCTGTCTTTAAGACATCACTGTACTTACCCCGGCAATAACCCTCAGCCCACAGACCATTACTGCCTTTAACTGTAAGCCAAGTGTCTTGATAAACGAGTGCCCTCGTAACTGTGAACCAAGTGTCCAGATGATAAGTGTCCTCTTAAGTGTGTTTGAGCTGAGTCTTAAGATTTTGGCAGCGAGGCAGAGCTTGATTTGTGCACAATTCGCTAGTGGAATGCGACCACAATACCTCAGGGGAGCTGTAAACTATGGTCTTATACAAAATATAAAACAGTTTATGTAGAGCAAATGCATTTGCTTACAGGATATGAACATGAACACTAAACATAATGTTATGCTGCTGTTATTATTATTATTATGATTATTATTTATTTATTTTTTCACATCAGTTGTTTTGCATATTATATCACATGTTTACTGATATATATATATATATATATATATATATATATATATATATATATATATATATATATATATATATATATATATATATATATGTGGGTGTTCTATCTTGTATTCGTTAATCGTGAGAAGAAATCCTACTCTCGCTTCCAGGTTTTCTTTATAGAGGAAGATCATGACAAAAATAACCATAAACGGGAATTTGAAAGTAAAAATACATCAGAGAAAATGGGGAAAGGTAGGAAATGACCTTTAATGAGGGGGAGAGAGAGAGATAGAGAGAGAGAGAGAGAGTGAGAGAGAGTTATAAAAATATTCCAGTAAAATGCAAGCAGTCAGAGATGTTTCTGCTCTATAAACCCGAATGCTTTTGAAAAGTTGGAATTTGGTGAGGCGACAAGCAGGATGAACAGCGGTGAGAGGAGTGTCAAAAGGATTCAGCAACTAGTGCGGGTCGGAGAGTGAATACACTCCCGTCTGAGCCACGCAACTCCCAGGGATAAAAAAAAATAACACGAGCATTTTATAATCCGCGAGAAATGGGTGAAAACTGGGATTTTAAAAGGCACACACAGATGTACTTTCTCTGAAGCTGTTCTTTTTGTTTACTCACCTAGTTGTGTGTGTGTGTGTGTACTCACCTATTCGTGGTTGCGGGGTCGAGTTGCAGCTATAAGGTGCAGCTATAAGGTGCACTCCCTGCTCTAAGAGCCTTGTCATAATTAAAGCTATGTATGGATCCTGCCTCCACTACATCGCTTTCCAGATTGTTTCACTTCCTGACAACTCTAGCGCTGAAGAAATACTTCCTAACATCCCTGTGACTCAATCTGGGTTTTCATCTTAGAGTTGTTGCTGTGCCGCATCTCTGCAACATTCTGGCCCTATCCATCCTGTCATTTCCTCTCAGTATAAAATACTGAAAGGAATTGACAGGATTTTATACGTTATCGTTGTGTATGTGTGTGTGTGTGTGTGTGTGTGTGTGTGTGTGTGTGTGTGTGTGTGTGTGTGTACTTATTTGTTGGCCTTGAGGGTCCTGTCGTTCCTTTTCTTAAAACAATGTATGGAGACTGCGTCTAGTCCACATTCCGCTCATATGCTGTACTTTAATCAAGACTGAGGATAGAGAACCAGGGAAGCCGTGATAACGACATACAAAATACTCAGAGGACTTGATAGGGCGAACGGGGATAGACTATTAGAGAATCGGGAACCGGTATAAGAGGGCACAGCTGGAAGATCAGGAAACGTAGGAGATTCAAGATTGTCAGGAAGTATTTCTTCAGGACGAAGTAGTGAAGGTAGGATCTATACATAGTTGAAAGAACAGGTGCGGCAGAGCCCATGAGGGTAGAAGGGAGTGAATTCAGCAAGTGAAAAGTTAAGAGGCAGCACCACAAATTGGACACACATCCACAAAGGGCCTGGAGCTGTGAATCGACCTCTGCAACCACATATAGGTGAGTACACACACACATGGCACGAAAACTCTCGCGCGCCTGCACTCTACGCTTTCAGGGTTATTGTTATTTTTATTGTTATTGTCGTTGCTGCTGTCTGCCTGCTTCTTCAGGAGACACAATATTTTGAACGCAGTTGATGTGCTTTTGTCCACCACCACACCTCACCCTGAAGAATCTTTACTGTGTGTGTCTGTGTCTGTGTGTCTGTGTCTGTGTGTCTGTCTGAGTCTGGGTCTGTGTCTGAGAGTCTGTGTGTGTGTACTCACCTAATTCACCTAATTGTACTCACCTAATTGTGGTTGCAGGGGTCGAGACTCAGCTCCTGGTCCCGCCTCTTCGCTGTCCGCTACTGGGTCTCTGCTCTCCCTGCTCCATGAGCTTTATCATACCTTGTCTTAAAACTATGTGTGTGTGTGTGTGTGTGTGTGTGTGTTTGTCTGTCTCTCTCTATCTGTCTATGTGTTTCTCAGCAGCGATAAATTAGACACTTGTGCAACATTTTGGTTTCTTTAATGTAAAAACGTTTCGCCAACCAGTGGCTTCCTCAGTCCAATACAGAGAATAATGGTTGAAGATCAGAAGGAGGTTGAGGTAATTAGACCCTCAGTCTGGAGTCGATGTGGTGATTCCATCATTCTTTTCACATATTCCTGGAAAGTGTTGGGGGGGGGGTCAACGCCCCCCGCGGCCCGGTCCATGACCAGGCCTCGCGGTGGATAAGGGCCTGATCATCCAGGCTGTTACCGCTGGCCGCAAGCAAACCAACGTCCGATCTACAGGTACTATAGATGCCTATCCAGGTCCTTAAAGACAATCAGGGGTCTATCGGTAATCCCCCTAATGCGGCTCTCTAGTGATATGCTTGACGATATGCGTGCTCCATACTCCTCATCTTAGGATTATAGCTCCTGTCCCCTATTCCTTAACAGCTATGAATGAAAATAGTATAAAAACCGACAGAGCTCTTGATTCAAGGAATTGTGGCTACCCTCCGCTTAAATTTAACTTGATTGCCTCTTATTCCCAGGTGCTGTGGGAGTCCTTCTGGTTTAGCGCTTTCCACACGAACGGTCCAATCTGCTAGCCACGAAATTGGAAGAATTGATTCTCCACGAGGCGATTTGCAAGTTTTCATTTTTTGGGGCGAGTAAACACTAGAGTCCTTGACATTTCTACGGGTTCATACCGGAACCCTTAATATTCTCACTGGGTTAAACCGGAAGCCTTAATATTCCCACTGGGTTAAACAGGAAGCCTTAATATTCCAACTGGGATAAACCTGAAGCCTTAATATTCCCACTGAGTTAAACCGGAAGCCTTAATATTCCCACGGGTTCATACCGGAAACCTTAATATTCCCACTGGGTTAAACCGGAAGCCTTAATATTCCCACTGAGTTAAACCGGAAGCCTTAATATTCCCACGGGTTCATACCGGAAGCCTTAATATTCCCACTGGGTTAAACCGGAAGCCTTAATATTCCCACTGGGTTAAACCGGAAGCCTTAATATTCCCTCTGAGTTAAACCGGAAGCCTTAATATTCCCACGGGTTCATACCGGAAGCCTTAATATTCCCCCTGGGTTAAACCGGAAGCCTTAATATTCCCACTGAGTTAAACCGGAAGCCTTAATATTCCCTCTGAGTTAAACCGGAAGCCTTAATATTCCCACGGGTTCATACCGGAAGCCTTAATATTCCCACGGGGTTAAACCGGAAGCCTTAATATTCCCACGGGTTCATACCGAAAGCCTTAATATTCCCACGGGGTTAAACAGGAAGCCTTGATATTCCCACTGGGTTAAACCGGCAACCTCGTGCCTTTAAACCTTCAATTTTATTAGGATCAAGTTTTAAATTCACTATAGGTTTATTGTTTTGTTGTTTAATTTTTGAGTATAACCTTCGACTGGTGGAAGTAAACCGGTCGTCATTCTCATC
Organism: Cherax destructor; assembly: GCA_009830355.1. Lineage (NCBI taxonomy): Eukaryota > Metazoa > Arthropoda > Malacostraca > Decapoda > Parastacidae > Cherax > Cherax destructor. The sequence continues at coordinate 279,778 of WNWK01000994.1, forward strand.
AGATTTTTATATTCATATGTAGCGCTAAACCTTTGTGGGCTATTCAGCAAGAGGAGTGGTGAAGACTCGGTCCTCCGTCCCTTAACCTTCCAGAGACCTTATGTTGAAAAATGTAATAATGTTGGTAGAATTACAGACAGTATATTAGGTAAAAAGGACACAAATGCAACTAATGTAACATTTTATTGTGGCGACGTTTTGCTCTACAGGAGCTTTGTCAGGAGCTTCACAAAGCTCCTGGAGAGCGAAACGTTGCCTAACATGTTAAAAATAATACAAAATACCTACAAGTTAGGGACTGACCACCCCAAATGATATTTCTCTAAGGCTGATGGCCTGATTACATACTCGCTTCACTAATACACCTGCTGCTTCTGTATTTGACTGAAGAAGCCTACTGTGTAGGCGAAACGTTTCAACAGTAAAGATACCCAACTGTTCCTGAGACCTACATAGGTAGGAAGCACTAGCGATGTGAAGTCATTCGCGAGAGATGAATAGCATGAATCTCTAAAGTAACTTTCGTTCTAAATGCTGAAAAGATCACAAACAAAGCAGTAGATCTTGACAGTTTACAGTCTCTTCATGGGACTCTAAGTGAGTGTATTTGCATAAATATTGGGCCCATTGTAATTCCGGGAGGCAGTTATTGAGGCGTATTTTTTCGAGAAACGACACTCCCTATATTGATGGATTACGTCAATAAAGTTGTCTTACCTTGATATTTTATGAGGTATTCATTTCGAGATTGATGGGCTGATTACATCGACTCCAGAGGACTGATTACCTCAAACCCTTTCTGATTTTCACAATACTTCTCTGTATAGGACTGATGAAGCCACTGTGTGGGGAAACGTTTCCTTAATACAGATTCCCATATGTTGCATAAGTGTCTCAATCTTTAAATTGTTGGTTTTCAAAACCATTTATCACTCCACTCTATGGCTATGAGTGGAATACACTCAGTACTACACCTAGGTATATCCTTCCCGGGCTTCGAGAGGTGAGAGAGACAAAGGGAAGGGTGGAAGATCACAGATACACAACGCAAAGCACGTCCCCAGACATTTACTGATTCCCCCCTTTTGACTTTAAGTCATTTATCGACCCCTTCGATAGTTCCATTGACCCTTAGGGGTCAATATCGACGATGGTGACATTACGAAATCCCTGTCTAAGGCCTACTTTTACTGCCAGGTAATCTCCCTCTCTCCCACACACCCTAACCTGAGCCTCACTATCCTCATAAAAACACTTTAGAAACCCTGCCCTAGACGCTTAAGTGTTAGCATGGTTCAAGCAATATCCATGAATTCCTGGAGGCCAAAACGTCAGCATTACGCAAAATAATTCCTCCCTGCATAAATTCCAGCAACCCAAAATTCTGCATCAGGCATCAGTGCTTCGGTGTATTCAGAATCTCGTTTTAATATGCAAATTTACGGTGACGGGAGCTACCCCTCAAATGTCTGGACAAATGCAGGATCACCTAGGGCAGGGAGAGGAGAGCTGTCTCTGTCTGTGCCTGTCTGTGTATGGTTGTGTCTCAATATCTGTTTCAGTCAATTTTCATGGGTGTTTGTCTATGTGTATTTGTGTGTCTGTCTATGAATATCTGATTGTATCTATGTATTTTTGTATATGTGTATGGTTGGTTGTGTCTGTATGTGCTTGAGTGACTCAGACAAGAAGTGTCTGAGTCTGTGATTGTCTTTGCAAGTTTGTGTCTGTGATTGTCTCTGAGCTTGTCTCTATTATTGTCTGTGTATATTGTATGTGTGTGTGTGTGTGTGTGTGTGTGTGTGTGTATGTATGTGTGTGTGTGTGTGTGTGTGTGTGTGTGTGTGTGTGTGTGTGTGTGTGTGTGTACTCAGCTAATTGTGGTTGTGGTCCAAAAATTAAAGTTGATCACCTCCCATCCTGTAGGCACAATATAACCCTTACAGATTCAATGCTTCCTCCTCAATAAAACTAGTTAATAACCCCTAGTATGAATTACTAAATGTAAAAAGAAAGAAACTGTTTCTTCTTTTTCGGGTCACCCTACCTAGGTGGGAGACGGCCGATGTGTTGAAAAAATTTACATATAGTTTGGTGGCTGCGCTATCTGGGAAAGACATCCAGTTCTTCACGAGCCCATCGCCTCTACCTCAATGTATGCTAAATGAATAGTGCAGTGTGGTGGAAAAAAATCTTATACAGCAAAATATAAAAATATGCTTTCATATATGTATACATGCCTATACGTATATGCGCTTGTGCATGTCAATGCATGTGTATATGCATGTGTATTTGCATATGTATGCATGAATGAATGCGCACTCTTTTGAGAGACCAGTATCTTAAAATATACCAGCACATTTACTTTGAAACCGATCTGAATTTACATTATCAAGTTAACAGTGTTGGAGGGTAAAGCCAATTGGACGAGGCACTCAAAAATTTTAGCATGAAAACCAGTATTTAAATTTTTCATGTTTCTAACGTAGGAAAGAGCAAGTTGGGGCCTAACACTGGTCAAAATCAATCGAAAGTGTACTTAAACTAGCGAGTGTGACTTGGACTTGCCTAGCATGGACCAGTAGGCCTGTAGCAGTGCTTGTTCTTTCATATATTTTTCAATAGTAACTCCAGAAACTTCATGATGGAGCAGCTGAAATTTGTTTTCACTGAATTGGAGAATTGGACCGTCCTCGCATGGGCCAGTAGGCCTGCTGCAGTGTTCCTTCTTTCTTATGTTCTTCTGAATTTCATATTGTTTCCAGTAGCCCATTGGAAGACTTGCTTTATATCTGCTGGGAGATTTGCAGTGTCCTTAATGGATACCAGTCTCATACATATCAAGTCAATGTGTGGGCGAAACGTTGTCAATAAAGGATCACATTATACAGCATTTGTGATCAATTTTCCATCGTGTCGGTATTTTATACCATTTATTTCCATCGTCTAAAGTGAATACAGCGCAATGACTTATGTCCTTGTCTATGTAGGATATGAGGAGAAAAAGGATAGGGGGCAAATATTGTCTTCTAGTTAACAGAGTCTTTGCCTTGATTCTAGTTATTCATCGTGTACGCCTATTGTTCGCTATTACACCATGATCGAAGACTTGTGCAAAGTCTGTGTATATAACTTGCGCATTTTGCTTGTCTTCCAGGGCATTCAGGACCTTGTTGCAATGCTCCAGTAGCTGAGAGAAGCAGGAGCCACTAGTTCTAATCCTATGCTACAATGGATTGTGCGACTGTGAATCCATGTAGATAGCGATCCTGCTTCTTAAAAGTATGAGATTTTTATAATGTGGGATGTCAGTGCAATCGGTCTGTAGTCCTCTGTTATTGCTTTTCTGCCGCCTTTGTGGAGTGCAGTTTTATCCGTAGCTTTGAATGGATGTGGGATTACCCCCGTGTCTAGGAAAACTCTCAATAAAATATTCAAGGCACGTGATAGGAAATTCTTGCAGGTCTTGATAAACATGGAGTTCCACTAGTCTGGTCCTGGGGCAGAGTACATGGCCATGCTGTCAAAGGCTTTTCCGAAGTTCAAATGGGGTTAATGTCAGAAATTTAGCAGATGTAGACATAATTGTCTTCTTAATGAAGAATTGATTCTGACTGTAGCTGAAGTCAGATCAACAGCTAATTGAATACAGAGTCATACTGAGACATGAGTATTTCATTAATTTCTTTGCTGCCGTCGGCTTAAGCTCCAACTTGTTCGAGCAAGAACCCGATATTGTTTGTGGTTCTTGCCTTGAATTTTGAAGAGATAGAAAGCGAGAGGGAACAGCCAATTGAATGGAAAGTGAGAAGAAATATTCAAGTGGAGAGAGAGAGAGAGAGAGAGAGAGAAGCAGGTAATTAGAGAGTAGTAGGCATGAAGGGGAGCGAGGGAGGGAGGGAGCAGGTAAGAGGGAGTTAGTGTGGGAGGGAGCAGGTAGGATGGATATAGGGAGGGTGGGGGCAGGGATTGTGTGTTCAGCCTCCCGGGAAATATATGTAAATTGGGAGATTATATTTGGCTTTGTTCACGCGGCGATGTTGGTGCGACGTTACACACACACATACACAACGAGGAACTGTGAATCGACCCCTGCAACCACAAATAGGTGAGTACACACACACACACACACACACACACACGGGACCAGGAGCTGTGACTCGATCCCTGCAACCACAACTAGGTGAGTACACACACACACACAGGGAATGGAACAATCTGGAGAGCGAAGTAGTGGAGGCAGGATCCATACATAGCTTTAAGATGAGGTACGATAAGGCTCACTGAGCTGGGAAGAAGTTGACCTAGTAGCAACCAGTGAAGAGGCGAAGCCAGGAACTACGAATCGACCCCAGCAACCACAAATAGGTGAATACACACTACACACACACACACACACACACACACATACGTACCTACGTACCTACGTACGTACGTAAGAGACAGCTTAAACTGTCAAAAAAACACAGGCTTTCTACAAACCCACCTCGATGTCCAAGCACAGATGTGTTTTTTAGGGATTTAATGAGCTGGTGGAGTGTAAGATAACATTTTTGAAGGAATTCAGGAAGAAATGGTTAGATGAATCTATGTCCTGGATGTGGGTACCTGCACTCTGAAGGATGGGCGGGGAATGTTAAAGTTCTGAGGCACCCTTACCCCAGTGAGAGCCCCAAACACAGGTGTAACCCCCTTTCCCCTTTGGTAATAACCCTTTCCCCAACACAAGTGCCATCCGTGTCCTAGCGTGTCCAGGCGAAAGAGATTGATTCGCCACCAACCACTAACCTCATGGCCGTCTTCATTGTGGTCTTCCTTCAAGTTACCCTTTAAGGAAAGGTTGTAACGAGCCGTTTCACACTCGAGGCGTCGAACCATCGTCCTTAATATCGCTAGTTGGCGTTCCGGACAGTCAGCAGGTAATTAGGTAATCCTGGCTCTGGTTAAGTAGTATCTGAATGAATTCCGAGTCAATTCGGGAATAACATGCATGCAGTCTCGTGTAGTTTGTCTCTCTTTCTCAGTGGTTAAGTCTTCAGTGTCGCTCCAGATTCCCTTCGTACGCTCCATCTTTTAATGCAATGTTTACTGTGTATTGTAATTAATTATAATTTTTATTTATTATTATTATTATTATTATTATTATTATTATTATTATTTAGTAGTAGTGGTATTATCGTAGTTTTTAATGAAAAAAATATTTACATTTTATTATTATTATTATTATTATTATTATTATTATTATTATTATTATTATTATTATTATTGTTAGTAGTATTACCATTATTTATATTGAGAAAATTTATATTATTATTATTATTATTATTATTATTATTATTATTATTATTATTATTATTATTAATATTATTATTATTATTATTATTATTATTATTATTATTATTATTATTATTATTATCGTTTTAATGAGAAAATTATTTTATTTTATTATGATTAATTATTATCGTTGTTTTGATGAACATTATTATTATTATCATTATTATTTTTATAATCGTTGTTTTAACGAGATTATTATTATTATTATTATTATCGTTGTTTTAATGAGAACATTATTTCATTATAATTATATTATTATTTTAATGAGAACATTAATTATATTAGTGATATTTTTATATTCATGGAGAAGCACTAAGCCCCTATGAGCCACACAGCTCACAGGGAATCAGAAACAATTAAATCCGATCAAACAAAGTATAGGATACTACCAGTTTCCAGGATCCAAAACTTTTAGCCAGCATCGAGACACCCCTTTGGAATCTAGTTTTGCTAAACTCGCTTTTCTTTTCTTTGCTCTTTCTACTTTTTTTTTGTATCTATATAAAAAAAGAAGCATTTGCACCGCAGTGCGGTGTTTCTAAATGCCATTTTGCAGTTTCACTCCCCGTTTAGGACTCCGGTTATCTCCGGGACAATTCCAGGTCTCTACGACTTCCGCCAAGAATTCTCGCAATTGGGACAATAGTCGCCCAGCGATGCGCAATCTTCAGTAAAACACCTGGAAGCGACAGTGCTTGTTGAGTGCTTATCCAAAATTAAAAATAATAAAATTAATAATAGTCATAATAGTCATTCCTAATGGTTTTAATTATAACAATAATTTTTAAAGGGGTGGACCGGTAAGGTAGTGGAAGGTCTTGGTCATATGACTAAGACCGGCGTCAGGAAACCTTTGACCTGTTTCCTGACAAACCTTGCCTAAGTAATAATAATAATAATAATGTAATGCCTGCAGTGAATTCATATCTAATTGTAAATTCTTTCTCCAGCGTTTTTTCCCTCTTTCTCGCCTTCTATTTCTCCTTTATCCCTTCTTCTCCTCTGATATCTTCATCTTCATTCATAAACCCCTCAGCCAGCCAGTCAGTAGGCTCCTTCTCTTCTTATTCCTACTCTGCCACCTATCCTCATCTTCCATCCCACCAACACGAGTGATTTTCACTCCTCTCTGATCTCTGGGTGTTTTCCCCTCAACCCGCCCCGGAAGATTCATCACTGCCGCTGATACACAGTCTGGCGATACACAAAAACTAACACATTTCATCCTCCACTGGTGCTCTTTCTCCTCTATTGCCTCTTGATCTCAGTTTAGAATACGTTTTTTCTTTCGTCTTCCCAAGCAGATTAAACATTTTCTTGATAGTCTTTTCGTGACTATTTTGACGATAGTTAAATGTTTAGTTTTAAAAAAACATTCTGACTCCTTAGAATCACAGCTTACTCATCTAAATTTTCTTGTCAAGTGTCGCTTCTTTACCAACACTTATTTCCACACCAGCACTTACTCCCTCACCAGCACTTACTCCCTCACCAGCAATTACTCTCTCACCAGCACTTACTCCCTCACCAGACATGCCTATTTTCAATCTCATTTTAACTACTGCAAGGTATTAATTAATTCTCAAAATTATTATTAATTCCCGGGATTCTCTTCAGTCATACATAATAAAGACTTCGGACCAAATTTTTTCACAGATATAAACAAACGGATTCCTATTACACATATTTAGTCACTCAATCGGAAATTCCTTCAGATAAGACACTTCGATATATGTCTCTAACACTGTGTTCAAAGTCTAGCCTAGTTAGTTATGACAGCACATCCAGAACTATTATCTGAGTTAGACTCAATACTCTAAGCCTATCGAGGGTAATTATCAAAGCCCAGCCTAGCGAGGATCATTACCCAACAATAATGCTCTGCAATACTGACAAGACAAGAACAGATTAGTTCGTATGCAACTGACATCACATATCGTATCTGTATTGAATCGAAATCTCACCAGTGGAAGGCCTCGATCAGATGACCAAGAGCTCCAGCTGCGAATGATCATATGACAAAGACCCGCGTCAGGAAACAGGACAAGTGTTTCCTGACGAACCTTACGTAACCTAACCTTCACTGGTTGGCCAAACGTCATCACCTAGAGATACCAGGTGTTGCACATGTGCCTAATTCCTCATTATTCTCCAAGCCGTATCCAGATGCAACATTTCTCACTTAATATAAATCCAGGACCTCGAGTAACAATCCTCGTCCTATTAGAGGGAATTTAACGCAGTAATCATGGCTTGACACTATAGGCTTATGAAAGTACCTCATGTGAATCTCTGACTGTATCTCACTAGACAGATCCTTGATAGCTGCCCTAAGAGTGTGAATTGGATTGTTAAACGTTTTGCACTCTGGCACAAATACTAGTCTTTTTTATTTTAGTCTCATGAACAATCATATAAGATAACAAGTAACCCTAATCAACTTATACTTACATAAAGTATACAGTTAATGCCACTTACACGTGTGTTTCTAAGTGGTTCAAACTCCTGTAATGGTTTCTTTCAAATTAAGATGAATTTTTAAACTCGATTTCAGAATGGATCCTGAAGAATCGGGGGAGAGGTTTCTTGTAGGTTTAGGTTAAGCTGGGTAAGGTTTGTTAGTATTACGAACACATGTAATTTACTGGTCTGCAAACCTGGCCATAGCTCAATAACCACTCGATTACCAAATAGTAATCAAATAGGTACACTATATACAGCTATGTTCAATAGGTCAAATGCAAGCAAGAGATGCGGTTAGAACCGTAGCGACAAAAGACTTGAAAGTAAGTCTGTCAAGGATGATTAACAAGTGTACCACATCGCTTCACAGCTATTGAAGGCTTCCTTTTGATTGGCTGGTTGAACCAAGGTACTAGCATACCGATGGGGCGCCTGCTCTTTACACCCTTAGGATCTGGTTCGCTAGTCGGGAGGGAATGCCTATATGGGTGTGACGTACTCAAAATAAATTGTAACATACTCTTAGCATGTCACAGTTAGGAAACGGAACAAGTGTTTCCTGACGCGCTGGAGCTTTTGGTCATCTGACCGAGGCCTTCCGCTTGCTTACACCTCCACCCCTTTAAAATATATGACCATTATTATAACCATTTGTGTGTTCTTGTGGGCTAGGCTTGCTCAGTTGTGATGTCTGGCCCTTGCGGAGAGGAGACCGGAAACTTGAAATGTGTGCCGCTAGCAGTAACAGCCTGGTTGATGAGTAAGACACATGTACAGTAAGAATCTTTACTGACGAAATGTTTTGCCTGCGTAGTATGCTTTACTGTACAGTAGAGAGACGAATTACATCTTGGAGACTAGAAGTATAATTTATCTCTGCGGTCAAGTATAATTAATTTCTACGGTCAAGTATAATTCATCTCTGCGGTCAAGTATAATTCATCTCTGCGATCAAGTATAATTCATCTCTGCGGTCAAGTATAATTCATTTCTGCGGTCAAGTATAATTTATCTCTGCGGTCAAGTATAATTCATCTCTACGGTCAAGTATAATTCATCTCTACGGTCAAGTATAATTCATCTCTACGGTCAAGTATAATTCATTTTTGCGGTCAAGTATAATTCATCTCTGCGGTCAAGTATAATTCATTTCTACGGTCAAGTATAATTCATTTATGCGGTCAAGTATAATTTATCTCTGCGGTCAAGTATAATTAATCTCTGCGGTCAAGTATAATTCATCTCTACGGTCAAGTATAATTCATCTCTACGGTCAAGTATAATTCATCTCTACGGTCAAGTATAATTCATCTCTACGGTCAAGTATAATTCATCTCTACGGTCAAGTATAATTCATCTCTACGGTCAAGTATAATTCATCTCTACGGTCAAGTATAATTCATCTCTACGGTCAAGTATAATTCATCTCTACGGTCAAGTATAATTCATCTCTACGGTCAAGTATAATTCATCTCTACGGTCAAGTATAATTCATCTCTACGGTCAAGTATAATTCATCTCTACGGTCAAGTATAATTCGTCTGTGTACGCGACTAATTACGCCTGCAGTACAAGCGATTCTTTTCGCCACTAAAGTTTCCAGGGAAGACAAGTATCTTACTTATCAATTTGTTGGGATTGTTTACCTTCACTAATATAACTCCCGTCAGCCTGGTTGACTAGGCAAACAACACCGATGTACATGAATCGGACTCAGCTGCTAGGGTACACGAACCCTCGAAACCAACCACAGGTATGTTACAGGTGTGTACAAAAGGGATAAAAGATGTTTTCCACTCCATCAATAGGGCAGATCCAAGCGTAAACAATTACCCCTAAAATTGCTTCCTTATGGCGAGCCATTACCCGCACGCTCCTTCGTACGCATTTCCAATACTATGTATACGGATACTCGCCGGAGGACAGAGAGAAATGAGGTCTGGTTTCTGCAGTTTATGGCCGGATATTGAGAGAGAAGTGAATTTTACTATTTTTTTTATCGTAAATTGTTTTAATTTAGGGAAATGATATAAAATGAAGAGCTTTAAAGGAGCTTCGATCGTTCGTTATTTTCTATGTTTCTGAAGCAGTAGTTTATATATATATATATATATATATATATATATATATATATATATATATATATATATATATATATATATATATATATATATATATATATATATATATATATATATATATATATATAGCAAGAAGCAGCAATTTTTCATGCGAAATAAATGTTAGTAAGAAGTAGTAATATTGCAAGAGCTTTCGAGATTTCTCACATAAGAAGAGCATGACAACAAGAGGAAAAAAATAACTGGAAATAGAAGAGGACTCTCGGGTGAGAAGAAAAGGCAGGAATCGATAGCAATAGGATATCCGTCAGGAGATTTATTGGCATAATGGAGCCAAATATCTGTTGTCAAGATGAAAGAGAGACTCCTCTTGCCTGTTGCACCTCTACCACCCACCGTATATATATATATATATATATATATATATATATATATATATATATATATATATATATATATATATATATATATATATATATATATATAACATGAACATCTGCTCATTGGACTGTTGAATGACAGTTCAGTCAGCAGGTTACAGGTCTCTTTTTCTTCTATCTTCCAAGACGGTGATGCACCAATTCATGCCGCTAGAGTTGTTCAAAATTGTCATGAAGAACATGAAAGTGAAGCCCAACACTTGGAATGGCCCCACAATCGCCGGATCTAAATATTATCAAGCATCTGTGGAGTCAAATGGAACAAGTCAAGAACCGATTTCCTCCACTGTCGTCTTTGGAAGAGTTAGAGCAGGTTTTGAGGAATGGCTCAGAATTCCCCTGGATACTGTTCAAATCAATCAATTCCTCGACGAACTGGTGATGTTTTAGCTGCAAATGGAGAACCAACTCCTATTGAAAATAAAAATGTTATAGAAGTGTTTATATTATTTTGTTCAACCACTATTTACGAGTGCCCCGTGGCTTGGTGGCTAAAGCTCCCGCTTCACACGGCAAGGTGTCTGGGTTCGATTCCAGGCGAGGGTAGAAATATTGGGCGTGTTTCTTTACACCGGTTGTCTATGTTCCCCATCAGCAAAATGGGTACCTGGGTGTTTGTCGACTGGTGTGGGTCGCATCCTGGGAGAAAACTGACCTAATTTGCCATAAATGCTCAGCATAACAAGCGGCTTTCTATATAGTAGTATGTCACTGATGTCAGCTAGACCTGTATACCTAGTACATGTACTTGTAGAAATAAAGATATTATTAAGAGTGAACTATACACTGACCGTATGGGTGATGTATACGAAGGACACACATTCAGTAGGACAGAAAAAAAAGTATTTTCAGTCTGTTTGAGGCCCTCATCAGCGCATGATGAGAGCCTCAAGCAGACTGAAAATATATTTTTTTTATCTGTTACTGAATGTGTGTTATTAGTGTGCGTTGGGTAATTTCTCCACAAATATGCTACGTACACAGATACGTAGCGGAGTTATGTTCGTAGCAGAACCGTCAACACCTCTCTTCCTCTGGAGTTATGTACGTAGCAGAACCGTCAACACCTCTCTTCATCTAGAGTTCTGGGCGTAGTAGAGGCTTCAACACCTCTCTTCCTCTGGAGTTATGAACGTAGCAGAAGCATCAATACCTCTCTCTCTCTCTCTCTCTCTAGTGTCCTGATGCAAGCGCATTTATAGACACCATCGCTATTAAATCTTAAATATTCCACGCAAACTAAGGCCATTCCCCACGACAGACACTAAGCATCCGTCCACCACTGTTATTGTTGCATTCCCTCCTGCTAATTCACTCCCTGCCACGTTCTCGTTAACCTTTCCTTTCTTTTTCCTTATTATTACTAAGTGGTTCTTCCCTGCACCTGCTTCCTCAGGTTTCAGTAACCCTTTACTGGCCACACAAGCAACTTTCATTTCTTTTGTTGTCGTTTTTGCTATTTTTTGTCTTCTTCTTCTTCTACCATGTAACTTGTACATTTCAGTCTGTTTCTACTAATTTGTATGAATATAATACTAAAGCTCACTGTGTGGGCGAAACGTTGTCAATAAAGGATCACATTATACTGCTTATGTGTTTATTTTTCCATTGTGTCGGTATTTTATACCATTTATTTCCATCCAGTTATGTATCTTCAGTCAGAAACGTTTCGAATACACAGAACGTTTCTTCAGTCGAGTACACAGGTGTTCTAATGAGTTCTATTTTGTAGGCGAAACGTTTCGGAATAAAGATACATAAATAAGCATGTCTTGCTTATTAACTCACCAATCTGTAATTAATAACCTGTTATAATAATCTGCCTCTACCAGTCTACCAGCCATAGAGTCAGGGTTGTGTCCAGATGTACTGGGACGTTGTGTCCAGATGTACTGGCACACAGGGACGTTGTGTCCAGATGTACTGGCACACAGGGACGTTGTGTCCAGATGTACTAGCACACAGGGACATTGTGTCCAGATGCACTGGGACACAGGGACGTTGTGTCCAGATGTACTGGCACACAGGGACGTTGTGTCCAGATGTACTGGGACACTAGGACGTTGTGTCCAGATGTACTGGGACACTGGGACGTGACTCCACACCAAGACCCGATCATCAACACAACTTTTAACACCAAGTTCCACCGACTTGGAGGCATAAAGAAAGTCTGGCCCGGAATTCACTGACAGGAGGAGCCTAGTAATTTACTTAACTGATGTGTAGATTAGTCTCAAAGTTATAATGAACGACACCGGTTTATTTACCTGACTGCCTCATTAATATACAGCAGACGACGAGGGAGAGAGACATAGAAGCCGGCACGACTGCAGCAGCTATCAGAACGTACGTATTAGTGTAGTGAGGCATATATGTACGGCTTCGGTGCTCTTCAATTGGCTGATTTCGTAACTTAATATCACCGGATATGTGGGAGTTTAATTAATATTATTATTATTTTATTATTATTGGTTGGTTAATGAGGTTTAAAGCCTATCGACTACACTAGGATCAGTAGGAGTCCTCGTAACCTTTCCACCACCAGCCAAGAATATGTTAATCCCTAAATAAGGGATTAAAATAAATGCTAGGTGTATATTCGTACCCTGAGGGAAATGAACTTCTCAATGTATATATCGTGAATTAATATTATTATTATTATTATTATTATTATTATTATTATTATTATTATTATTATTATTATTATTATTATTATTATTATTATTATTATTATTATTATTATCCGGGTCACAACACCGTCGCTGTATTGTATCACTGAAATTGCGACCAAATAGTGTTCAGTCGACAAAGTTCAGTGACACAGAAAATTGGAATTTGTTTTGGTTGGTACCGCGTTACAAAGGGGTATGCAATTCCGACAAGTCGTAGAATAAGTCACATGACCAACACTACGATTTTTTATTGGCGAAACGTATCGCCTGCTCCAAAAGTAATGGACTGATTGCGTCAACTGCCTCTCTATTTGGTCTACTTCGTTTTCCACCGACTGATGAAGCCTGTAGAGCATCTAAACAACTGTCTTGTGTGTTCGTATTTCCTTGGTGCTCGACTGTTTTGTTTTCTTCTTTTATGGAACCTCTGTGTTTTATTCAGCAAAACGTGTCAATAATTCATTGTTTCCTGTCTATTTCCCTTTGTGTGTGTGAGTGGGTCTGTGTGTGTGGGTGTGTGTGTGTGGGGTGGGTATACTAGTGTGCATGAGTGTTTTTGTGTCGTCAGAGAGAGACAGAGAGAGAGGGGAGTAGGTTGTGTTTACATGGAAAGAGGGGATGTGATTCTCTGCTTGCATATCATTACTTCCTATTTTTTTTCATTATTAAAGACCAGGAGAGGCGAGGAGTGAATACTTCCTTTCAGAAAGACAGCCACCACTCTGCGACAGACAGACAGCCAACACTCTCTGGCAGGCAGACAGCCAGTCAGCACTCCCTGGCAGGCAGACAGCCAGCCAGCACTCCCTGGCAGGCAGGCAGACAGCCAACACTCCCTGGCAGGCAGACAGTCAGTCAGCACTCTCTGGCAGGCAGACAGCCAACACTCCCTAGCAGGCAGACAGCCAGCACTCCCTGGCAGGCAGACAGCCAACACTCCCTGGCAAGCAGGGAGCGGACGCAGGAGGAGCTGCAGTGCGGGCGGATCCAGATATTTACAGTGACCGCAGACGACATCTCAAGGGGGGGTGTATTAAAGACTCCCTCTCGCCCAGGGAATACCCACCAAAAACGGCGAAAGTTGTGAAAGAAACGCTGATTTGGGGGCCGAGTTTTAAGCAACTTTTCTCCATGTGCACGCAATTGTCCGCTTTTGATGCCTCCTTTACCTCTCAATAGTTTCGTTCCTCTACAACCCCATCTTCTGTTTTAAAGTGAAATTGGGTTACAAATTCTTTAATTTTATGGGAGAATGCTTTGTAGTGGGCTGCAATCCTGTTCCGTAGATGGTTACTTGGTAGCGACACCAACGATGGGCTGACATCCTATTGAATACTATAGCTACAAGCTAGGAATAAAGCTAGTTAGGATTTGTGGCATGCTGAGCTTATGTTGCATTTTATTCGGCATATGTCACACACTCACATACACATGCCCTCCCGACCGGCGAACCAGGTGCTAAAAATATAATGAGTAGGGGCCCCCTCGTTATGCTAGCACCTTGGTTCAACCAGCCAATCACTAGGAAGCAACGTTGGACACTCGTGAACCAACACTGGCAGACTTATCTCCAAGTCTGGTCGAAGACGGTTCTCACCGTGTCTCTTGCTTGCAAACTGCTTGATGTTTGGTGAAGGAAATTTAGAAGTATTTACTCACCGCTGTCTTTTGCTCGTTTCTACCTTGGTTATCGTGCTATAACCAGGTGTGCAGTCCACTAGACTACACCTGTGTTCGTAATTGGATTCCCCTATTATATTTCATCACAAAAGATGGGTTTCTTGCATGGGGAATAAAAGTTGTATGAATGAGTTAAGATACACCAGCAACTCGTTTCAGAAGGAATATTTATCCAGTTTGAATCTTAGAGTCATCAGTACCTCAGTAATTAATGTTAATAATCCTAAAGACTCAGGTTGGATTCGAGGCTTGGGCGAAACGTATGGACAACTCTTCTTACCCCAGTTGCTTCTCTTCATGCAGTCGTACATAGGTACCTGCTTGTTATTCGACTGCTCTAAATCGAATCCTGAAGAGTACTGTGAAAGCAATGTAACAACTATTAATCTGTTAAAGACAATATATATGTATATATATATATATATATATATATATATATATATATATATATATATATATATATATATATATATATATATATATATATATATATATATATATATATATATAATATATACTGTCTTTTCCCATGTACTGTTTAGAAAATAATTGTCATTTAATAGATCTAACTGAGATGCTATTGTTGGGGTGTTATTCTAACTCTATCTGGAAGACAGAGTTAGATATGACACAGACTGAGCACACTGGGACAACGTTTCGTTCTTTACACAGCGCGAAACGTTGTCCCAAATAAAAGCTTGTTTTAGAACATATTGTTTTTTCTTCGTCGTGGTCTTCAACATGCAGTTTGCATTCTGCATGTTGCTTATTTGTTACGTTAGTATATTTTCATTACCGTAGAGAAAATTAAAACTTTAAGTAAGAAAGAAAAATCTACTGGCAGACAGAGTTGTTGATGAAGAATGACAGCCGCGACACAGAATGGAGCGTGAGGGAGAGGAAAATGAGCAAGAATGTGGAGAAGGAAGGGGAACAAGAGAGATGGAGGAAATTGGAAAAGGGGAGAGAGAGAGAGAGACTGTGGGAGTTAGTTTGTAAGGAGAAATAAGAATGCAGCTAGTAGAAAGCACAATATGGGGACTGTAAACAGACATGCAATGCGGTAGTTAACAACCAACATGTCTCTTTTTCTTTTCTCTCTCTCTCTCTCTCTCTCTCTCTCTCTCTCTCTCTCTCTCTCTCTCTCTCTCTCTCTCTCTCTCTCTCCCTCCCTCTGTGGAATAAAGCAAATATATGTAAGTATAGTGCTCATAAGCTCTTGGAGGCCTCTTGATATAGATATACGTACCCTCCCTAGAACGGTATACAGTCTTAGGGATTGAATGACTCGTACGTCAGGGAGTATCGGTGTCGTCTGCTTCTGAAGGTAGTCTGGTCCTCCGTCAATCGACGTGCGTATAGCGTCAGGTCCATCGTCAGCCCACCAGCTCCTGGCGGTCGTCAGGAGAGACGCTCCCCGCTGCGCCGGAGCGACCAATATCTCGCTCCATTACATGCTGGACCTCCACAGGCCAGAGGATATTGGCTTCCGATCCCCAAGTTGTGGCACTCTTGATGGCCCTGTGTCAACACAGAGACCATAGCGGCCCGCACTGGCAAGCCAGGAGATGCTGCCACCTTATGTCTTCATGGGGAACTACTGGTTCATAATAGACTCAAAATCGAATGAGGTGCGAATCTGAAGACACAATATGCAGAACAACGCTCATACTGGGATGAAACGTTCCAGTAAAGACATTTTTCTGCATAAAGGCCTGCCGTTTTTTACACCAAGATAATCCACAATAGTTTTTAATCTAGAAAGAAATATAGTCCTCGGCAGATTGCCTCAGTGTACTCTTCTAAGATCTCTGTTATCTGCCTTTACTATGCAATTATCATATATTAGGTAAAATAATGCATGTGTTACTAATGCGATTTTTTTATTGTGGCAACGTTTCGCTCTTCAGGAACTTTGTCAAAAGGTTATAACTTGACAAAGCTCCTGGAGGGCGAAACTTTGCTACATTAAAGAACACAAAGGTACAGTACCGTGATTGGAACAATACATAAATAACCCGCACATAGAGAGAAGCTTATAACGACGTTTCGGTCCAACTTGAACAAGTCACACTAATACAAAAGAGTGAGGGAGCCAGTATGTATAGGCGAGGGGTTACAGGGACGAGACCAAGAGAGGAAGAAAAAGAAGTAGTGGTAGGGGTAATGCTGGTGGTGGAGGTAGCAGTAGAAGTAGTGGCAGTAGAATGTAGAGGGAGTAGTTTTAGTGGCACAGGAGATAGAAAGGAGATTTGCGTATGTGTCCTCTTATCTAACATATTTTCGGCAATTATACCAACATTATTACGACTGTCATATAGTGAAAGGTGGCAGCAGATTTGGTGCACATAGTTGAATGAAACGAAAGCCAACTGCCTCCCTCTTTGCATGACTCCGTAAACACTTGGACGGTGGTGCCACACTTTCCTAGAAGTATACCCGGAAGAAGATGTTCCGGGGGTCAACGCCCCCGCGACCCGGTCTATGACCAGGCCTCGCTGTGGAGTTTTGCAAGGGTTAATAACAGAAACACCAGCCTGTAATATCATATATCAGAATGGTTTTAAATCACCTTCAACAGGGAGAATAAGTGGCCACGAGAGTAAACTATGAAAAATAGCGGTGCAAAGAACATAGCTACAATTATGCAAATTATTATGAATACGTTTGGTAAACTGGGGTATTATTTTTTTAATTACATATATTTTGGCAAAGTTAGGTTGGACTGCTAAGTTGTTTTAGCTGCAAAGGTAAAAATTTGCTTTTACAAACATTGCATAATTTTTTTTATTTTTTCATTGGGAAAGTAAAGGTGGGAGGGGAGTTAGGAGGGAGAGGGGTTGGGGGAGGGATGAGAGAGGGGAAGGGGTATGGATAAAGGAAAAGAGGAAGGAAAGGTGGCTTATATGGAGGTAATTATAAAATGTATTTTTATCTTGACTCACGAAATCGTAAAAAAAAAAAACGTGATTGCAAACAAATCACAGGATGGATGGGGCTCGAACCCATGGAAAGTGAGTCCTAAAACTGACCTGTTAGTTTTAGGACTTACTTGCCATGAGTTCGATCTTACAACCCCCCCCCCCTCCCCCCGTTTTGTGATTTCCTTTTATTTATCATTAAATTCTCGAAGACATAAAAAAGAAAATATTTATTTTTAGATAGTGACAGACAGCTGGAACGGAAGCCAAGAGACGCTTGGTAGAAGTATGGAGAAACAGATAAGATTTGCAGAACTATCAGAGCGAAACATTGTCCCAGTAAGAGCTTGTTCTGTAACTTATATCTTTGTCCTGGTATAATAGGCTAAAGCAAAAGAAAAGACACTTTTTTGACAGCATAACTAAAGAAGCGACACTCAGACCTCAACTTCGCTTCTTAAATCCAAATTGAAAATCACAAACTCTACGCAGCCAGCAGCAACTAACTAAGAGGCGTTAATGTTTGTGCACTGGTGTTTGTGTTGGGGATAAGCATAACAGGGTATTGGAGCTTCAAGACTAACACAGCCCCCTCGCTCCCTCCCTTCGTCTCCAATATTAATGCAGATGCTGTTATGCTGCCTGGAGAGGAAGGCGAACCATCCGGTGGAAATACAAACTCGTGAGACTTACATAGTGAAAGGTAGAACGATGCATAGAGGAGGTGGTCGTAGTGAGCGCTACCAGGATATAGACACACAGACAAATGTTAGTGGAATGATGTACGGAAACGAACAGAAAGTAGAGGTATGTGGAGAGAGACGTACTAGTGAATATGAGACCGACAGAACACTGGTACGTATCTCGAATTGTTAAACACACACACACTATTACTACTACTACTATTTACTACTACTGCTACTATTTACTACTACTGATACTACTATTACTACTACTAATACTACTGCTGTTGCTACTAAACTACGATTGCTACAACACAAACTCACTCGCAAAGTAGGCAAAGTGTCTATATATAAAATATATAAAGAGCCTTTGACACATGGTAACTACTAACACACACACATACATAAATATATTTATATATGAATCCTTTTTCAGAAGTCATTACTTTAGCCGCTCATAGACTTATTATGGCGCATATTAACATCTGGAAATTGCTTGGAAAAGCTCCAAACTTTATCAGCGCTCTGAAGAGTCTGATGTTCTCAAGTTTTTCCAAAGTCTTTGATGCGTCTAAAGTTGAATACTAGAGTGTCGTAATGAGTTTATTATTGAATACTTTCCTAGGTTAGAAAAACATGTAATTCCTAAAAATGAATCTGGATTAACATATATATATATATATATATATATATATATATATATATATATATATATATATATATATATATATATATATATATATATATATATATATATATATATATATATATATATATATATATATATATATATATATATATATATATATATATATATATATATATATATATATATATATATATATATATATATATATATATATTATATATATGTATATATATATATATTATTAACGACTCACGTGAGTTTAGAGCTTTTTATTAATAAAATTTATACTCGGACTTTGCAGTTATAAAACCCTGATTTTTTTAAACAAGGCGGTTCACAAAAAGCCAATTTTGACTGTTCGTTTGAACATTGTTGATGACCACTCCGAAGTTCATTTAATTTTTTGTTTGGGTTAGAGGGCTTTAAAATCTGATTACGTTAACCTTTGATATTGTTATCGCCAAAATCAATGATTTTAAATGCGCCTTTATTCTGTGCCACGAATTGAGATGTTTTTGTCTTTTGCTCAGTCCAGTGAGGGTCATGTGCTTGATGTATGATGTGGTCTGTGTCCAAGGTCTGGTGTGGTCTCTGTCCAAGGTCTAGTGTGGTCTCTGTCCAAGGTCTAGTGTGGTCTCTGTCCAAGGTCTAGTGTGGTCTCTGTCCAAGGTCTAGTGTGGTCTCCACTGGGGGTACTCTAAGCTACGGTAATCTATCATATGCTGTCGACAAGCAGAAGCCTGAACTGCATGGGAGTGCAACCCATCAAGAGAGAAGAGAGAGAGAGAGAGAGAGAGAGAGAGAGAGAGAGAGAGAGAGAGAGAGAGAGAGAGAGAGAGAGAGAGAGAGTGGACACAAATAACGCCTACATAGAGAGAAGCTATGACAACGCTTCGGTCCAACAAGGACCATTTACAAGTCACACTAACACACGAAGTTAAGGAAGCCAATATATATATGGAATAGGGGGACAGGGACGGAACTAAGAGAGGAAGAAAGAAGTGGGTAAGTAGGAGCCATAGGTGATGATCTCTCCTATGTCTGGGTTATTTGCGTATTGTTCCAGTCACGGTATTGTCTCTTTTTCTTCTCAATAGTACCTTAAAGGACTAACAGAGAAAAGTTCAGGTCCAATCGAGAGAAAATCGTACATTTAGACGCAGTGATGGACGGTAAAACCCACCAATGGTAAAAAATAAGTTCATATCAATGATAGAGGAAGATAAAAACTTGATTTCGTTCTTGGCAGCGATCGAGACGGATCGAGAGCATCCTGCGGCGTATGGGTAAAAAGGAAAGGAAAAGAGAGAACAGAATAGAGAAAGAGAAGATAGGACACGTTGGAGGGAGAGATGAGAAGGAAGGAGAAGATTGAGATAAATGTTTTTTTTTTCTGATTTTTTATTTAACGAAATTTGTCACATCCATAGCCAGTGGCCACCATATTCTCTATAACAATTACACTGCGTAAACGCAAATAGTGTGTGTGGTTATCTTATATGATAGCCACTATGTGGCTATCATATAAGACTAGCCTATTTCACATGGAAAGCTACATGGTAGGAATATCATCAGATAAAAACAAACCTATTCTACATAATTTATCTATTGGGAAAAAAAGGAATATCTGACTAGGTCAAGGCATTGGCTTAAGTCGGTGGGAGAATTGGACTTGCCTCGCATGGGCCAGTAGGCCTGCTGCAGTGTTCCTTATTTCTTATGTTCTTATGTTTCCTGATTATACACCATCGTGCGCGATTGGTTTCATACAAATTATAATGATATCTGTCAGACTGAGCTGCGGAAATTTCAGTGGGGAGATTCATATGGATATCATTACGCATTCCACTTTGGATTCAATAGTAACAGCGGCTTCAAAGATATAGTTCCAGCCAGGCTAGAGTATTTCGCTGGCATTACCGTCTCGCTGGCATTACCGTCTCGCTGGCATTACCGTCTCTCTTGAGGGACCAGAGTACACAGGGTAGGGGAAAGGATGTGGTCGTTATGTGAACATCTGGAATGTAATCGTTGTTATTTAAAGTTTTTAAAGTACATGAGTACATCTTAAAGTCTATAAAGCGAAAAAAAGGGTGCGAAAAAAGGGTGAGAAAAGGAGTTAGGAGGAGATGGGCAAGAAGAGAAGATGAAGCAAGGGAATGGGAAGGGGAAGGGAACTGAGGAGATGAAAGGGGCGAGAAAGGAAAAGGGAAACAGTGAAAGAAGAGGCTTCGGGGCTTCTGCCGCCAGGGGCGATGTAATTGGACGGTCCTCGGAGGAAATTGGGTATTGATTTAATCCCTTGGTTCCAAGACCTCAACAAAAAACACATTACCTAAGTGTTTAGAGTTGGCTGTGAGTAAGTGCTCCTTCGTTGACACCTGCAACAAGTATATCTAATCTTACGTCCCTAGTTCTAAGATAACACTGAAACAGCTTCGTGTCAGATAACAATCGTCTCGCCAAATCCCGATGCTGCTATTCTAGGTCAGGAATACACATTAAATATGTGAAACATTGGAGTCACAAGGCAAGGATACTAGAAGTTATAGTTGATGATGGAGAAGTTGATGATTAAGACACATGTGTATGGGAATCTGTATTGATGTGGAAAATACACTTATGTACAGTTCAGGACATTTATTAAAAGAAACGTTTCGCCATTCGTGGCGAAAAGTGTCTGTTTTCACGGTATCACCATACCATTTCTCATCTTTACTGATACCCAAGAAGAAGCCTACTGTTTAAGCGAAACGTTTCAACGATAAATTTGCCCCAACTGTTGTAGCTAAACCTGAAGGATGTTACATATGTAAACATGGCTTAGCTCGAGTTTGTATACTAAGCCAGGCCTCTGGGGTGGCTTTCCTCCCTCCTAAATAATACTGGGAGGGCCAACTCAGTGCTATCAAATGCTACTACTACTAATAATAATAAACCTAAAGACTATAGTATCTTCAGACTCTCCTCTACTCATCACATAAAGACCTAAAGACCAATATGGCATTTCAGTGCTTCACATGAAAACAGACATATAAGGCACCTCCAGACCTAAACATAAAAACATTAAAACAATTATGATATCTTAAGGCCTTAATCAAAGATCCAGCGACCAATATAGCAACCTCAAGACCCCCCTCTCACATAAAGACCTAAGGATCATTACGGAAGGACAAGACCCCATCACATAAAAATCTAAGCATCATTACAGAACCGCAAGACCCCATCACTTAAAAATCTGAGAATTATTACAGAACCGCAAGACACCATCATATAAAAATCCATTACAGAACCGCAAGACCCCATCACATAAAAATCTAAGCATCATTACAGAACCGCAAGACCCCATCACATAAAAATCTAAGGAGCAATATGGCAGCTCTGGACCAGCATCCGCCATCACTATAATCTCTGGTCATAACTACTGTGATCAAACACACCGTAGTAATGAACCTAAGGAGGCAATTACCATTATAATTGAGAAACTGGCACTCGATAATTTCGGATAATTTCTGACGGCATTTTCGGAGAATGGGGAATAGGGGTGAAGAGGAGGGGTAGAGGAACAGAGAGAAGGGGAGAGGAGAGAGGATGAGTATAAAAAGGGAGAAACATCGAGGGAAATCTGAAGGGAGAGGGAAAAGGAGGTAAGAGATAGAGAGATGGGGAATGAAGGGGAGGAGTAGAAACGGAGATTTGAGGGAGAGAGTGGTGTTGAAGGTAGACTGAGGGGACAGGAGGGAGTGCTCAACTGCATTTCTCTTCTTCGTTCAACTCCAATATATGAAAGTATGTGTACATGTAGGAATGTGCACATATGTACAGCCTTTGCCACCTGCACCACTTCCACCACCTGTTCTATCTGCACCACCTACACCACTTATACCACCTGCACCACCTACATCACTTGTACCACCTGCACCACCTACACCACTTGTACAATCTGCAAACTCTGCACCATCCCCATCAACCACCTGGAAGTCCGGGATTAACTGTACCACATTCACCATCTGTACCGTCTCCACCGCGTGTACCACCTGCACTACCTGTACCACCTACAAGCCCTGCTCCACCACCCACCTGCAAATCCAGGACTAACTGTACTACTGTACTATCTCCACCGCTTGTACCACCTGCTCCACCTGTACCACCTGTACCACCTGCACCACCTGTACCACCTGCACCACCACTCGCTAGCATCTTCACTCATCTGCAGAGAAAAGCCACATTGACTTTTCCAAGCACTCTCCATGACCCTTAACTCACTCATACATGCACTCTGCTACCACACACACACACACACACACACACACACACACACACACACACACACACACACACACACACACACACACACACACACACACACACATACACATACACACACACACACACACACACACACACACATACACACACACACACATACACACACACACACACACGGGGCCAGGAGCTATGACTCGACCCCTGCAACCACAAATAGGTGAGTACACACACACACACACAAATAGAAGAGCAATATAAAAAAGGGAGGAAAAAAGATTGTGTTGTATTGATGTGGGTTATGTGTATGTTTGTTGTGTGTGTGTGTGTGTGTGTGTGTGTGTGTGTGTGTACACCTAGACAAGAAGGAAAAGAGAAAAGAAATATAGGAGGAAGAATAGGTACAAAATCAGTTTAGGTTTACATCATAGATTCCTCAACGAAGATAAAATTTAGGACAGATTACAAAATTTTGAGAGAGAGAGAGAGAGAGAGAGAGAGGAGAGAGAGAGAGAGAGACAGACAGACAGACAGACAGACAGACAGAGAATGTAGGTAACAGCTCTTAGCTTGTAAATAAAGTTAAGCCTCGTAACCTTACGAAACCTTGTGTAAAAGAGAGAGAGAGAGAGAGAGAGAGAGAGAGAGAGAGACTAGGACCACCAGGAGACAGGTGGTGGTCCCAGCCCATGGCATAAAGACTTCCCGAAACGTCTTATCGGAGAACAGATTTAGTCTCGGCCTTTCTGCGCTTTGTCCCCCGCCGCTGTAAGTTCTCTATATGACCATCGTGATGTGGACCTAACACTTGGTCTGGTTATTTTGTGTCTTATCTCTCGCATCCTGGGGAGTGGCGGAGCGGGTCATCTTCAGTAGCCTTTTCCACGATGAAATGATAATAACTGTAATAATACTATAAGTAATAATATTAGTAATATAAATTTTAATAGTAATATTAATAATAATAGTAATATTAATAGTAATAATAGTAATATTAATAGTAATAATAGTAATATTATTAGTAATAATATTAATATTAATAGTAATAATAGTAATATTAATAGTAATAATAGAAATGTTAATAGTAATAATAGTAATATTAATAGTAATAATAGTAATATTAATAGTAATAATAGTAATATTAATATTTATAGTAATATTAAAAGTGATTATATTAATAT
Source organism: Cherax destructor (assembly GCA_009830355.1). NCBI lineage: Eukaryota > Metazoa > Arthropoda > Malacostraca > Decapoda > Parastacidae > Cherax > Cherax destructor. The sequence goes on from WNWK01000994.1 coordinate 304,148, forward strand.
TAATAGTAATAATAATGATATTAATAGCAATAATAGTAATAGTGATAATAGTAAAAGTAATAATATATTAAAAGTAATAATATAGTAATAATAGCAAGAGTAATAATTATATTTTATTTGTATTAGTTTTAATTATTATTAGTAAATTATTATTATTATTATTGCTATTCATAGAGGAGTGTTGAACGTTGTTAGTATAGTATTCATGTGGAAGAGTTAAGCCCGTAAGGGTTATACAGCCACTCGGGGATGCGAGATAATCAGAGATGATTCAAGAAAGAGGATGGTAACTCAAAATCCTTTGAATCTAGAGCAGTTCAACAGCATCAGGTTTATCGTCAACAAAAATTCACCGGAAGGCAGCTAAAATGTTGCAATTACTCGCTAAAAAAAATGGTGCTAATGGGCTGTGTCCAGCTGTGTCCAGCTGTATTCAGCTGGTGAATCTTTTCATTCACAGAGTCATTATTTAAATGGGAAAACGCTAAATCTGCAATTTTTAAAAGGGTGGACTGGTAAGCCAGTGAAAGGTCTTGGTCAGATGACCGAAAGCTCCAGCTGTGGGTCATCATATGACTAAGACCAGGAAATACTTGTCCTGTTTCCTGACAAACTTTACCAAACCTAACCTAACCTAACCCTTTTGACCGGAGGGTCACAGCTGATCATTTACCATTCCTCAGACTCTCTAAGACTCTACTAATTTCCCACTTCCCCATATAAATAATAAAGTCGCTGCGATGGAGAGAAAAACCTTTAATATAACTTAAAAAATCATCACAGCGACAGTAAGAGGTCTTAACTAATCACAGGTAATAGGATCTTGGCGTCCGGAAATGCCTCGGATATAAATGATCTGTGTTTACCATAATGACTGTCAGTGATGGGAGGTCCTTCTGACACAGGATTCGTCATCCTTAATTGTCTATTGGCTTTAAATGTCGGTGTCTTTTGGTGCCTTGACGCTTTAAGACACTGAGAAATGTATATCTAAGAGTATACACACATAGGAGTGTATATCTCTCATTGAATATACAAATTGGTAAAGGTTATTTTGAAGTTTATGTACATTGAGAGGGGTATATCATAGTATATACATTGAAAGATATGTATTTTATAGTATATACATTGAAAGATGTATATCTCACGGTATATAAACTGACAGATGTGTGTCTCTGTTTGTGTATAAGAGAGGCTACTGAAGGTCTCTTGATCCAGAGCATTAGAGCAACCCTTCATTTCCATGGTTCACACTTGATTCTCTATCATTTCCCAAGGCTTTGTATGGCCCCTACGGATTTAGTTTTCCCTCGTGAAGTGATGCTAAAAATCCCGGTTTTTCTACCCACTGTATTGCCATCAACCACAGTTCATGACATCAACCGGCCCCGATTACTGATTTGATGTCAAAATTGATGTCTCAAGCGGTGTGCAGATATTCCTGATAACGTTTCTTTCTGTCTGTCTGTCTGTCTGTCTGTCTGTCTGTCTGTCTGTCTCTCTCTCTCTCTCTCTCTCTCTCTCTCTCTCTCTCTCTCTCTCTCTCTCTCTCTCTCTCTCTCTCTCTCTCTCTCTCTCTCTCTCTCTCTCTCTCTCTCTCTCTCTCTCTCTCTCTCCCTGAGGATATCCTATAAAATATTTCCTGCCAACAATCAAACGATCATTTTAAATCGTATGTGAATTTCTCACATACGATTTATAGCAAATTTCCCGAGTATCTTTGGGTTAGGTTAGTTTATTTTAGGTGATCTTCAGTTAGTTGAGATATAGTTAGATTACTTTGTCCTCTAACAATGAAAAATAATCGGTTATAACAACACGATGGGATGGTCAATTACCGGGCCGCGGGGGCGTTGACCCCCCCGGAACACCCTCCAGGTAATATATGAAATATATCGTAAAGGGGATACAAAAAATATTCGACTCATGAACCGAGAACGGTGACGCAAAGAGCGCAGTAGAGATATATATGTCAACTAACTGTGTTTAGGTTACATTAGGTTAGGTAAGATTCGTCAGTAGACATGACAATTATTTCCTGACGCGGGTCATATGACCGAGGCCTTCCGCTGGCTTACCCCTCCACCCCTTATAAAATAATACTGCTTAATTTCCTTATCACTCACCTATTTAATTTTCTTAACAACAAACAGACGGCAGCCACAAGTTTTCTTTCCCAGAATGTTTTCAGGAATCATAAAAATGGGGAGATTAATACAAAATGGGTAAACACACTGCTTGCAGATCATGGGGGTCTAGATAGGATGTAATCCGGCTTGATCCCAGGTAAGAGTGGGTAGCTGAAAGTATTTTCTGTATCGTGTGTTTTCCAGTGGTGGTGGTAGTTTTAGTAGTGGTGGTAGTTTTAGTGGTGGTGGTAGTTTTAGTGGTGGTGGTAGTTTTAGTGGTGGTGGTAGTTTTAGTGGTGGTGGTAGTTTTAGTGGTGGTGGAAGTTTTAGTGGTGGTGGTAGTTTTAGTGGTGGTGGAAGTTTTAGTGGTGGTGGTAGTTTTAGTGGTGGTGGTAGTTTTAGTGGTGGTGGTAGTTTTAGTGGTGGTGGAAGTTTTTAGTGATGATGGTAGTTTTTAGTGGTGGTGGTAGTTTTTAGTGATGGTAGTTTTTAGTGATGATGGTAGTTTTAAGTGATGGTAGTTTTTAGTGGTGATGGTAGTTTTTAGTGGTGGTGGTAGGTTTTAGTTATGGTAGTTTTTAGTGGTGATGGTAGTTTTTAGTGGTGGTGGTAGTTTTAGTGGTGGTGGTAGTTTTAGTGGTGGTGGTAGTTTTAGTGGTGGTGGTAGTTTTAGTGGTGGTGGTAGTTTTAGTGGTGGTGGAAGTTTTTAGTGATGATGGTAGTTTTTAGTGGTGGTGGTAGTTTTTAGTGATGGTAGTTTTTAGTGATGATGGTAGTTTTAAGTGATGGTATTTTTTATTGGTGATGGTAGTTTTTAGTGGTGGTGGTAGGTTTTAGTTATGGTAGTTTTTAGTGGTGATGGTAGTTTTTAGTGGTGGTGGTAGTTTTTAGTGGTGGTGGTAGTTTTTAGTGGTGGTGGTAGTTTTTAGTGGTGGTGGTAGTTTTTAGTGGTAGTAGTAGTTTTAAGTGATGGTAGTTTTTAGTGGTGATGGTAGTTTTTAGTGGTGATGGTACTTTTTAGTGGTGGTGGTAGGTTTTAGTTATGGTAGTTTTTAGTGGTGATGGTAGTTTTTAGTGGTGGTGGTAGTTTTTAGTGGTGGTGGTAGTTTTTAGTGGTGGTGGTAGTTTTTAGTGGTGGTGGTAGTTTAAAGTGATGGTAGTTTTTAGTGGTGATGGTAGTTTTTAGTGGTGGTGGTAGGTTTTAGTTATGGTAGTTTTTAGTGGTGATGGTAGTTTTTAGTGGTGGTGGTAGTTTTTAGTGGTGGTGGTAGTTTTTAGTGGTGGTGGTAGTTTTTAGTGGTGGTGGTAGTTTTTAGTGGTGGTGGTAGTTTTTAGTGGTGGTGGTAGTTTTAAGTGATGGTAGTTTTTAGTGGTGATGGTAGTTTTTAGTTGTGATGGTAGTTTTTAGTTGTGGTGGTAGTTTTTAGTGGTGGTGGTAGTTTTCAGTGGTGGTGGTAGTTTTTAGTGGTGGTGGTAGGTTTTAGTTATGGTAGTTTTTAGTGGTGATGGTAGTTTTTAGTGGTGGTGGTAGGTTTTAGTGATGGTAGTTTTTAGTGTTGATGGTAGTTTTTAGTGTTGATGGTAGTTTCTTGTGGTGGTGGTAGTTTCTAGAGGTGGTGGTAGTTTCTGGTGTTGGTGGTAGTTTCTAGTAGTTGTAGTGCTTTCTATGGGTGGTGGTAGTTTCTAGAAGTGGTGGTAGTTGTGATTATAGTGCTGCTACTAAGGACAGTTTTTTCTGTATTGGAAAGATACGGATGGGGAAGAAGTGAAAGAGGTAAAACAGAGGTGTTATTGGAAGTGGTGGTGATCGGAGGAGGAAGATAAGTGGCACAAGTGAGGGTGGTTGTGGTGCTGGTGGTGGTAGTAGTAGTGGTGGTAGTAGTCGTGGTAGTCACAGTACTGTCAACCAACAAGACTTACAATGAGTGTGACACAGAATGATCCTTCAGGATCCACATACTGACAGCTCAGTAAAGCTTGGGAAGAATAGATGACAGTACCGTAGAATTGAGAGAGAGAGAGAGAGAGAGAGAGAGAGAGAGAGAGAGAGAGAGAGAGAGAGAGAGAGAGAGAGAGAGAGAGAGAGAGAGAGATTAATAACTAGAGTAAAAACCCACTCAGGAGAGCACACTTCTAAGACCGATGGTTGCCTGGGGGATAACACAGTCCTGGTTCTCCCTGCATTGTATTCCGGCATATTTTAGTAACACAAAGAAGCTAGAAATGTTAATATTTTTAGAGATCTTGTCAGTAATTCTATCCTGTGCTGTATCTTTATTTCAATACACATTTTTACTTTCCTTGATACTTGTATTATTATTATTATTACTATTATTATTATTGACCAAACCACGAAACGGGTGGGGTCTGAACCCACGGCAAATAAGTCGCAAAACTCCAGGCCAGTGCGTAAATAACTCGGCCACTCACCATGAGCTCTAATTCCATCCGTTCCGTCGTATCATTGCAGTCGTGTTATTGCGATTTCGTGAGTTGTTATTATTATTATTTTCTTTTTTGTAGCCCCACGTTGTCTAGCCTTATACACACACCTATCCTCATTATTGTGTAGTCTTACCTTGTCTAGCCTCATCCAACTTACCAAACATTACCTTAATTTCATGCAGCGGCAGATTTAGTGAACACTGGTGACTGATGCGGCGTGAGGGGCAAGGTAATGCATGCTGGATTAAAGCGATTACCTCTGTGAAAAGAAGCAGGAGGGGAGAAAGTAATAAGGGAAGGAGAACACAGGAGAAGGGAGGTAGTTAGTAAAAGGGTAGGAGATAAAGGAGGATTATTGAGACGAAGGTGTGAAGGGCTCCCGATAAAGAGAGGAAGAGAGAGAGAATAACAAGGGCAGGTAAAGTGTAAAGCGGGGAGATGATAATGGCAGGAACGGATGAGAGGAGGATTACTGGCTGGGAAAAAAACAACGAGGCAGAAGGGAGAGAAGAAAGATATGCGTAAAAGAAAGAAAAGTTACCCCTTTAAATACACAAAAAAAAGGAACTGTTATCCCCCTGTTGGGGTGCATAAAAAAAAATAAGGAACGGTAACAACCTGTTGAGATTCAGAAGAATGGCGGAACGGTGGCCATTTGTTGACCTATACAGGAACGAAGGAACGGAAATCACCTTGCTTCGATACGCAGGGATGCTGGAACGTTAATCACTGATATTACACACGGTATTTATAACTGAGAAATGATTAAGTGATAATGTCAAGATGTGGAAAAAGATGCTTATTATATGACATTTATTATATGACGCGTTTCGCTACGAGTGGCTTCTTCAGTCCTAGGACTCAGTCCTAGGACTCAGTCCTAGGACTGAAGAACCCGATCTTGGTGAAACCTTTCCTATAATGTCCTGAACTATACATGAGTGTTTTTCCACACAGTATTTAATAACAGCATTTGCTTGTATAATCAACGATGCTGGGACAGTAGTTTGTGTTGGACGAAGACACAAATAAAACCAACCTTTACGTGGACAACGTTTTTCTCTGGGTAGAACTCTTTTCAAGTCATGTAGGTTTGCTGCACTGCTTCTTAATGATAACCTTCTACTAGTGGGCCCCCTCCTCTTCTCTCGTCAAGATTTTCTCCGCCTCACCTTGATAGTATATAACCCCTCATACTGTTGCTTCAGCTTCACATTGAGGGACTGACCACCTCAAAACTGTCTTCCAGGTGATGATGGACTGATTACATCGTCATCAC
>WNWK01000994.1:315000-343170 GCA_009830355.1 Cherax destructor
GGTAAAAACAGAGATGAGAAGGATAGGCTCTTAACCTGGGACACAACAACAACAAGTTGGGATAGTACTAATAACCTAACTACTACTACTACTACTACTACTACTACTACTACTACTACTACTACTACTACTACTACTACTACTAAATTAGCCAAAGGAAGTATTCTTCATCGTAAGATTAGTTTAGAAGTTGAATAAATTGAACAACAATAAACTGGAAGATTATTTCATACAGAGATTAAGAAATAGTACACAAGTAACCCGCATAAAGAAGACTGAAACGTATCACGACGTTTCGGTCCGGCTTAGAGCATTACCTTGGTACACAGAAGCGCGACCTAGAAACTACGGGGGTTCATTCACGTCAGTCAGTCGAAAGTTAACAGGGACCAGGAGCTAGAGTTCTTCCCCTGAGTCAGCAAACAGGTGATTACCAGCTCTTTCTTAACATGGTCAAATATTTTTTATTTCGAGGACCATGCAAGCGAGTGCATTCAATTTTGATTCTTCTGAAGACTTTCATTAATGTTTCTTCTCCAGGCTGAGGGACTGACCACCTCAGATCTACGTCTTAAAGAGTGATGGACTGATTACATCGTCCATACATCTCTACTGCTTCTGCTGTCGCCTCTGTATTCGACTGAAGAAGCCTACTGTGTAGGCGAAACGTTTCAGAATAAAGATATCTAACTGTTCCACATGTGTGTCTCATCAACGTTTCTCTTTACCCTGGGTCCTCCCTACACCTCCATACCAGCTTCCTCTGCTGTGGATGAAATGGTGTGTTGAAGACACAGGCACAAGCTGTAGAGAAAGGTGTTAGTAACGACAACGGTTTGCTTTCGTGTAGAGCTAGAGCCTCAACTGATAAATCTCTACACGGATCAAAACGCTGCTGTAATTAATAATTTTTTTCTGGAGTGAACATCCCGTCTGTCTTGGTCAAGTTGTTCTCATTTTTAACTTTTTTGCTGGTTAGATCCTCTCTCTCTTTCTCTCTTGCTCTCTCTCTCTTTCTCTCTTTCCATTTACACAGGGTTTTACAAGGTTTGGTTAACGTTCCTAACTTTATTTACAAGCTAAGAGTCTCTCTCTCTCTCTCTCTCTCTCTCTCTTCTCTCTCTCTCCTTCCTCCACGAAACCTTTCCAAATAACTTCCAGTCGTATTCTGCTGCTAATCTTTCCTGACTCAGATCCTAAACACTTTTCCTGGTCATTCTGTCGCCCGGTTGGCAAAGTTTCGTCATGGATAAGTCTGTCGGTCCTGCGGGATGAGGATTCTTTTTATCTCCCCACTGAAGCTGGAGTACCTGTCATCCTCCCGATCTGCCGTGGAGCTTCCCGTGCGCTGCCTGCCGGCCGAAGACATCGACTGCGAAGTGCGGCTGCTTGAATTTTTTTTTTAACTTTTTCTTTTTAGATAGTTCATACTAATTACTAGGACAATAAAGTCTAATCGGGTAATAAAGTTGATTCAACCGTTTTTACATTGTGTGGGGGAAAGTGTAGTTGAGTTAGGTTGGTATATAATTAACCACAGAAAAAAAAACATACCAGGGGTGGGGTTCGAACCAGCGTGTAGCAATGGTTTTGCCAGCTGTTGCTACACTGCCAACTAACACCAACAATCCAGTTGTTTACTCAGTGTTGCCTATCATTAGTAAGCCACATGTTGCTTCATCAATGATGCATTGCAACGGTAAGCCCCCGATTGCTTAATCACTAAGCCGGTCAAGACCTGAATAAAAAAATCCACACCGTCAGGAGACACTTTTCTCGTTTCTTACGTTCAAAAACCCTAAAGAGATGGAGTAGTAAGCCAGCGAAAGGCCTCTGTCGGATGACCAAAAGCTCCAGGTCAACATATGACTAAGACCCACGTCAGGAAACACTTATCAAGCTTCCTGACAAACCTTACCTAACCAAACCTACGATCAAAACACATCCCATTACTTCGATGTTTCAGGATGAACTAGGAACAGAGAACACTTTTCACGGAGCTCAGGTGTCTTCGTTTTCGTTCAATACTCAGAAGGATTCACTCTCACACGGGAAGTGTCGTAAAATTCTTACTGTAAATTGTTATCGTCACATTTTAAAAAGTTATTGAAAAATGAAAGAAAAATTGTATTTTATGTGAAGCGCTAATCCCGTGTGAGTTAGTGCAAGGAGTAGTGGGGGCTCGATCCTACGTCCGAGAAGCACGAGAAAGATTGTGCTAAGACGTAGACATCAGTACATCAGAAGAAAGTACAGAATACACAGATAACCTGCTCTTATGAGCCTTAAACTTAAGACGATGCTTCTGTCCGACTTGGACCATTAATATTAATAGTGTAAGTTGGACCGAAACGTCGTCATAAGTTCCAGTCTTGTAAGTGCGGGTTATTTGCGTTCTGTTCCATCCATGGTGCTGTGCTGAAGTCAGGAAGGCAGGTAAACACGAACACTACTCGGGAGAGATCAAACTGCTGACACTTCTCAGAACACCGCTGACGTCAAGGCAGCAGGTGATGTGACATCATTAAAGGCATGGCTAAGCTTAATTAAGCACAGTTATAACTAACTTTGACCATTAGACAGTAAACCAGTGGCGTTTGGTGGGTTATTGTCACAGGGTGCGCGCTGTGCATGATACAACTAACTGTGGGTGTGAAGAGCTATACTACAACATTCACACTATTCCATAACAGTGGGCAGATAAATTTGTGTCCCATTATGATCCATGATTATATTATTGAGTGCTAGGTGAGCGGGGCTCACCTAGCACACCCAGAATATACGCCCCTGATTATTAGACTCGCTCGCCCCGACACTCCATACTGTACAGTGTAACACTAGACACGTTTCAAACCCGTTTGACCTTGCTCCTCTTTCTTATTGTTTCCCATTCAAGGAAGGGCTGAATTTATTCTGCTGTTATATTCACGAGGAAGTGGTAAACATGTAAGGGTCAAGCAGCACGTAAGGTGTCCTGTAGCTCCGTTGGTAGCGCACTCAGCTCACACACTGAGGCCCGTGGTTCAATCCCAGGTACGGGTGGACACATTACCTGGAGAGGGTTTTGAGGGTCAACGCCCCCGCGGCTCGGTCTGAGACCAGGCCTCATGGTGGATCAGGGTCTGATTAACCAGGCTGTTACTGCTGGGCAAGTTTCGTTAAGACACCTGCTGTCCCTGTTCACCTAGCAGTAAAATGGGTACCTGGGTGTTAGCCGACTGGTGTGGGTCGCATCCTGGGGATAAAACCTAATTTGCCCGAAATGTTCTACATAACATGGAGCTTTCTATATAGTATGTCATTGATGTCAGCTATGGTCTGTATACGTTGTATCATGCACTTGTAGAAATAAAGATTATTACTATTATTACGACGACGTTTCAAGTCGGACCGAAACGTCGTCCTAAGCTTCTCTCTTCTATGTTCGGGTTAACTGTGTAATGAATGAGTATACAGAGAGAATATAAGACACACAATGCGGGTTACAGCATTTTATTGTGAATACGTTTCGCCCTTTAGTGGACGAAACGTCCTCACAATAAAATGCCAAAACGTGCATTGTGCATCTTGTTTACATCCCATCACTATACCCACATCATTTCCTGGCTACAGCACCACCAGAGAAGCGCTGTAACTTCTAAACACTCAACAGCTGTCAGTGGCGCTTAGCTTGCTTCATCTGACTATCATTATGGCGGCTGAACATGGAACACAGAATACATAACGAGAATCCTGACACAGCTGCAACTGAATTATCTGTTTTAAGCTGGCGAGGAAGATGATCCTAACACAGCTGCAGTTAAATCGTCTGTTTTAAGCCGGCGAGGAAGATGATCCTAACACAGCTGCAGCTGGCGAGAAGGATGAGGATCCTTTCGTAGCTGCAGCAGAACCATCTATCACAAGCCACCTGCAGCTAACCCATTTGCTGTTTGAGACTCTTCAACTGCAGCCAGCTGCTAATTGCAGTGCTGCAACTATCAACATCCTCATTGATCAGACACAGAGCCGCGATTAGCAGATGCCTGATCGAGTCTCTACTTCTTGTGCTAGATGACCCCCATGGGTTTAGTGCTTCATGGAAATACAGTAGATCAACATGGAGACAGAAACTCAGAAGATTGATCTGTATATTTCGGCCCCCTTCTGGGATCCTCTTCAGCGAGTTGTTATTGAACATTGACAAGTCTCTATTACACTTTAGTTGTTCCTAGTAGATCAAGTTTAATTTTTCAGGAACACAACCATGTTTACACATAGTTATGTTAGGAATTATGGGAGGCCCCAGTGGACCACCAGTGGTTACATGATCTGCCATGGGGGCCCTAAAAACCACCCTGGGGTCAAAAGGCCATCCACAGGGCATTTGAAAGCCCCATGTGGCCAAAAAGACTACTATAGGTCTTTGGAGGTCTACATGTGGTTACAAAGGACCACCATAAGGTCAAAAATGGGACTATAATGGAAGCGAAAGAATTACAATGTGTTCGCAGATACCTCCAAGGGAAGGCCTGCTGCACTAATTTAAAAATAAATCGCACGAATTGTGTTGGAAAGCAGGTATTGTATACACGAAGAGCAGAAGGACAGTAGGTAGATCGAACTTTCATTACAAAGTATCGCTCTGTGTAGACCTTTATCAATTCATGACTTGATGAAGCTCTACACAGAACGAAACGTTAGGTATAACAGAGGTTCGTAGTTTTGTAGCAGGTGTCGTCCCTCTGAAAAAAAATAGTAAACGTCACGATTTCATTTAATGAATATAAACCAACGAGCACAAACTTTCCACAAACTTGGTTCTGAGGAAACTCTCTCTCTCTCTCTCCAAAAAACTCGGAATTTTAAATTATCTTCCCAGCACCTCCTCATAACTTTTTCCCCGGAGTTCGTCACCGTCACCGCCACCTTCAGCACCTCAGTGGCCCTCACATGTTCTACTAATGCTCCGTTCATCATTATGTTCTCAATTTTCGACTTAGGTTGTAACTGTAGTTCTGTAAGTTCAACAGAAGACGCTCCTGCTGATTGTGTTTTAGTAGGTGTTTGCTGATTACGTTCCAGGAGGTGCTTGCTCATTGTGCTTCAGGAGGTGCTTGCTGGTTGTGTTCCATGAGGTGCTTGCTGGTTGTGTTCCAGGAGGTGCTTGCTGATTGTGCTTCAGGAGGTGCTTGTTGGTTATGTTCCAGGAGGTGCTTGCTGGTTGTGTTCCAGGAGGTGCTTGTTGGTTATGTTCCAGGAGGTGCTTGCTGGTTGTGTTCCAGGAGGTGCTTGCTGGTTGTGTTCCAGGAGGTGCTTGCTGGTTGTGTTCCAGGAGGTGCTTGCTAGTTGTGCTCCAGGAGGTGCTTGCTGGTTGTGTTCCAGGAGGTGCTTGCTGGTTGTGCTTCAGGAGGTGCTTGTTGGTTATGTTCCAGGAGGTGCTTGCTGGTTGTGTTCCAGGAGGTGCTTGCTGGTTGTATTCCATGAGGTGCTTGCTGGTTGTGTTCCAGGAGGTGCTTGCTGGTTGTGTTCCAGGAGGTGCTTGCTGGTTGTGTTCCAGGAGGTGCTTGCTGGTTGTGTTCCAGGAGGTGCTTGCTGGTTGTGTTCCAGGAGGTGCTTGTTGGTTATGTTCCAGGAGGTGCTTGCTGGTTGTGTTCCAGGAGGTGCTTGCTGGTTGTGATCCAGGAGGTGCTTGCTGGTTGTGATCCAGGAGGTGCTTGCTGGTTGTGATCCAGGAGGTGCTTGCTGGTTGTGATCCAGGAGGTGCTTGCTGGTTGTGTTCCAGGAGGTGCTTGCTGGTTGTGATCCAGGAGGTGCTTGCTGGTTGTGTTCCAGGAGGTGCTTGCTGGTTGTGTTCCAGGAGGTGCTTGCTGGTTGTGATCCAGGAGGTGCTTGCTGGTTGTGTTCCAGGAGGTGCTTGCTGGTTGTGTTCCAGGAGGTGCTTGCTGGTTGTGTTCCATGAGGTGCTTGCTGGTTGTGTTCCAGGAGGTGCTTGCTGGTTGTGTTCCAGGAGGTGCTTGTTGGTTATGTTCCAGGAGGTGCTTGCTGGTTGTGTTCCAGGAGGTGCTTGCTGGTTGTGATCCAGGAGGTGCTTGCTGGTTGTGATCCAGGAGGTGCTTGCTGGTTGTGATCCAGGAGGTGCTTGCTGGTTGTGATCCAGGAGGTGCTTGCTGGTTGTGATCCAGGAGGTGCTTGCTGGTTGTGTTCCAGGAGGTGCTTGCTGGTTGTGATCCAGGAGGTGCTTGCTGGTTGTGTTCCAGGAGGTGCTTGCTGGTTGTGTTCCAGGAGGTGCTTGCTGGTTGTGTTCCAGGAGGTGCTTGCTGATTGTGTTCCAGGAGGTGCTTGCTGATTGTGTTCCAGGAGGTGCTTGCTGGTTGTGATCCAGGAGGTGCTTGCTGGTTGTGTTCCAGGAGGTGCTTGCTGGTTGTGTTCCAGGAGGTGCTTGCTGGTTGTGTTCCAAGAGAAGCCTACTGATAGTGTTCCAGGAGGTGCCCAATGATTGTGTTACTAGAGATGCCTGTTTATCTTCCTCTAGAGGTTTTCTGATTGTCTTCCAAGAGGTGTCGTGATTGTCTGGTGCTTCTTGGGTCTCAGACTCAACTATAATTTAAAGCAAGTTGTGAATTCTTTCCGGGTATATGGTTCAGCAGTTGATTGACAACTGGTTCCATTTAAGCCACAGAAGATTGGACAGTCGATACCTGGAAATCCCTTTGAAGCCTTCCAAGTGTCCAGGAGCTCCACAAAATAAATTAGATTCTCAGTCTTATTGCAGAGAGTTTACGAGCAGACTTTAAGACGATTTCTTTGCTTCTTAGTGACAATTATTGACTTTATTTCTACTTCAAGACGAATACAAGACACGAGACAGTAGCTGGAACAATTTATAACCCACAGAATGAAGATGAAACTGTGCTGGACTGCAATAAATATATCAGCCAACAGAGATCTTGAATGAAATGGAGAGTAACATTGAAAACAATGATGCGTTTGCAGAACAAACTTTAATTGAGACATAATCTTTCGTTCAGTGTAAACTTGACGAAGTATATGTAGAGCGAAACGCTGTCTGAATGAGAGCTTGTTCTGCAACATGTGTCTTTATCTTCAGAGTGGCGGCTCCTTGAAGATGCTCGGTTCCTTGAGAGTCGACGTCAACGTCTTGCTCGTCTTCAGAGATCCTTAGGAAGTAAATATCCTCGGGTTCATTCATGGATCTCACCCGTGTCTGTGATCGTGTCCAGCACACCACTGGGCGAGGGATTAAAAGGTTTTCGGAAAGTTTCCCGCACATTTGCGGGTAAAAACTGATGGGGTTATGCTGACTCTCATTAATTTGATTATATTCACGGGGAAATGTTCAGTTCTCATGCGCATACAGAGCCATGGGAATGGGAAGTAATTGGATTGTTTTAAAGGGGATGGTAGATCCAGTTTCTTCAATCAAGAGCCCTTCACCAGCTTCAAGACACAGCTCTTGAAGTTCCGTGATGTTTTTATTCGACCTGGCATGCCATCGCTCCATAACCTGTTGGAACGATGCACACCTACGGAAGTTGCGTCTCTGCCGTAGTTAAGGGAAGGAGGATGAAGCACTTAACCAGTCGTTTAGCTGAGTGATGCACACGGGGTTCGTGGCAAAGTTCACAAAATCCTGTTACTGAACACAAGAATAGTTAAACAAGATGGGGACAAGCGCTTGAACACACACACACACATGAAAACAGTACTCTGTAATTTTCAGCCATTTTTTCATACAGAAGCGCACCAACTAAACAGATGAGATTATTAAATTTAATTGGATTGTCCAATGAATGTTTTGCAGAAAAAACGCTTTTGTTGTCAGGGTTGCATATATACGATCTCATTTGTAGAATATGCACTCCCTGGCTTGCCGGCTGCACCTCTGTCAGAGTAAAGAAATTAAAACAACGAAATAAAAATAATAAAAGTAGAGAATAAGAAAATACACTTATAAGGAGACAATTTCACACCAATTGTATATATATATATATATATATATATATATATATATATATATGCAGAAGGCGGGCAAGTGGATAAGGAGGCGGAGATGAGAACTAAATACCCAAATGAGCCAGGAAGTGGAATGACTTAGAGAGGCAAGAGGTTGCAGCAGGTTTCCAAAAGAGGCAAGAGAGTGGAAGTAGGTTTCCTACAGAGGCAAGTGCCGGAAGTAGGATTCTTAAAACAAGAAGAGTTTTAAGCATTGGTGTAAAACAGCTCACAATACAAATTGGTGAAAGAAGTCATATGTAGTCACGAGATGGAGCCAAATTGGCATACATACACACACACACACACACACACACACACACACACACACACACACACACACACACACACACACACACAAACACACACACACACACTATGAGGACTAGTGCCATGTCAGAGACGAGTGCCAATAAAGTCTTATAACTGCCACAAACTTGGCGACTTTGACCCCGTCATCCGACGAATGAAAACCCAGGAACTTTTTTCATTGTAGCCGCAGTGACCCTTCAGACTGTTCCTTGTCTGAGTGTTAGTGGCACTGTTCGTCACCGGTGTATGGACTCTAGTGGCACTGTTTGTCACTGGAGTATGGGTGTTAGTGGGACTGTGACGCCTTTTGTAGCTGTGTTAGTTCCACTGTGCAACGTCCATATTGGAGTATTGTGCCATCATGTGATGCCATGGAGTGATAGTGCCAATATGTGACACTTGTGTTGAAAAGTCAGTGTCAGTATGACACTCCCATGTAGAGGTGTTATTAGAATGCCACAACATTTACATGAATGTGGGAGTTGGATGATTGTGGGAGTTGGATGATTGTGGGAGTTGGATGATTGTGGGAGTTGGATGGCTGTGGGAGTGAGTTGGATGATTATGTAAGTGAACTGAATGAGTGTGGGAGTTGGGCCTGGCCCATGGCCGGGCTCAGAGAGTAGAGAAACTCTCGAAACTCTTCAAACGTAAGTGTGAACGTGAGTTGGACTGCTGTGGGAGTGAAATGAAAGGTGTTGCCCTATATACATTCAAACATTGCCTATGTAGACAATATTTAACCTCTTCTACTTTTGAACCAAGAAAAGTTGTCACGATTATAATCTCTTCTTACGGAAGTATTCTCCCTGTAACGTGTGTTAAACTTTACTCTCCCTCAGGCTCCAAATCTCCTCCTTCTCATTATTTTCGCTCTGCCTCTCTCCTTCCTACTCTTTCACTCCTTTCACTCCTTCCATTTTCCCTCTCCCTGCCTCCCTCTACTCTGCTCCTCGCTACAACAGAGTGGGTGGCAAGCCCACAAATGGACTGACGTTGCTCTTGGCAGATTAATTGGCCAAAACTCTCAACACATTGAGAGTCTGCTGCCCCCGAGGAAGAATCTCTTACCAATTTCTCTTGCTCCTCCCACAAGTAATTAAGAAGGCTGTTCATCTGCCAGGTTGCCCGTCTCTCTCTCTGTCTCTCTGCCTATCTGTCAGAATATGTCTGATTGTGACTCAGTTTTTCTTCATCTGTATTTTTTCTACCTGTCAACTTAAAAAGCGTCCACTACACTAAAAAAAATCATGTAAATATAAATCCAACATCAGTCGACTTACCTCGATTTTATGGACTATATAACTTTAAGGAATCAGAGAAAGCTTGTGGTGCCGTGGGAAGACGCACGACAGGTTACAGTTGGTGCCGCTGATGAGAACATGTCAGTGAATTACAATTTGTAAAATCTGCCTCTTGTATGCTTCGGTGTTAAGTGGTACAGCGTTGGGCCTGCTGCCTTCAACGATCACTGTTCGAATCCCCGTTCATTTTATAGTATATATATTGACAGTCGTTCAGTACGCTCATCTTGAGAATATATACGTATATATATATATATATATATATATATATATATATATATATATATATATATATATATATATATATATATATATATATATATATATATATATATATATATATATATATATATATTCTCTAAAACATTAATCCTTATTGCGTCTATTCCCTAGTTTTAATCGTTTATTTTATAGTGCTTCTTTAAATGACGTCTTGTTTAAGACATTTCCATTAAGACCAGGAAACAAATACGAACCAGTTTCATATATACAAAAGAAAAAAACGCTAAATGATCGGATTTTGGAGTAATTAACTCTTAGATGCAGCGGACGCCTATATCAATAAAACTTTTCGACCCACACAGTGGCCTTTATCAGGTCGGTGACTTGTTAAGTAAGATATATGCAACAGTTGGGTATCTTTATTCCAAGACGTTTCGCCTACATAGTAGGCTTCTTCAGTCGTATACAGAGGAGGTAGCAGAAGTAGACATGTGAAGACTACACACACACACACACACATACACACACACACACACACATACACACACACACACACATACACACACACACACACACACACACAGTAAAAGGCCAAAAAACGATAAAAAACGAAATAAGCATAAAAATTCAAGCAATTTTTCCGCTAAAATCCAGCTTTAAACAAAGCTATCTGAGCTGAGAGCCAGACATAAAGCCGCGCGCGAGCTGAAAGTCAGATGTAACTTATTACCATTCTGTCGAGGTAAAGCCTCCCTATTCCCCCTTTCTCTCCACTCCTCTCTGCCCGTCTCCCTATTTTTCTCTTCTCAACTTCTCCTCATAAGTATTTTCCTGGCAGTGCCATGATTCTTGGGCTTCACTCCTTGATCATTACTGATTCGGTGTCACCCCAGAATATTACTGAATCAGGTAATGATTCAGCTACATAATCGTTGGAGAAGATCATTGGAAATAAGTCACTTTGACTTTTTTTTGGATATTGGAAATAAGTCACTTTGACTTTTTTTTGGATTATCCTGGTTATAATCATAAGAATAGTTCTTGAAGAGGTAGACTAGTAAGCCAGCGGAAGGCCTCAGCTAGATGACCAAACCCTGCAGCTGGGGGTCATTATATGACTAACACCCGCGTCAGGAAACACTTGTTTTGTTTCCTGACAAACATAATACCTACCTACTATGTATGATAATTTGCGTAACTGTATTTATGTGTACCTGTAAATAATTAAACTTACTATGCTGGTTTAGATATTAAAATATCAGAGAGAACCGGAATTAAAGTACAGTTGTTATGGATTCCAACACAAATTGAATTACTCCTGCATGACAAAGCTAGTAAGGTGTCGACTATAAAATTGATCGATCTGTGTTACGTATTAGAAATAATAATAGGAGAGTAAATAAATCTGAAATTCAGTAAATGAATTTGAAATTCAGTAAATGAATCTGAAATTCAGTAAATGAATCTGAAATTCAGTAAATGAATCTTAAATTCAGTAAATGAATCTGAAATTCAGTAAATTAATCTGAAATTCAGTAAATGAATCTGAAATTCAATAAATGAATCTGAAATTCAATAAATTAATCTGAAATTCAGTAAACGAATCTGAAATTCAGTAAATGAATCTGAAATTCTGGTAAGACAGAAGCCTGCCTAGATCTATCACTCACCATAATAACACGAGCACAGATAAGCATAATTACAGAGCAACTTTCAATGTGTCCCGTAGCTCGGTTGGTAGGGCCCTCAGCTCACACACTGAGGTCCGTGGATCGATCCAGTGTACGGGTGGAAATATTAGGGGGCGTGTTTCCTTAAGACACCTGTTGTCCCTGTTCAACTAGTAGTAAATATGTACCTGGGTATTAGCCGACTGGTGTGAGTCGCATCCTGGGGAACATAAATAACACAAGTTTCCCGAAATGCTCTGCATATCCAGGAGCTTTCTATATAGTATGTCAGCTATGGTCTGTATAAGTTGTACCATGTACTTGTAGAAATAAAGATTATTATTATTATTATTATTATTACTGATGTAGTAGCCAAGGTTCTGGTTCAATTACAATTGCTTCTGGCAGTTGGGTATATACGCAGACGATGATCAAAATAAATAAGAAGTATGTGTTCATACTTATGGTCACTCTGGTCAATACTTTATGCTTGACTGTCCACGTACCGAGGATTCCTGAGCTAATTCTTTTAGCAACCTTTGCAATACGTCACGATATTTTATTATCAATAATAAGAGTCCTGACATTTTCATCATACTTCATAAATTTACTTGTAATATATATATATATATATATATATATATATATATATATATATATATATATATATATATATATATATATATATATATATATATATATATATATATATATATATATATATATATATATTTGTATGTATGGAAATAAGGTAGTAGAAAGAAAATATCAGTATCTTTCCTTAAAGCCTCTTCATTTACTTCTCAGAAGCCATGGGTCTCTCCTCACTCTCTCTCTCTCTCCCTCTCTCTCTCTCTCTCTCTCTCTCTCTCTCTCTCTCTCTCTCTCTCTCCTCTGAGGTAGTTTTTAATGTTTTAATGGCATTTTAAGTTGGAGAGCCATTTTGTTTGTCAAAGTAAAATACAGCTATTTATATTCATTAGAAGCAGGCTGGTCCCGGTGCAGCTCCAGCTTGGAAAAAAAAGGAGAAATACCAGTGTGCTCTCTGGGTAAATATTTATCTTGACAGTTTGCAAAAAAAGAAGAATGGAATTTATCGCTTAAAAAAGCATTCAGCATACCCTTGTAAACATACAACACACACACACACACACACACACACACACACACACACACACACACACACACACACACACACACACACACACAATCGTACTTAAAAACAGCAGAAATCCTAATGCAGTTTACAGCTGTTGTATGGGAAAACACATGTTTGAAACAGAGGTATAAATATATTACAAAAAAAGCGGACACTCCAAAAAAAAAAAAAAAACGGGCCAAGTGTTTGATGAGAGATTTACCAGACAACTGATATGTAGAACACATATGTTTATCCCCATATGAACACATACAAACGATTTATGAATCGACCCCAGCAACCACAAATAGGTGAGCACATACGCACAAACACACACACACACACACAGTAGAGGCCAGTGAAGAGGCGGGGCCAGGAGCTATGACTCGACCCCTGCAACCACAACTAGGTGTGTACAACTAGGTGAGTACACACACACACAGAGGAGGCAGGATCCATACATAGCTTTAAGAAGAGGTATGATAAAGCTCATGGAGCAGGAAGAGTGACCCAGTAGCGGCCAGTGAAGAGGCGGGGCCAGGAGCTATAACTCGACCCCTGCAACCACAACTAGGTGAGTACAACTAGGTGAGTACACACACACACACAGAGGAGGCAGGATCCATACATAGCTTTAAGAAGAGGTATGATAAAGCTCATGGAGCAGGAAGAGTGACCCAGTAGCGGCCAGTGAAGAGGCGGGGCCAGGAGCTATGACTCGACCCCTGCAACCACAATTAGGTGAGTACAACTAGGTGAGTACATATATCTCACTCTATTATACCCTCTTATTTATCTAAGCTCAACCTTCCCAACCCCTAACACGCCAGAATTTGCATTTCTTAATTACGTAGAAGAAAAAGAATTTGACTCTGAGCCAACTAGATAATTACTAAAGATAATGGAGATGAGAGAGATGCTGGTCTGCCTTTACCAAACAGCATCCAGGTGGCTAATTAACTCAAATTATACCTGCTGAAATTCTTAATTAATATGTAAATTATGCTTTGATTCCTCCTGTATAAACAGGGAGATAATTACAGCCAAGAAATCTTTTGGGTCAACCTTTTTCATGCAATTAACCAGATGTTGATTAATTAATATCAATTAGCAGTAACATGAGTACAGAAAATTAAGCATTTTTACTAATGAAGAGTCGTGGGTAATTTACAAGTGCTGGAAATGTTATTTACTGGCGCTGGTAGGCTCAATAAAGGCGTGCTGGTAGGCTCAGTAAAGTCGTGCTAGTAGGCTCAGCAAGGTCGTGCTGGTAGGCTAAGTTGATCGTTTTTCACAAAATTGTATTTTTGCAGATTGATTTCAAAGCCCAGGATATTAACTACAGCAATCGGCTGATACCCAATACCTATTTACTGATATTTAAACAGGTACCTATTTACTGCTAGGGAAATAGAAACCTATTTATTGCTAGTGAAACAGGTACCTATTTACTGATTGGTAAACAGATATATATATTTACTGATAGGTATGCAGGCACCTATTTACTGCCAGGGAAATATGTACCTCTTTACTGCTAGGTAAATTGGCACCTGTTTTAAGCTAGATAAATAGGTACAACTTAACTGATAGTATGCAAATACCTATTTACTGCTAGGAAAACAGGTACCTATTTACTGCTAGGGAAACAGGTACCTATTTACTGCTAGGGAAACAGGTACTTATTTACTGCTAGGGAAACAGGTACCTATTTACTGCTAGGGAAACAGGTACCTATTTACCGCTAGGTAAACAGGGGCAAAACGATGAATGCAAACCGACTACTGATCAAAATAATGAAGAAAATACACACCTGCTTAATCGCGAAACGTCGACTTATGAAAAAATCTCTTTAGAGCGAAACGTCGACTAATAAAAGCGTCTTAGAGTGAAAAGTTTAGGGTGAAAAGTCATCACGTAAAAATCTTTCTTTAGGGTGAAATGTCGTCTAGTAAAATGTCTATTTCGGGCAAAACGTCGTCTAGTATATATCTCCTAAGGGCGACGTTATCTAGAAAAAGCGCATTTATGTCCGAAATTCGCCTACAATACCTTGGAACAAGAGCCGTTTTTCTCGAAGGGAAAACGTGTTGCAAGCATCAACTCCTAATTTATTAATTTATTAATTGTAAAAATTTACAAATTTCCTCGGGAAATTAGAAGCGAGAAATGTCCAGAGAAATTAATTATCGCTTCGTATGAAATTCCATGAAAGAAAAGTCCGCAACTACTTGTAAAATGCTATACTGACGTGAGTCAGGGTGAGGGTGTCAGGGGGTGATAGTGTCAGGGGGAGGGGTGATAATATCGGGGGTGACGGTGTCAGTTGGTGGTAGGACTTTATACAAGATACTAACACACAGACAGTAAAGAGGATTCCCAAGTATACAGTGGTCGTCAGAAAGGAGATAGGCAAGACATAATCTGATGAGGGGAAGAGAAGAGAAGAGAGTACAGAAAGCAGTACAGCAGGATCGGAGGCAGCGGCTACAGCAGAGACAACAGGAGCAACAGGATCAGTGGCAGCAGCAACAGTAGAGACAGCAGTACAATAGAATCAGAGGCAGCAGCAACAGCAGAGAGAGTAGAACAACAGGGGCAGCAGAGACAGCAGAACAGGGGCAGATGCAGCAGCAACAGCAGAACAGGGGCAGAGGCAGCAGCAACAGCAGAACAGGGGCAGAGGAAGCAGCAACAGCAGAACAGGATCAGAAGCAGCAGCAACAGGAGACGCAACAGGGCCAGGGTCAGCAGCAGCAGCAGAGACAGCAGAGTAATAGGGACAGAGGCAACAGCAATAGCAGGGACAGCCGAAGCAACAGGGAAAGGACAGCAGCAGCAATAGACATGACAGATGCAAAAGCAGAGCAACAGAAACAGGAGCAGCACATGCAGAGACAGCAAAATCAGAACATAGGCAACAGAAACTAAAGCAGAGGCAGAAGTAATAGCCAAAACCATCAACAGCAGAGGCAGAAACAGCAGTGAAAGGAACAGCACCGCATGCAATAACAAAAGCAACAGTAGCATCAACATTAACAGAAGTGGAAGCATCATCAGCAGCAGAGACAGACCAAGCAGAGGCAACAGCAGCAGTCAAACCCTAAAGCAGAGGCAGCAGTTCCCAGAGTAACCAATGTCACGCAGCTGTTGACAGCGTGCAGAGGAAGATGTCAACACGGACACTACAGTTAGTAAAGGAGTTGCTGGTGGTGGCAACCCAGACGACAGCGCCTACTGCACATGTTATTGCAGGAGACGACGAAGCAGACCAAAAGACTCTCTTATTATTGAATATATATATATATATATATATATATATATATATATATATATATATATATATATATATATATATATATATATATATATATATATTTTTACTTTCCATTTATACTTTTGATGTGGCGTAGAAATTCTATTCAGTTGGTCTTCCAGCTTTAAAATGTCAGAGAATATGTCATCTTTCAGCAATCTAAATTTAGAGAACTCTTTTTTTTAATTGTTATTACATTTAATAAGATAAACTGACATATTTAAATGTCCAGCACTCGTCTTCATCCCATCTAGGAATCATACGATTAACATCATATATTTTTTTAAATACTTTCTTCTACAGAATTCTCTAAAAAAAAAAAAAAAAAATCCCTAAGTCCTAGTTAATGCTGATATTATATGAAAATTAGAATTTAATAAATCCTCACAACATCAGCTAATTTTAGAAATTAGTTGACATAGTCCTTTTGGCCAGTATAGATGCTGAGTCTTTATTTTCAAAAGTCCATTTGAAAGAGACTATCAGTTTCTTGTTGGATAAATTGACATTGATGACAGTAACTCAGATTTCGACTGAAGAATGTTTATTTCATTACTAAATTTAACAAAAAAATTCTTTCGTTTTTCTTTTTAAATTTAAATTTACGTAAAGGCTTGGCAAAGCTCCTGGAGAGCGAAACGTTGCCGCAGTAAAATGTCGCATTAGTTGCACTTGTGTCCTTCTACCTAACATATTGTCGGTAATTATACTAACATTATTACAGTAATAATAATAATAATAATAATAATAATAATAATAATAATAATAATAATAATAATAATAATAATAATGTCTAAAATAATTTCTCTCAGCTCCTGACAAGAGTGAGTGGGTGAGTGAGTGAGTGTGTGTGTGAGTGAGTGAGTGAGTGTGTGTGTGAGTGAGTGGGTGAGTGTGTGTGTGTGTGAGTGAGAGAAAGTTCACGTCTGAAAATAGTACACCTTCATTAGAAAGCCGAGCATAAGAATGACGTGGGAGAGAAAGGGAAAAGCGAGCGGGGAAAGAATGGGCTGAAATAGTGCAGAAAGGAGGCAATGATTACTCTGTCGCACACGGGGACCATCGCGCAGCGGAAATGGGGTGAACTGACCGCTTCCTGCCCAGAGATATGAGTGATGAAGCGCTTACCACAATGGTCACTCTGATGGATTTTATGGTGGTGTTAGCTTACACCTGGAAAGGTCTCTTACACACACACACACACACACTCTCTCTCTCTCTCTCTCTCTCTCTCTCTCTCTCTCTCTCTCTCTCTCTCTCTCTCTCTCTCTCTCTCTCTCTCTCTCTCTCTCTCTCTCTCTCTCTCGTTGTTCATTCGATGTGTCCCGTGGCTCGATTGGTAGCGCACTCAGCTCACTTATGTCCGTGGTTTGATCCCCGATACGGAGGGAAACATTAGGACGTGTTTCAGTAAATAGGTACCTGGGTGTTAGTCGACTGGTGTGGGTTGCATCCTGGGCACAAAAAACAAAAATTGACCTAATTTGCCCGAAATGCTCTGCATAACAAGCGGCTTTCTATATAGTAGTATGTCATGGATGTCAGCTAGACCTGTATACCTTGTACATGTAGAAATAAATATTATATATTATTATTATTATTATTATTATTATTATTATTATTATTATTATTATTATTATTATTATTATTATTATTATTGGCGGGTCTAAATACCTAGCAGTAAATGCAGTAGCTACCTGAGCGTTAGTCCATTTTTGTGGATTGTAGCCTTGGAAAATGAGCTCACATGCAGATAAGAATTCTTCCTCCGTAAGCCGTGCGTGTCGTACGAGGCGACTAAAATGCCGGGAGCAAGGGTCTAGTAACCCCTTCTCCTGTATAAATTAGTAAATGTGAAAAGAAAAATGAAAGCTTTTCTTATTAGGTCACCCTGCCTCGGTGGGAGACGGCCGATGCGTTATTATTAATATTCTTATTATTAGTAGTAGTAATAGTAGAAGCATTTCAATCCCAGCGAGATGCGAGGAAGGCATCTCAGTATTGCCTAACCCCAGTCCCTTGCACCTCAATGGACGAGAAAGGAACAGTGCAGAATGCGGAGCAAGTTTTTAAAATTATTAAAAATTATCCAGTACCGTTAAATATTGACCAGGTAGATTTTGAAGTTAATCTGAAAAAGCATTTACCAGTTATCACCCGCAAATTAATATCCCTATTTCTTGAATTAGAGTCGCAAATATGGACATGCATAGCCCAAAACTTAATCAGACCTTCCTGCCATTTAAAATGCCCACTACAAAACGTGTATGTGTGTTTCCACAATACCTGCCACAGCAACACATAATTGGCCACTGCCTGAAGCCAGAAGTCACCTGTCCAACGTAATTGGCCGCCCCGTGTCACAGAACTCACGGTAACTGGTCTTTGTTTGTATTTCTATGTAAGTTACTCTACTCGGATCCCAGGTACTCGGATCATTAGACTAACGTTAGTGCCTCTCCCTCTCCATACACATTTGTCCTATATAAATTACCAATGTATAAATGTATATACCCAGATTCTTCCCTTTTTCTATACTGCTGAAGATCTAAGACGGAGGACGAAATATAAACTCTCTGACTAAGTGATTTCGTGTTCCCAAACAGAAGAGTCAAATCATTACCATATTTAGCTGACACTAAGTATAAGAGACCACATCTCTTTTTTATAACTTGAAGGTAATGCTGAAGTGATGCTTCAGTATTACTACGAATAAAGGGAAACAAATTCAAATACTTTCTTGACGTATCAATCATGATTGAACAGTTCTGTAAATTTCCTATAGATCTGAAGTAGTCGTATTATCTAGGTCAAACGTGAAACTTACGCACATATACTCTAAAGAAATTAACCTTGGTTTTCTCTTCTATAAATTAAGTCTTAGCACCTTAGGTTCCTAACATGCTTTAAAACCGATAAGGGTTTTGTATTTCCCATGAAAATAAAAAAAAAATCTGCATCCCCTCCTTCACTTTTACGCTCCCGAGTGTTTAGGTAAGATATTTCTTAGATGTGTAAGAGATGGGTATGTGATCACATCGTGGAGATTGTTTACATGGATCCTGAAGAACCAAGTATGAAGATATTCGATTAATGTTTACCAAATTATTGTTTGGAATTATTTGGTAAAGGTTTGGAGAGTCACCTTTTAGTTGCCACCTAATTACACCCACTAATCGCACCCTTAACCCCGAACTCTTAACTTTCTCCTGTTCTTAGCTCTCACCCCTTTAAAATCAGCCCATTTCACACACATTCCTTGCATCCATACATTTTCTCACCAACTTTCTCCAGTACCCTTTCTCTTACACGCTCTCGCTCACCTATCCTCTTTTACACCATCTCCCTCACCAACTTTCTCACACCCTTTTCCTCACCCACTGTCTCACCCCACACTCACACACACTCTCCCTCACCCATCCTCTCTCACGCCCACTCCCTCATCACTCTGCCTCATCACGCACAATTTACCGCATTATCCAGGTTGGGCGGCAGAAAATAGTGGTTGTTTGCTACCATCTCCCTCTCCTGACCCTCCCACTTCTCACTCTTCCTCTCCCCACCACCTCTCCCCACCCTTCCTCTCTCCCCATCTCATTTCCCCATTCCAAGAACCCCACGAACTGGAAACAAGAACCGCGCAACATTTTGTTCCCTTCTAATCTATTATAAATCCCTTAATATTAGAATGAAGTGAAAAAAAAAACGAAGTCCACGCGGTGAGTAGTGAGGAAATTGCCCAGGTCAGGTCGAGTCAGTTCCAAAGGTTAGACTATTGGAAACAACTTAGACAGGTGCCTTTACAATACAAATTTAATGCTAAATTTTAAAGTTATATATATATATATATATATATATATATATATATATATATATATATATATATATAATATATATATATAACTATATAATATATATATATATATATATATATATATAAATATATATATATATATATATATATATATATATATATATATATATATATATATATATATATATATATATATATATATATATATATATATATATATATATATATATAAGCTTGTAGGTTGACGATAACTAACATTTTATTCTAAATATTTTTAAGAATGAATTAATTATTTTTATGGATGTGCTTAAAATCCTGTTAATATTTTTAATGAATTACCTAACTTTTATTTCAATTAATTATATTCATGTTGTAGAATATATTTTACAATACAATAACTGAAAGAATTCTCATCTAAATGCTCAATAATGTGACTGGGATAGTTCCCAAGTTACTCATAATAACTAGATTAGAAGAGTTCACAGCTAACTCTCAATAACTAAACTAGAACAAGTCACAACAAACCCACAATAATCTGAATGGAACAAGTAACAAGTAACAACTAACCCACAATAGCCTGAATGGAACAAGTAACAAGTAACAACGAACCCACAGTAACATAAACAGAGCAAGTAGCAAGTCACAGTTGACCCACACAGTATGGTATTAAATATTTAGACGATATTTCGGGCTATCCTAGATCATTATCAAGAAACGATTCATAATATTTTATCTACTTACACAGCCGTGAGCGAGGCAAATATCAGTGTTTAGGTGAGATAAAGCTGATACATGGAATCGCGCCTGATAATTAGGTGATAAGTAATTATAGGAATTAAGCTGTTAACCGAATGTACTAAACGTAAGTGATTACGGGGTTATTACTGGCGTAAATACTCAAGACATTTTAAAATTGTTCTCCCTACCTCTAGTTCACCTCACTCATCCTTGATTCACCTACTTGTTTCACCTCACCTCACCTTCAGTAATTCTACCCCCATGTTCAGTAATAAGATTTACCTTTAGTAATACCACCTTACCTTCAGTAATACCCCCCTACCTTCAGTAATACCACCCTACCTTCAATAATACCACCCTACCTTCAATAATCCCTCCACTTCTTTTCCCACACAGCCTTTTTCTATTAGGTCAGTTCCCAAGTATCTATCTCCTATCCATCGTCACTAAATCCCCACCCCATCATGTCCTAGCCCATCCGACCTCAATCCTCTCCATACAACTCCTTGAAGCTAGTCTAGATCCACCTACTCACCAGTACTCATATTCACCCCACCAACCACAACCCCAAACTCGCACCGCTTCCTACCCTAACCCTCACCCTTCCCCAAGCCATCCCTCCTCATACTTTCCCACCCCATCTCCTCACCCCTTAGCACCCCAATTCCAACCCTCCTCCACAAAATTATATGTCCGCTTATCTTCACATGGCGGGTCCTTGCGTGGTTTTATCATGTAAAATACTTTTAGCCACGATGTAGCAGATTTTAAACACCACAATTGATAACAACATAAATATTTGCATTTTTCTATATATTGTGGGTTGGCGGTAGGAAAAGAGGGGCAGGAAATATTGCATATAAATGTCAAACTTACACACTTTGCAACGTGCATGAGGGACACGCTTATTGGAAGTGTTGAGTCGCTTCTGTCATGTTGCAAAGTTAAACTTGCGTTAAGTTGCAACGCCCACAAAACGATGCGTTTATGGGCAGCTGGAATTGGTAGTGTTTTGTTCATCAGGAAAGTGGACTACATAAGAACATAAAGGAGGAACACAGCAGTAGGCCTGTTGGCTCATACTAGGCAGGTCCTTCACAAATCCAACCCACTAACGGAGACTAGTGTCTCTTGACGCAGGTCTTCGTCAAAGGATCACCCCTAACTGATCCATGATGACCGTATCTGGTTAAGCATCCACTGGCCCACCCCAGCTAAGTTTTACGCTCCATATAAATAAAATTGGAGCATTAATAAGAGCAAAAATAATATCTTCGGGGAATGAGCTTGGAAGTTCATTATATATATATATATATATATATATATATATATATATATATATATATATATATATATATATATATATATATATATATATATATATATATATATATATATATATATATATATATATATATATATATATATATTTCGAAATGCCAAATGTTAGCGTGCTTCTTCCTGTGGGCGCAAATACTTCACGGGCATCCAAAGTGTTTTACGGGCAGCGTTGAGTCGCTTCTGTCAAGTTGGAACGTTGCCTGCAGATCCTCGGGGTCTCCGGGAAACGAGGAGCTTCCTGGCACTTGCTCAGTTGCTCAACGAAATTTAATCAGGAGGCAGGAAAAACGACATTAAAGCAGTTTTCCAAGGGAAGGCATGCCTCGCTAGATTGTTTCTGGCCTTGTATTACTAGCAGGCTGTGTTGTGTGTGTGTGTGTGTTGTGTGTGTGTTGTGTGTGTTGTGTGTGTTGTGTTGTGTGTGTGTTGTGTGTGTGTTGTGTTGTGTTGTGCTGTGTGCTGTCATCTCTGATGCTGTGCTTCCTGCATATCCAACTGTACTTTCGCGCGTGCTGTGCCTGCCGCATTTCCCTAGGCCTACTACATATTGTTTATATAATTTCAGGCAGTTAATCTCAATTGGGATCGATTATTATGTTGCAGTTATTAATATTATTATTATTATTGTTATTATTATTATTATTATTATTATTATTATTATTATTAT
The DNA here is from genome assembly GCA_009830355.1 of Cherax destructor. Taxonomy (NCBI): domain Eukaryota; kingdom Metazoa; phylum Arthropoda; class Malacostraca; order Decapoda; family Parastacidae; genus Cherax; species Cherax destructor. The sequence continues at coordinate 337,515 of WNWK01000994.1, forward strand.
TATTATTATTATTATTATTATTATTATTATTATTATTATTATTATTATTATTATTATTATTATTATTATTATTCATGGGGAAGCATTAAACCCAGTTGGATCACACAGCGTTTAATGAATTCGAGATAATCACGTTTGATCCGGGAAAGGGGAGGATGGCTCAGATTCCTTGACTCAAGAGCCTTTCACCAGTATCAAAGTAGCCCTTCTGAAAGGACTTGTGCTCAGTACTTAAAGTCTTTGTCTGAGTACCATTCGCTTATACGAATCTGTCTTTGTCTCAGTACCATTCGCTTATACGACTCTGTTTTTTTTTAAAGTCAGGATAGAAAAACTTTTTTTTTACGCTGGATAGAGTTAGGAGAGAAATCCACAAACGTTTTGTTGTCCATTATGGGTAAGCCTGGCTGAGGGAGTAGCGTGTTTGACGAGATATTGGGGAAATTAGGGTCGAGCCTACGTCACTTCTGCTTCAGTTAAATTCAAATATAAAAATAATAATGCCATCCATTTAAAAAATACACACACACACACACACACACACTGGAGGCTGCAATCTTCTCCCTCGCTTCTCCGGACACTCACGGTATGGAGCATCTGTAAATCTTTTGGTCTCATCTAAGAAGGCACAAAGTTCGCTCCAAGCAGCCAACTTGGCCGCCTACCTTATTTACGTAAATTTATTTAATTTTACTTGGTATGTCTTGACTGACTAGCTTCAGGTCAACCTGAGCTGGGCTTGGGCAGTGACTGGGATGGGCGGTCGCATCTGGGTGTGGGGTGGCCGCTGCTGGAGGTGAACGGGGCCAGAGTGGCCATTGCTAAGAGTTTCATAGTTGTGGGTGGCCTCTGATGTCAGTGGGCGGGCGCTGTTGGGGGGTAGGTGTATTGCGAATGGCCTCGACTGGACATGGGCGGCTGCATGTTATGAATGTTTTTTTACTGGAAGTTGGGCGGCCGCTACTTCACTGAACTATGTATTACTGCATAACAACCTCCCTATTAATGACTCACGAAATCGTAATGACATGATTGCAAACAAACCATACCACGGGCGGGGTTAAAACCCGCGATCGCGAGTTCTAACCCCATCCGTGGTATGGTTTCTTCCTATCAGTCCTGAGACTCACTGCCGATTTCCCCTTTGGAGTAAACCTTTCAACAACGCAAGTATATACATGAGGTAGTAATATATCTTCACGTTTCTGCTAGCATGGCGCTAGCCAGCAGATAGGGGCACAAGAAGAAGTGCCACACTACTGCTGGTGTGGTATCGGCCAGCAGACGCAGGTGACAATGACGAAATGCTCTTTTCTTTTAAAAGAACATGTACGACATCTTATCTTAAGGGGATAACACCTAGAGTCAAGGGCTCCTCCTCCTCCTCATCAAGAGAGTGTAAATACTCCAGCAGAGGTAACCCTTTCCTGCTGTCGAAAGCGGACAATCTTCTAATGCCTACAGAGAGACCTCTGTCCTACTGATAAGGGAGACTTCTACCCGGACGAGAACGACCCCTCACCTACTGACGAGGACACTGGCCTACAGACGAGGACGCTGACCTACTGACGAGGACACTGGTCTAAAGACGAGGACACTGATCTACTGACGAGGGAGGTACGAAATTACTCCTAAGAATTAAGGTTGACAGATACGAGTTAGGAGGACAGGCAATTCAGGTAATGGCCGGTGTAGCTTTCTCGAGACAAACCCCAGAGACTTATAAATTAGACAACACCTGTAGGGCCTTCAGAGAACTGAGAGTTCTTGACTGTGGGAACGTGGGAGAACTGAACAGTGAGAACATACGGTGCTTTAGACAGCGGGAACGTATGGAATTCTAAACAGGAATGTAAGATCTAGACAGCGAGAATGTGAAAAGCGCTGGACCCATTAGGAATGTAATGTGGCTAAGATCAGGCAAGAACTAAAGGATTTCTGAACAGCAGGAACGTAAGAAGCCTTGACCCTACCAAGAATACAAGGAGTTCCGACAGGAAGTGCTAAAGATAAGGATTTCTAGACAGTTGGAACATAAGGAGTTCTAGATAGAGGGAATATTACTAGTTCTAGACGGAAAGAACATAACACATTGGACACAATGGAAACATAAGTAGTCCAAAACACAACGGAAACAATTAGAGCAGTAGACCCGTTAATTATAACCGGGGAAGCTATGAAGACAAGGAAGAGTCTCTCATGGTCTTAAGTATAGATGAACTCGAGCCAAAAACACAGGCGAGAGTGAAGGAGGGAGGGAAAGGAGAGAGAGAGAGAGAGAGAGAGAGAGAGAGAGAGAGAGAGAGAGAGAGAGAGAGAGAGAGAGAGAATGAGATCACGTCATGAAAAGGTCAAAAACGAACGTGAACAAAGACACAAGAACCTAGGAATTTTTTTATATACGTTTTGCTCTAAGCATAAAAAAGCTGTACTAGGAGCAAAACGTTTTACAAATCAAAGTTTATTTATAACTGTTTATTTTTGGCATACTTGGCGGTGTTTCACTCTTCAGCCAGAACAAAATGGACGCAGGAAGAAAAAAAAAAACAAGGGAAAAGACGAAACCATAAATATATAAAAAAATCAGAAATTAAAGAACAGCAGAAAGCAATTCTTGAATCCTTAATTACAAGCAATTAAATGGGATTATATTCCCTTCAAGGGAATATAATCTATTGGTGAAAGACTTTTGATCAAACGACCCTTCCTCGGCTCAAACATGATTACATAAGAACCCGCAATAATGAGTGGTGACCTGTTCTTAGCTGGAGTGGTGACCTGTTCTTAGCTCAGTGGTGACCTGTTCTTAGCTCAGTGAAGACGTGTCTAGTGTACTCCCTGTGGACTGAATCAAGATGCCCCCTATTGAGCAACTTTACCAGCAGCTTAAGGAGGAATTGAGGGTAGCGAAGCTTGAGATACGGCGATTGACGGAGGAAAACAAGAGGATTCGTAGTAGTCCTCCTGTTGTGAGTCCTCAGGTCAAGAAGGGAACCTGGGCAGTGGCCGGACAGCATGGGACGAAGTTGAAGATCAAGAAGACGAATGGAGAGGTAGTAACGACGAAGAAGAAAGAGACTGCTGTGGAAACTTCGAACTCCTTTTCTGTGCTACCAGACGAATGTGAGTCGACTACTGGGAACGTCACGACGAACTGTACCAAGGAAGGTAAAAACATTGTTGTTGTTGGGGATAGCCAAGTTAGATATATAGATAGGGCCTTCTGCTTGACAGATAGGAGTAGGAGACAGAGGGTTTGCTTTTCTGGGGCTGGGATGGAAGACATTGTTAGCCGGCTTGACAACATCATGCATGGTAATGGGATCAATCCTATTATCTGCCTCAGTGCTGGAGGCAATGATGTATCCAAGCGTAGAAGTGAGGATTTAGTTAGTAGGTATAAGGCAGCAATAGACATCATTAGGAAGAAGGGAGGGAGCCCTGTTATATGTGGCATTTTGCCAAGAAGGGGTGTTGGAAATGAATGGCTGTCCAGAGCGATTGGTATAAATTGCTGGCTGGACAAACACTGTAAGGATAATGCAGTCCCATTCATTGACAACTGGGACCACTTCTATGGCCGAAATGACATGTATGCCAGGGATGGGGTTCACTTATCCAGGGAAGGTGTAGGATTTCTCGCTAGCTCAGTTGAGGATGTTGTTAGGGCTTTAAACTAGGATTAGCTAGAGGTATGGGTTTAGGAATGGTAAATAATGAGGGCCAAAATATTGATTCAGGCTTTGATATCATAAATCATAACAATAACAGTAATCGAGTGACACAGGGTAATGATAGTAACAGAAATTGTGTAAAACAAAAGCTGAAAAAGGTTCACAAGAAGATACATATCAATGTATTTTATACTAACTGTCGAAGCGCCAGAAATAAAATTAACGAATTACGTTTGGTAGCATGTGCTGGGAACTTTGATGTCATTGCAATAACTGAAACATGGTATAATACCAAGAGTCGGGATATGATTTCTGAGTGTCATATTCAGGGGTTTAAGTTGTTCCATGTAGATAGATATAATGGGAAAGGGGGTGGAGTTGCATTGTATGTACGAGAAAATATAAATTGCTGCATAAAAACAGGCCTAAAAATAGATGGATCATTAACAGAATCTGTTTGGGTAGAGTTTCTAGAAGGTCAAGAAAAACTGATTCTAGGTGTAATATACCGACCTCCAGGCTTGGATCACGATAGAGGGAGACTTCTTTGGGACGAAATTGTTAGGGCTTCTAGGCACAATAACGTAGTGATAGTAGGGATTTTAACTTTAGTCATATTGACTGGACTTCTTTGACCGGTAATCTGGAGTCCAGTGACTTTATGGAAGTAGTTCAGGACTGTTTTCTGAAGCAGTGTGTGACGGAGCCTACCAGAGGTAATAATTTGCTCGACCTAGTCTTGTCAAATAAAGAAACTCTTGTAAAAAATCTGGAGATCACTGAAGAGCTTGGAGCTAGTGATCACAAATCCATTACCTTTAATATTACATGGGAGTACGAGAATAGGGATAATACGGTAAAAGTTCCTGATTTTCGTTCTGCCGATTATATTGGACTTAGGGAACACCTGTCTAATCTCGACTGGGGTAATCTAGCTAACGATTACGATGGGATCTGCGTTTATGATTTTTCTTAATAATGTACAAGGTGCACAGAGTATGTTTATTCCCCAGAGAGAATTTAGGTCAAATAATAACGATCCCAAATGGATTAACAGGAGGCTAAAACATCTATTAGGGGAGAAAAGAGGAATTTATAGGCGCATCAAAGAGGAGATGTTAACCTTATTGACCAATATGTTCAGTTGAAAAGAGAAGTAAAAAGGGGATTAGAAAGGCTAAACGTGACTATGAGATTAAGGTTGCTAATGAATCAAAGACTAATCCAAAAGGGTTCTTTCAAGTGTACAGGACGAAGGTGAGGGAAAAGGTAGGACCTCTGAAAATTGGGAATGGACAGCTGACGGATAACGAACTGGAAATGTGTTCTCTATTTAATGACTATTTTTTGTCAGTCTTTACACAAGAAGACGTAAATGAGATTCCAGAAATTAACAATTATTCAGTTCCTGAAGAATTCAAGTTAACTAATATTACTGTCACGAGGGATATGGTTATCAAACAGATAGATAAACTGAAGCAAAATAAGTCCCCAGGACCCGACGAGTTGTTTTCCAGGGTACTTAAAGAATGCAAGATGGAACTTAGTCAGCCATTAACGAATGTGTTTAACACGTCCATCCTAACTGGTGTTGTGCCAGAGATGTGGAAGATAGCTAATGTAGTTCCTATATTCAAATCAGGGGATAAGTCCAGTCCATCAAATTACCGTCCAATAAGCCTCACGTCTATAGTAGGCAAATTATTAGAATCAATTATAGCTGATATTATCAGAAGTCACCTTGAAGAACATAATTTGATTAATGAATCTCAGCATGGGTTTACGAGAGGTCGTTCCTGCCTGACAAATTTACTGACGTTTTCAATAAAACATTTGAGGCAGTAGACAGTGATAAAGAATATGATATAGTTTACTTGGATTTCAGTAAGGCCTTCGATAGAATACCTCACAAGAGACTCTTAAGAAAGGTGGCAGCTCATGGTATAGGAGGTAAAGTTCTAGCATGGATAGAGGCATGGCTT
>WNWK01000995.1:0-287500 GCA_009830355.1 Cherax destructor
GGGTTGGTGGGTGGGTGTAGGGGACCTCCGTGGGTGGGTTGGTGGGTGGGTGTAGGGGACCTCCGTGGGTGGGTTGGTGGGTGGTGTAGGGGACCTCCGTGGGTGGGTTGGTGGGTGGGTGTAGGGACCTCCGTGGGTGGGTTGGTGGGTGGGTGTAGGCCCTCCGTGGGTGGGTGGGTGGGTGTAGGGACCTCCGTGGGTGGGTTGGTGGGTGGGTGTAGGGACCTCCGTGGGGGTGGGTGTAGGGACTCCGTGGGTGGGTGTGGTGTGGGTGGGTGTAGGGACCTCCGTGGGTGGGTTGGTGTGGGGTGGGTGGTGTAGGGACCTCCGTGGGTGGGTTGGTGGGTGGGTGTAGGGGACCTCCGTGGGTTGGTGGGTGGTAGGGACCTCCGTGGTGGGGGGTGGGTGGGTGGGTGGGTGGGGTAGGGACCTCCTGGTGGGTTGGTGTGGGGGGGTGTAGGGACCTCCGTGGTGGGTTGGTGGGTGGGTGTAGGGGACCTCCGTGGGTGGGTTGGCTGGGTGGGTGTAGGGGACCTCCGTGGTGGGTTGGCTGGTGGGTGTAGGGACCTCCGTGGGTGGGTTGGTGTGGTGGGTGGAGGGGACCTCCGTGGGTGGGTTGGTGGGGTGGGTGGAGGGACCTCCGTGGGTGGGTTGGTGGGTGGGTGTAGGGGACTCCGTGGGTGGGTTGGTGTGGGTGGGTGGAGGGGACCCCGTGGTAGGTTGGTGTGGGTGGAGAGGACCTCCGTGGGTGGGTTGGTGTGGGTGGGTGAGTGGAGGGGACCTCCATGGGTAGGTTGGTGTGGGTGGGTGTTTGGAGGGACCTCCATGGGTGGGTTGGGTGGGTGGGTGGGTGGAGGGACCTCCGTGGGTGGGTTGGTGTGGGTGGGTTGGTGTTGGTGGGTGGGTGGGTGGAGGGGACCTCCGTGGGTGGGTAGGTGTGGGTGGGTTGGTGGAGGGGTACAAATGCTTTAGTCTTTTCTTAAATATATTTTCCTCTTTTTTTTTCCCTTGTGTTGTTCTCTCAGGTTGATGTGCAAATGTGTTTTCCTTTGACATTTTGTTTGTTTTTGGTGTTGCAGCAACACACGCTTCTTCTGGATTTTGTTGGTCGTGCTTTATTTGATCTCGCTTTTTCACGGCACATATTTTATACTGGTATTGTAGGCTTTTAAATCTTGCTAAGCATTAGTTTGTGTTAAAAGTTCTCAGAATAGTTTCCACAGGAAATGTTATTTTTTTTGACAGGATCGATGCTGAAGTCTTATAATTAAAGGTGGCATGCTAGTAATAGTAATTTTCCACCAAATGTCAGATCAACCAGGCTGTGATGGATATGTTGGCCAGCAGACCACCAGCAGTAACAGCCTGGTTGACCAGACAAGCCTGGTCCGGGGCCGGGCTCTGGGAGTTGGAAAACTTCAGAAAATCATCTAAGGTAAAGGTACGAAATTACGTCTTTATCAGTTTGTGCTACAACAATGCTCTCATACTTTTTTTAACACACTGACTCCATTTTAACTACTAAAATTTGGCGGAGCGCAACATGTTTAGCAGGAATAGCCATTGATAAGATGAAGCACTGGCTGCAGGAGCAATGCTTATTGAGAAGCTTCGCCGACATTACCTTCCCATACTCGTGTAGATGTTCGCGACCCACACGTTGGAGCCATTGCTCTTGAATACCTACCAGTGTGTACCGTTCCTTTGAAGGCATAACAAATATAATAGCTGGATAATAACCAGAGGTCTTTTACCGCTATATAGAATCAATATAACATTAATTATTGGAATATATTCAAAATACTTTAAACTTGTACTCTGGACCGGAAACGAGGAAGATTTCTGATTACTCAGGAAATCGTAGTAACACGATTGCAAACATTCATCAGATATCTGATGAATCAGGTTATTGGTGCTAGCAAAACCATTGTGCGAGTCTCACAACCCCCTTGATCAGGAACTGACTTGAACTCTACAAAATTCACTCCTGAATACTGCGGGTGATTTGTTAGTAATTCATTTTTACTTGAAGGGAGGGTGATGAAAACTCTTGGACCCTTTACACTGAGTTCTCTTAGTGTATGTTCTTGTTGCTTCATTTCTTTTCATATGGTGTATTTTGCGTTTTCTGCCGAACCTTAAGCTCTCGTAAGGAGCGAAATTTTTTTTTACTAGTCTCCCAGAATTTCCCGGGTAAGAATTGTAAGTCTCGCCTGCACTCTAGCCCAATAATTTACTGCAGCAAAAGATACAACCATGGTACAGGTACAGGCGCCTTAATTAAAGAGTATTATTTTCCTTGCGGTTGTGATAGTAACATGGTTGTTTTTCTTAACCACAGTGTCTGCAAGCTTCCATCTCTATCCTTGTAATGCAATCCCACTTATAAACATTAGCTCTACTGAATCACTTCAGCTGCAGTACGCCACATCCATGCTGGTGTGAGATTCGTCTTTTAAGAAACCTGAATTTATGTTCACAGTGGTCCCCTAAAATTCTTATGGATCAATGGTTAGTACGTTCTGGTGCGAGCTTTATGACTCGTGCCATAGGTTCGAGCCTCACCCTTTCTGTGATTTGTTTGCAATCGTGCTATTATGATTTCGTGAGTGATTAGCTGTACCCACTGTTACCAAGTAAATAATAGGAGAGACTAGCATAAATTCTTCGTGCTGGCTACTGAAGATGTTTAGCGCCCAACACGACGCATATCTTAAAAATCTGCCAGTTATTGAACCTCAGCTCAGTGATAAAGCATCCACTTTATAAATAAAAGACCCAGGTTAAATCTCCAGCCAGGTGAGATTTATAGGCAAATCTCCATAAACTTGCTAACCCTATTCTCCTACAAGTAAAAAAAGACAACTAACAGTTAGTCAGTGGTCAGCACAGTCGGCTCTAAACCAAATGGTCCTGGGTTCGAATCCTGGGCAGGTCGAGACATACGGGCAAGTCTTCTTACACCCGCTTCTGCCCTTGTTCACCTTCATTTTAAAGGTACCTGGGTGTTAGTCGGCTTGTTGGTCGCATCCTGGTGAATGATCAAGTACTACAAATGACTGAGCAATTTGAATGTTTCAAGCGACTTAATGCCCCACTATGATGGGGCGGTTATCTACAGAAGAGACTCCAGGTAGTCGTCTTTTATGGGCCCCATTCTTAAGGCGAGAACCTTAAGGGATCCCATCGAAATAAGCTATTTTTCTTAGCTTTCTTGGGTTTTTCTGAGATATTAAACCTACTGGGTTAATCCGAAGTATTCGTAGTTGTATTCTTCAACTGGTGTTAGCTTATTAGAAATATTATATTTATGGAGCAGCACTAATCCCGTACAGAGGTGATGATAAACAGGTCTGATCCAAGAGAAATTAAACCTTCACCAGCATCAAGGCCTTCCCTTAAAGACTTGTCACATAGCTTTGGTGTGAGACAATCATATTTCTCTCGCCTGACTCGTAATTCACACAGTTACATAACTAGTCACCTCCCGCCTCAAGACATCTGTACACAGTTAAGACTTGCACAGTCTGAGGTCTACAAGTAACTATACTACATGTGTACTGCAGTTACCAACAGAGCTTGAACAAATATAGAGATCGTTTACGGCCCACATAGAGCCAGTAAAGCACCTAAATTACTGGGAACGCCTTAAAAGTCTTGAACATGTACTCACTGGAGCGGAGAGAGGTGCATGATAATATATACCTGGAAAGTACTCGAGGGCCTGGTCCCAAATCTGCACACTGCCATAACAACATACTGGAGTGAGAGATATGGGAGGAAGTGAGGAGCAGGGGTGCGGTGGGCACAATGAGGGAACACTGTATCAACATTCGTGGACTCAGACTATTCAACATCTTGCCAGAAGATATCAGAAGCAAGGCTGGAACAAGTGTAGAAGTCTTCAAGATAAAACTGGACAAGTATCTTTCTTCACCAGTTGCCAGATCAACCAGGCTGTGATGGATATGTGGGGCAGCGGGCCTTTAGTAACAACAGCCTGGTTGACCAGGCAAGCACCAGACGAACCTGGCCCATGGCCGGGCTCCGAGAGTAGAGAGACTCGAAACTCATCAAAGGTATATTAAAGGTATGAAGGTAAGCCTGACGGTGACGGTCCCAGGAACTGAGTAGACAACAGGTTAACAAGAGAACTTAGTGCAATGCAATAATAAACAAGCGATCTTAATGCAGAACAAGCCACAAGGTATCAATGGCAGCCCTTCTTCCTTGCCTCCAGAATTTCCCTCCTATCTGTTGCTGACTTGCAACATTACATAGCTCCTGACTAAGCATGAGGGCGAAAAGTCTAGCGCTAAAGATTTCCATCCCTGTGTAGCTTGTTTTGCATGAGAGCTTAGAACCCACGCACCCTTTATACCTGGAGGATGTTTCGGGGGTCAACGCCCCATGCCCGGTCCATGACCAGGCCTCGCGGTGGATCAGGGCCTGATCAGCCAGGCTATTACTGCTGGCCGCACGCAAACCGACGTATGAACCACAGCCCGGTTGGTCGTCGGGAACTGACCTTAGGTACCTGTCCAGCACCTTGAAGACAGCCAGGGGTCTATTGGTAATCCCCCTTATGTAATTTGGGAGGCAGTTGGAGTCTTGGGGCCCTGACTCTTATTGTACTCTCAGCGTATTCATGACTCCCCTGCTTATTGACTTATCACTTATTCCTCTTAATACTCCTTCATTTTTCATAGAGTATATTTTACTCCCTCCCGGTTCTGTTGATCGTATAAGACGCATCATTATGTATGGGTAGCGCCTGTTGGGCGGGTACCTGTGTAATGCTTTATAATACATGAACAGGTCATCAGGTGTGGAAAGTAGGGGATCCCATACTGGATGACAGTTGGGTGGATACATGGGTCATCGGTATCCAGTGAGCGGGTGGGTGAGTAGATAGGTTATCAGTATCGAGCGGGTGGGTAGGTAGACTGATTATTGGTATGAGAAGGATGAGTGGGTAGACGGATTATCGGTATTGGGAGGGTGGGTGCGTAGATAGGATATCGGTATCAGGCGGGTGGATAGACGGTTATTGATATCAGGCGGGTGGGTAGACGGTTATTGGTATCAGGCGGGTGGGTAGACGGTTATTGGTATCAGGCGGGTGGGTAGATTATTGGTATCAGGCGGGTGGGAAGACGGTTATTGATATCAGGCGGGTGGGTGGACAGTTATTGGTATCAGGCGGGTGGGTGGACAGTTATTTGTATCAGGCGGGTGGGTGGACAGTTATTTGTATCAGGCGGGCGGGTGGACAGTTATTGGTATCAGGCGGGTGGGTGGACGGTTACTAGTATCAGGCGGGTGGGTAGACGATTACTGGTATCAGGCGGGTGGGTAGACGGTTATTGGTATCAGGCGGGTGGGTGGACAGTTATTGGTATCAGGCGGGCGGGTGGACAGTTATTGGTATCAGGCGGGTGGGTGGACGGTTACTAGTATCAGGCGGGTGGGTAGACGGTTACTGGTATCAGGCGGGTGGGTAGACGGTTATTGGTATCAGGCGGGTGGGTAGACGGTTATTGGTATCAGGCGGGTGGGTAGACGGTTATTGGTATCAGGCGGGTGGGTAGACGGTTATTGGTATCAGGCGGGTGGGTAGACGGTTATTGGTATCAGGCGGGTGGGTAGACGGTTATTGGTATCAGGCGGGTGGGTAGACGGTTACTGGTATCAGGCGGGTGGGTTGACGGTTACTGGTATCAGGCGGGTGGGTAGACTGTTATTGGTATCAGGCGGGTGGGTAGACGGTTACTGGTATCAGTCGGGTGGGCAGACGGTTATTGGTATCAGGCGGGTGGGTGGACGGTTATTGGTATCAGGCGGGTGGGTGGACAGTTATTGGTATCAGGCAGGTGGGTGGACGGTTATTGGTATCAGGCGGGTGGGTAGACGGTTATTGGTATCAGGCGGGTGGGTGGACAGTTATTGGTATCAGGCGGGTGGGTAGACGGTTATTGGTATCAGGCGGTGGGTAGACGGTTATTGGTATCAGGCGGTGGTAGACTGTTATTGGTATCAGGCGGTGGGTAGACGGTTACTGGTATCAGGCGGGTGGGTAGACGGTTACTGGTATCAGGCGGGTGGGTAGAGGGTTATTGGTATCAGGCGGGTGGGTAGACGGTTATTGGTATCAGGCGGGTGGGTAGACGGTTACTGGTATCAGGCGGGTGGGTAGACGGTTACTGGTATCAGGCGGGTGGGTAGACGGTTTGGTATCAGGCGGGTGGGTAGACGGTTACTGGTATCAGGCGGTGGGTAGACGGTTACTGGTATCAGGCGGGTGGGTAGGGATTGGTATCAGGCGGGTGGGTAGACGGTTATTGGTATCAGGCGGGTGGGTAGACGGTTACTGGTATCAGGCGGGTGGGTAGAGGGTTATTGGTATCAGGCGGGTGGGTAGACGGTTACTGGTATCAGGCGGGTGGGTAGAGGGTTATTGGTATCAGGCGGGTGGGTGTCATGGGAGACGGGTATGTTTCGGGTGGTTGTTAGGTTGTTGTAGGGTTTATTTAACACAGGATGTGGCGACGGGAAGGATAGTGTGTAGGTTGTACTCAACTAGTGTTTGCTTGCGTAGAACCATAACTCCTGGCCCCGCCTAATTAATAACTTCTGCTTATACTGATTTCATACCTAGGATTCCATTATACTTTTGGAATTTTTATTATTGTTCTTCCATACGTCTGCATCTGGCTGGTCCCATGTACTACCTGACAGTCAAAGTATTTCCTCAAGATCATGTCTCCTCGTATCAGACTGCTTGTTCCTCTGTGCAGTGTCTAGTCCTAGGAGAGTGCATCCTATGTCCCCTCTAGACCCTTCTTTTTCTTTTCTATGATAGTTGAAGTGCAAGCAACCCTCAACTACGCTTCCTACTTGCTTTTACAAGAAATATGCTACGTTACTTTGGTAGCAACAGCCTGGTTGACCGGGCAAGCAGCAACAGCCTGGTTGACCGGGCAAGCAGCAGCAACATCCTGGTTGACCGGGCAAGCAGCAGCAGCAACAGCCTGGCTGTCATATGGCCGGGCTCAGGGAGTAGAAAACTCGTAACTCGTCAGAGGTACATCAAAAGTACCAACAACCTGAAAGATCAGACCGTTAACTAGAAGTTGAGTCTGAAAACAGTGATACCATAAACAAAGAGGTTAACATTAAAGCACTGCTCACATTCTTATTGGATAATAATTAATGTACACTAACCTCTGCACTGCCATCTCATTAATGTACACTAACCTCTGCACTGCCATCTCATTAATATACACTAACCTCTGCACTGCCATCTCATTAATGTACACTAACCTCTGCACTGCCATCTCATTAATGTACACTAACCTCTGCACTGCCATCTCATTAATGTACACTAACCTCTGCACTGCCATCTCATTAATGTACACTAACCTCTGCACTGCCATCTCATTAATGTACACTAACCTCTGCACTGCCATCTCATTAATGTACACTAACCTCTGCACTGCCATCTCATTAATATACACAACTTCTGCACTGCCATCTCATTAATGTACACTAACCTCTGCACTGCCATCTCATTAATGTACACTAACCTCTGCACTGCCATCTCATTAATGTACACTAACCTCTGCACTGCCATCTCATTAATATACACTAACTTCTGCACTGCCATCTCATTAATGTACACTAACCTCTGCACTGCCATCTCATTAATGTACACTAACCTCTGCACTGCCATCTCATTAATGTACACTAACCTCTGCACTGCCATCTCATTAATATACACTAACTTCTGCACTGCCATCTCATTAATGTACACTAACCTCTGCACTGCCATCTCATTAATGTACACTAACCTCTGCACTGCCATCTCATTAATGTACACTAACCTCTGCACTGCCATCTCATTAATATACACTAACTTCTGCACTGCCATCTCATTAATGTACACTAACCTCTGCACTGCCATCTCATTAATGTACACTAACCTCTGCACTGCCATCTCATTAATGTACACTAACCTCTGCACTGCCATCTCATTAATGTACACTAACCTCTGCACTGCCATCTCATTAATGTACACTAACCTCTGCACTGCCATCTCATTAATGTACACTAACCTCTGCACTGCCATCTCATTAACTCTCACACAGTATATTCTCATGTTACAAGAACCTTGGTAACCGTGAAGTTTCCTTGTCTTGTGATCTCCATAAACTGTCAACCAGGCTGTTGCTTGCTTTGAAGTGCATGCAGCGGGTACCTGAGCCTCACTGATTCAAGGTGCCGGGATGTACGGACTATGATCATCAAGACAATCTTGAATTAAACTTTAGTCTAACTTTTCCTTTTTTCTCTCGTGTAAATAGGTAAACAAACAGTTTACACAGTCAATTTTATTGAAGTATGTCTGCTTACCTTTTTTGGCAATATTGCTAAAGCATTTGCTTGAGTTGCCATGCTTGGCACTTTATTCAGGTCATCAGGAGTTACTAGCAAAAAATGCTTATCGATATAACCCACCTAATCATTGATTACCCGTAGAGGTCCCTGCCTAACCAATGGTTACCCACAAAGGTCGCTGTGTGAGACATATTTTGTCTCACCTTCCAAAGCAGGGACGGTTATAAATGGAAAATCTTAATTCTGGTCACCAGTCTAGGGAATCGCTAAAACAAAAAGTGTAAAATCTAGGGATACGATGATATCAATTTTTTTGCCGGTAACTATATTAAGTTTTAGGCCCATACTGATAACATCAAAATTAGCCGATACGCGCTGAAATCTATACCATCAAATGGCCTATACCCACCGATACCGATACTATCAATTAGCCGATACCACAACTTTGGCAGACCCCTAGTAAAATGCACCTTTCTTTACCGGTAAACACATTTTTGCAAAAATATTCTGTATATACAATGTGCATAAGAAATAATTCCTGATAATATTTAGTCTAACACCGGACGAAGTATTGAAATGAAACCAGACTCAAAACTTTTAAGAAATGCTTAAGTATGGAAGTGTGTAACTGACTCCCACACGACCCTCGGTCAACACAGTGTGTGTGGGAGGGGAAGGGAGAGGGGTATTCAGATACCATCTAGTGGAAGATGGGTAAACAATAAGACACATCAGAGAGCAAGTTCATTCAATCCTAGAATACATTAGACAGATTCTACGATACTTGGGAAGAGTTTGCTTCTGCACACTGAGAGATTGCACCAGACATTGCAGAATTAGTCTAATATATCAAATATAAGCAAAAACTAATACCCAAAAAAGTCAATTTGATATAGTTTACAGGACATACGTCATGTTTGTTCATACCATTCAGATATGCATCAAAACATTGTCATAGTATGTGCAACATCTGGGTATCTATTGTAGACGTTATCAATACAGATTCTAGGACGTAGTTTGAAGACAGTAGAACTATATACAAAAGATGAGGTAATCAGTCCCTCAGTCTTGGAGTTGGTGTGAAGAGCACCGTAGTCGTGAAGATTCTGGAGCAAAGGCAAGGAGGTTGGCGCTTATATACTAACGTCAGGTGGAATGGGACGGGTAGCAGACGACTGCATAGTCACTGGTAGGCGGGATTCCCCAGTGGAGCACTTTGTGGCAGTATTGATGCACCATGCATCTGTGTGGTATGAACAAACTGTGAAATGCACTGTGTGTGGGGGAGGGGGTACACTATATGTCTTGTACGCTATGACCTTGATTTTCTTTGATGTTCAGAACACATTAAGTTCACACACGATCCAGTACTGACAGTCAACAATGACTAAGTATTCCCGGGTGGTTGAATTTTTTTCTTCCTCCAAACTTTATTTTCTGTATATAACTTGAGAATGCTTCGGCTGATCAAGAAGCACAACTGAAAGGAGAATAAGTTGGATAACTAGAACTTTAAAGACAAGAGATGTCAAGTTAATGATGATGCTTTTCGGGTCACTTGCCGTCTCGACTTTGAATACTGCTAACGGCCTACAAGGCGAGCAAATTAACAAGTACAGCGACCCTTCACAGCTAGTATAACCTCAGTCTAGCGTCTAAATTACTGTACTCCCCAGAGTACAGTTCAAAATGTGGAGGGTTTGGCCCTAACCTACACACTGAAATCATTCCATATGACAGCACCAGGCTTTGGAGATGGTGCGAGATTCCTCCTATGAAAAGAAGGGGTGCGTTAGGTACACTGAGAGAGAATTCGATGAGTGTAAAGGGACCACGACTCAACATCCTCTCATTGTGCATAAGGGAAATAGTAGTGATAAAAAAAAGTGTGTAGGACTCCTCCCTCAGTGACTTCCTCCCTAGGGAGTTCATGCCTTCCCCCCTTGCCCCAAGGGAGTCCAGGTAACTCCACCTTCTCCTGAGGAAGTTCAGGTCACTCCTTCCCTGAGGTCTCTTACCTTGAGAGTGTAGGTCTCTGTACCTGAGTTGAGGTTATAGTTACACCACCTTTCTTGAGTTCATTCATGAGGATATATTTATCTTATTTCATTCATTCCATAATGAAAGGTTATGCTTCATACACGAATTTGTAGGGAAACTTGAATACTTTTCATTGTCTTATTTTCCGTACATTAACACAAGATTTGAGTCTTTTATTCCATGTTTTATACGTCATATAGTTTATACATTATAGTGAAGTAAGTCATGTCAATGAAGGAATAACAAAAATTCATCCTTAGCAGTCTTACAGTGGGCAGTATGTGTAGAATAACATGCTGTCCAGTGGGCAGTATGTGTAGAATAACATGCTGTCCAGTGGGCAGTATGTGTAGAATAACATACTGTCCAGTGGGCAGTATGTATAGAATAACATGCTGTCCAGTGGGCAGTATGTGTAGAATAACATGCTGTCCAGTGGGCAGTATGTGTAGAATAACATGCTGTCCAGTGGGCAGTATGTGTAGAATAACAATGCTGTCCAGTGGGCAGTATGTGTAGAATAACAATGCTGTCCAGTGGGCAGTATGTGTAGAATAACAATGCTGTCCAGTGGGCAGTATGTGTAGAATAACAATGCTGTCCAGTGGGCAGTTGTGTAGAATAACATGCTGTCCAGTGGGCAGTGTGTGTAGAATAACATGCTGTCCAGTGGGCAGTGTGTGTAGAATAACATGCTGTCCAGTGGGCAGTTGTGTAGAATAAAAATGCTGTCCAGTGGGCAGTGTGTAGAATAACATGCTGTCCAGTGGGCAGTTGTGTAGAATAACATGCTGTCCAGTGGGCAGTTGTGTAGAATAACAATGCTGTCCAGTGGGCAGTTGTGTAGAATAACATGCTGTCCAGTGGGCAGTATGTGTAGAATAACATGCTGTCCAGTGGGCAGTTGTGTAGAATAACATGCTGTCCAGTGGGCAGTTGTGTAGAATAACATGCTGTCCAGTGGGCAGTTGTGTAGAATAACATGCTGTCCAGTGGGCAGTTGTGTAGAATAACATGCTGCCCAGTGGGCAGTTGTGTAGAATAACATGCTGTCCAGTGGGCAGTGTGTGTAGAATAACATGCTGTCCAGTGGGCAGTGTGTGTAGAATAACATGCTGTCCAGTGGGCAGTGTGTGTAGAATAACATGCTGTCCAGTGGGCAGTGTGTGTAGAATAACATGCTGTCCAGTGGGCAGTTGTGTAGAATAACATGCTGTCCAGTGGGCAGTATGTGTAGAATAACAATGCTGTCCAGTGGGCAGTATGTGTAGAATAACAATGCTGTCCAGTGGGCAGTATGTGTAGAATAACAATGCTGTCCAGTGGGCAGTATGTGTAGAATAACATGCTGTCCAGTGGGCAGTATGTGTAGAATAACATGCTGTCCAGTGGGCAGTATGTGTAGAATAACATGCTGTCCATTAATAAGTTTGAACTATGGTACTCGTGTATGTAAAATACGAAGAACTCAAGAGAGACATTGTATACAGAATGAACGATCACCATATAGAACAAAAGGAACAAGTGTAGAACTTGGTTTACGAGTGTCAGAAATCATTTCTTTTAATTAACACAAGCCAAAAGTCAGAAAAATGATAGGGAGGATAATGAGAACTTCCATAAGGTAAATAGTGCCAATGGTGAAGCAGAATATTAAAATTGCTTGTGCTCTCTCGCTTAGTTATGCTCAGCGATACATTCAGGACAGGAAGAGATATAGCTGGAATAGAGGCAGACCGTTTACGGCCTACATTGACCCAATAAAGCTTTTAAATTACTGGGAACACCTCGAAGACCTAAATATGTATTTAGTGGTGGTGGACGGAAGAGATGCATGATAACTTATATACGAAAGGTACTTGAGGGCTTAGTCCCAAATCTGTACACTGCTCATAAAATATACTAGATTGAAAGACAGAGAGAAAATATAAAATAACTCAGTGAAAGGCACGGAAGTCTTGGGCACAATAAGAGAACATTGTATAAACATCCATGGACGCAGACTAGTTAACATTTTCCCATAAGTTGTCATAAACTTCTGGAACAGGTTTAGTGTCTTCAAGAGGAAACTCCAGAATACCTCTGCCAACTGCTGAATCAACCAGGCTCTGATGGATATGTGTGAAAGCGAGCCACCAGCAGTGTCAGCCTTGTTGACCAGGCAAGCACCAGGAAAGCCTTGCCCAGGGTCAGGCTTCGGGAGTAGGAAAATTCAGGAAACCCCTCACAGGTATGACGTTTTAGTTCATCCCAGACCATTGGCAAGTTGTGATTTGACAATGGTCTAGGTCCGACTGAAATGGTATAGGGTTCCTCTCCAGGTTCCTGGTTATTTGTGAATTTCAGATAAATTAAGTCTGAGAGAACTGCCAAATAGGTCCTAACCCCCTCCATTGGAGGATATGTTTGAAGTGTACGAGTGGAAAAAAACTGAACAATATTGAGATACAAAAGTGCTGAAAAATATCTGACCTACATAGGACTTTACTAAATTTAAATATAGAAAGGTTATAAAAAAAGCACTTGATTTATCAACAGTTATAGAGGAGAGATCATTTACGGACCATATAGAGAAACAATAGAGGATTTAAATTACTGGGAACACCTCAAGCTCTAAATATGTACTCAGTGGATCAGAGGAAAAGATACATCATGTATACGTAGAAGGTACTTGAGGGCCTGGTCGCAAAGCTGCACATTGCCATAGCAACATACTGGAGTGAGAGATATGGGAGAATGTGTAAAATAAACCTAGAGAATATATAAACTGTAAAGAGAGAGACGCTACTTGACTCACGAAATCATAATGACTCGATTGCAAACAAACCATACCACGGGTGGGCTTGAACCCGTGATCAGTCTCTCAAAACTCCAGACCGACGCAGGGCCCAGTGGCTAACGCGTCAGTCTGGAGTTTTGAGACTTATTGTGGGTTCTAATCGCACCCGTGGTATGGTTTAAAAAGAGACGCTACTTCTACAGACGAAAACGAAGAATCGCTTGAGCTTCTCAAGGGGGCTGCATTATCAATAATGCAGAATGAAGCCTGACTAGGGAAGTAGACAGTATTAAACTTAATTTAAATGATTCAGTATTTCATACAGGTTCCATGAGAGAGACGAGCTAAAACCATTAATGAAATTGAAAGAAATCAAAATATTTCTTTTCATAATCTAAAAAAAAAGGCAAATACATTATTCAGTATCGGGTCCTTGCTGAAACAAGATGACTTACACAGACGACAGCAAAGAAAAGAGTAAGATATTGAAGTATTAATGTGTTTAGCGAGCCATTAATCAGTCTCAAGATCAACAATTCGAATGAATTTTTCATGAACGAGCCTCAAACCTTGTCAATATATGCCAAATTTCTGACATAACCCTAACTCCAAGGGGTTTTGAAAAACCATTGACAGCATGCCCATCCTCTCTACCTCAGGCCCAGACTGTGGAGCCCTTGTGTTCATCAAGAACTGCAAGAAAGTTTTTTCGCATGACTTGAGTATTCTATGGAGGAGGAGGCTGAACACGGGTGTCATCCTAGTCACTAAAAACAACGGATATAGCACAACTCCATAAAGGTGTTCAACATTATAAAAATCTTTCAAAGAGTTCTAAGAAGCATTATCGCCAACCACTTGGGAATCCAAGTGGTTGGCGATGATGCTTCTTATCGCAGGTCGCTCCTACCTCTCGCAACTACTGGACTACTATGACATGAACTTGGATGCACCGGAGGACAAACAGAATGTACATGTAATATACACTGACTTTGCAAAAACTTTCGACAAGGGCGATCATGGTGCAATAGCGCACAAAATACATGCTCAAGAACTAACTGGAAACAGTTAAATCACAAGTGGGCAAAATGAAAAACTATTCCACAAGGTACAGTACTCTCCCCCATCCTCTACCTTTGATATACCTTTGAAGAGTTTAGAGAGTATCTACTCTCTGAGCCCGGCCATGGGCCAGGCTCGTCTGGTGCTTGCCTGGTCAACCAGGCTGTTACTGCTGGAGGCCCGCTGCCCCACATATCCATCACAGCCTGGTTGATCTGGCACCTGGTGAAGATATTTGTCCAGTTTCCTCTTGAAGGCTTCTACACTGGTTCCAGCCGTGTTTCGGATATCTTCTGGTAAGATGTTGAATAGTCTGGGACCCCGGATGTTAATACAGTGCTCCCGTATTGTCCCCACCGCACCCCTGCTCCTCACTGGGTTTATTTTACACTTTCTCCCATATCTCTCACTCCAGTATGTTGTTATGGCAGTGTGCAGATTTGGGACCAGGCCCTCAAGTACTTTCCAGGTATATATTATCATGTATCTCTCTCTCCTCCGCTCCAATGAGTACATGTTCAAGACTTGAAGGCGTTCCAAATAATTTAGATGTTTCAGTGGCTCAATGTGAGCCGTAAATGATCTCTGGATTTGTTCCAGCTCTGATATTTCTCCTGCCCTGAACGGGGCCGTCAGCACTGAGCAGTATTCTAAGTGAGGGAGCACTAGCGATTTGAATAGTGTCACCATCGGCATTATTTCCCTTGTTTTGAAAGTTCTCAATACCCACCCCGTCATCTTCCTGGCTGTTGTGATCTTTGTCTTATGGTCTTTAAACGACAGATCAGCAGACATAATTATTCCCAAGTCCTTTACGTGTTCCTTTCGTTCTATGTGGTGACCCTCTTGCGTTTTGTATATAGTGTTCCTTTTGAGTTCTTCATTTTTTCCATACCTAAGCAGCTGAAACTTATCACCATTGAACGTCATGTTGTTCTCCACTGCCCATTGGAAGACCCTGCTTATGTCCTCCTGTAATTTTTGCTCGCCCCCATCCTCTTCCTCTTCCTCATATCTGACAGATGTAAATCATAGCACCGTGTCGTCTTTTGCATTCAATACTAGACTCTGCACGAGTGTCATCCATAGATGACACGGTAAATCTCCAAGCGGATATAAACCAAGTTTTCCGATGGTCCCTGGAAAACAATATGGTGTTCAATGAAGACAAATTTTAGTTACTCCATTATGGAAAACTTAAGGAAATAATATCGAGAATGGAATATACAACAAATTCTAACTACACAGTATAGCAAAAAACTGATGTGAAGGAACTTGGGAGTGCCAGTGTGAGAGGATCACAACAGTGTTATGATAATGAGAATGTTTAAAACAAGGGATGCCATGCCAATCATGATTCACTTTGTCACTTGTTCTCTCTAGGCTGGAATTCTGCTGTACACAGACAGCCCCATTCAAGGCAGACGAAATTGCAAATCTAAAGAATGTGGAGAACCTTCACTACACTATAAGTTCAGTCAAGCACCTTAATTACTGGGAACATTTGAAGTTCCTTGACCTGTACTCCCTGGAACACAGGCGAGAAAGATACATAATAATCTACACCTTTAAAATCGTAGAGGGGCTGGGCTCAAATTTGCACACAGAAATCACTACGAAAGCAGAAGACCCGGCAGACGGTGCAATCCCCCCTCCCTCCCTCTCTCCAAATGAAAAGCAGGGGTGCCTTTAGTACACTGAGAAAACAGTCTCCGGGCCCAAGACTGTTTAACAGCCTCCCATCACACCAGAAAAATCGCCTATAGACCCGGGTCCCTGGCTGTTTTCTCTAGGGAACTGGACAGATACCTAGTCAGTGCCCGATCAGTCGAGCTGTTGTTCGTACGTTCGATTGCGTGCGGCCAGCAGTAACAGCCTGGTTGATCAGTCCTTGATCCACCAGGAGGTCTGGTTGAGGACCCGGCCGCGGGGGCGTCGACCCCCGGAACACCCTCCAGGTAGACCTACATACTGTGATATATTTGGTATATCTGTTGTTGTTTTGTATTGGCTTTGTAAAAAGTCCTCTGCTAAGCATTGTCCTTTGCCTGTGGTTGTGTTTAT
Source organism: Cherax destructor (assembly GCA_009830355.1). Lineage (NCBI taxonomy): Eukaryota > Metazoa > Arthropoda > Malacostraca > Decapoda > Parastacidae > Cherax > Cherax destructor. Next base: position 16,343 of record WNWK01000995.1, read on the forward strand.
GTTGTCCCGAGTCTGAGGCTGTGTATATGGAGCAGTGAGGGCGTTGTTTTTGGGATGGGTGTATGGACGCGTTCTGCCGCGTTCCTCCCTATTGATTTTAGCCCTGGCGCTCATGGCCAAAACGTGGCTAATTCAATACTTTTTTTTTTGAGTTGTGTGAATGAATGTTTATAAAGGTGCGTGTATGGCGTGGTTATGCAGAAATACGAGGTAGGAAGAAGAGTTTGGGGAGGGGGATGTTTGCTTGTCTTGTACGTGTGTGTGTGTGTGTGTGTGTGTGTGTGTGTGTGTGTGTGTGTGTGTGTGTGTTGTGTGTGTGTGTGTGTGTGCAGCAGTGTGCATTCATTGAGGTGACTGCGACCTTCACCCCCTCTTTAATCCCACCCTCTCTCCCTCCCTTTGCCGGGGCCCTCTTTTCCCCGCCTCCACCACCCCTCTTCCTCTCTCCCACCTTCCTATCTCCACTCCCTCCCTCCTATCTCCACTCCCTCCTCTTCCCTCCCTCTCCTCTCCCCCTTTCCCCGTCCCTCTTCTCTTCCCCTACCCACTCCCTCTCTCCCTCCCTTCTCCCAGGGTTCGGCCGAGAGTTGCCACATAGCACTGGATGCTCCACAAGTTTGCTATTTTGTATTTTGTGTTGGCTGTTAAATAGTGTTTGTTGAACATTGAAACAGTGCGGTAGTGCAGGTGGGAGGGTTGGAGAAAGATGTATGGGTTAGTGGTGGTAAGGGTAAGCAGCAGCAGCAACAACGGCGGCGGCGGCGCTACAGCAGCAGCAGCAGCAGGAAGGAGTGACGGACAGTTGCCTTTAGTCTAGTCAGGGAACGCGGGGCCGCAGCGGCTGGAGCGTGCGTGGCTGTGTTGGACCCTGGCAGCACTGTGTATGTGCGTCCCTCCTGTGGCTGTTGTATCTGCTGCTTTACTGCTGTTACACCTACCCTCTCCTACCTCCATTCTACCATCCCTGCTCACTGACCTCACCTTTACACTATCCTTAACACATCCTCTCTCCCGGTGCTCGACGTGTCTAGACGCCGCCCGCGTCCTCCTAGCGATCAACAAAACAGGAGAGAGAAAATCCTTACGAACTTACAGCAATAGAAGTATTTATCACTAGGTGCGACCTGAGGAGCTCAATGAGTGTGGGACAGTTGTCATCGGGTGGATGCGAGCTGGGCAGCAGCAGCAGCATTGACAAGGATCCCTGTGTCAGTTGACTACAGGCTGAGTGTAGCAGCAGTCCAGGGTGTAGGGGTGCGTGGGCCCATCTAGAAGGCGCTAGGGCCGGTGCAGCCGGGAAGTGTGTGTGTGTGGGGGGGCCCAACGAGACTGAGGAGTGTGTTGCAGAGACTACGTCGAGTGCGTCAGGGTGGGTGTGAGGAAGAGTGTGGTAGTGGTGTCCCCGCGGGGCAGGAAGGCTACCAGCACCAGCAGCAGCAGCGGCAGCGACGGCAGCAGCAGGCAGCGGCGGCAGCGGCAGCAGCAGCAGTGTGGGCGAGGCGGACACGTCAAGGTGGAGGCGCTCTGGAGGAATCTGCTACACACTTGGACGGCCCTACGCCACAAGATGAAGGTGACCAGAGAGACGTCTTCAAGGTACGTCTGCCCTCCATCCTTCCCTGTCTCCTCTCCTTTGCCTCTCTACTTCTCTCTGTGCCTCCTCTCCTTTGCTTCTCTCTATCCTGTCTTTGGCTCTCTTCCTCTGCTCCTCTACTCTCTCTGCTCTTAGTAAGTTTATTCAGGTATACACAAATGCAGTTATATAGATTATCATGCATAGCAGCATTTGTGTAGAAAACCTAGGATAACCCAAAAAAGTCAGTGACTTATTTCCATTGGGGTCCTTTTCCCTATGTCCTCTCTCCTCTACTCCTCCCCATATTGTCTCCTCTCCTCTACTCTTCCCCATGTTGTCTCCTCTCCTCTACTCTTCCCCATGTTGTCTCCTCTCCTCTACTCTTCCCCATGTTGTCTCCTCTCCTCTACTCCTCCCCATGTTGTCTCCTCTCCTCTACTCCTCCCCATGTTGTCTCCTCTCCTCTACTCCCCATGTTGTCTCCTCTCCTCTACTCCTCCCCATGTTGTCTCCTCTCCTCTACTCCTCCCCATATTGTCTCCTCTCCTCCCATTTTCTCCTCTCCTCCTCCCATATTGTCCACTCTTCTGCTCCTCCCCATGTTGTCCTCTCTCTGCTCCTCCCCATGTTGTCCTCTCTACTCCTCCCCATGTTGTCTCCTCTACTCCTCCCCATGTTGTCTCCTCTACTACTCCCCATGTTGTCTCCTCTACTCCTCCCCATGTTGTCTCCTCTACTCCTCCCCATGTTGTCTCCTCTCTCCTCCCCATGTTGTCTCCTCTCTCCTCCCCATGTTGTCCCTCCTCTCCTCCTCTTCCCTATGTTGTCCCTCCTCTCTCCTTCCCCTATCTGCCTCCCATCCTCTCTGCTCCTCCCCATGTTGCCCTCTCCTCTCCTCCCCATGTTGTCCATTCTCCTCTTCTCCCCATGTCCCCTCTCCTCTGCTCCTCCCCATGTTGGCCCCTCTCTGCTCCTCCCCATGTTGGCTCCTCTCCTCTGCTCCTCCCATGTTGTCTCTCTCCTCTGCTCTCCCTATGTTGTCCCCTCTCCTCTGCTCTTCCCTATGTTGCCCCCTCTCCTCTGCTCTTCCCTATGTTGCCCCCCTCTCCGCTGCTCCTCCCTATGTTGCCCCTCTCCTCTCCTCTGCTCCCTATGTTGCACCCTCTCCTCTGCTCCCTATGTTGCCCCCTCTGCTCCTCCCTATGTTGCCCCCTCTCTGCTCCTCCCTATGTTGCCCCCTCTGCTCCTCCCTATGTTGCCCCCTCTCTGCTCCTCCCTATGTTGCCCCCTCTGCTCCTCCCTATGTTGCCCCCTCTCTGCTCCTCCCTATGTTGCCCCCTCTCCTGCTCCTCCCTATGTTGCCCCCTCTCCTGCTCCTCCTATGTTGCCCCCTCTCTCTGCTCCTCCCTATGTTGCCCCCTCTCTCCTCCTATGTTCCCTCTCCTCTGCTCCTCCCTATGTTGCCCCCTCTCCTCTGCTCCTCCCTATGTTGCCCCCTCTCCTCTGCTCCTCCCTATGTTGTCCCCTCTCCTCTGCTCCTCCCTATGTTGCCCCCTCTCCTCTGCTCCTCCCTATGTTGTCCCCTCTCCTCTGCTCCTCCCTATGTTGTTCCCTCTCCTCTGCTCCTCCCTATGTTGTCCCATCTCCTCTGCTTCTCCCCATGTTGCCCTCTCCTCTGCTCCTCCCCATGTTGTCCCCTCTCCTCTGCTCCCCCCATGTTGCCCCCCCTTCTCTCCTCTCCTCTGCTCCTTCCCATGTTGTCCCCTCTTCTCTGCTCCCCATGTTGTCCCTCTCCTCTGCTCCTCCCCATGTTGTCCCCTCTCCTCTGCTCCTCCCCATGTTGTCCCCTCTCCTCTGCTCCCCATGTTGTCCCCTCTCCTCTGCTCCTCCCCATGTTGTCCCCTCTCCTCTGCTCCTCCCCATGTTGTCCCATCTCCTCTGCTCGTCCCCATGTCCTCTCACCTCTGCTCGTCCCCATGTCCTCTCTCCTCTGCTTCTTTATCTACATTTTCTTGTCTACTGTTTCTCTTCCTCCTCTATTTTGTTTCTCTTCCTCCTCTATTCTGTTTCTCTTCCTCCTCTATTCTGTTTCTCTTCCTCTATTCTGTCTTCCTCTTCCTCTATTCTGTATCTCTTCCTCCTCTATTCTGTTTCTCTTCCTCCTCTATTCTGTTTCTCTTCCTCCTGCTATTCCTATGTTTCTCTCTCCTCTATTCGGTTCCTCTTCCTCCTCTATTTGTGTTTCTCTTCCTCCTCTATTTTGTTCTCTTCTCCTCTATTTTGTTTCTCTTCCTCCTCTATTTTGTTTCTCTTCCTCCTCTATTCTGTTTCTCTTCCTCCTCTATTCTGTTTCTCTTCCTCCTCTATTCTGTTTCTCTTCCTCCTCTATTGTGTTTCTCTTCCTCCTCTATTCTGTTTCTCTTCCTCCTCTATTCTGTTTCTCTTCCTCCTCTATTCTGTTTCTCTTCCTCCTCTATTCTGTTTCTCTTCCTCCTCTATTCTGTTTCTCTTCCTCCTCTATTCTGTTTCTCTTCCTCCTCTACTCTGCTCCCCTCTCTCTACATCCATCCTATATGCTCTTTTCACTCTCCATCCCTTTTTCACCCTACGTCTCTTCTCCTCCCCGCTTCTCGATCATCCTAGATCTCTTAACATTCTCTCTGCAACCCTCTCTTTTATTTCATCCTCTTCACTCTTACTCTGTATGACCCATACGGGTTTAGCTCTTTTTTAATATATATATATATATATATTCTTCCACCCCCTTCCCTTGTCCTCTCCTTTCTTCCCCTCGCTGTATGGTCCCCCTTCCCTTGTCCTCTCCTTTCTTCCCCTCGCTGTTTGGTTCTCCTTCCTATCCTTTTTAAATCACTTGTTCTCTCTAGGCTAGAATACTGCTGTACATTAACATCCCCATTCAAGGCAGGTGAAATTGCAGATCTAGAGAATGTACAGAGAACCTTTACTGCACGTATAAGTTCCATCAAACACCTTAACTACTGGGAACGCCTGGAAGCACTTAGTCTTATATTCACTGGAGCGCAGGCGAGAGAGATATATCATAATCTACACCTGGAAGATTCTGGAGGGACTGGTCCCTAATATGCACACACAAATCACGCCATACGAAAGCAATAGACTTGGCAGACGGTACAACGTACCCCCAGTGAAGAGTAGGGGCGCCACTGGTACACTAAGAAAACACATTGTGTCCGGGGCCCAAGACTGTTCAACAGCCTCCCACCAGCCATAAGGGGCATTACCAGTAGGCCTCTGGTTGTCTTCAAGAGGGAGCTGGACAGATACCTAAAGTCAGTGCCAGATCAGCCGGGCTGTGGTTCGTACCTTGGACTACGTGCAGCCAGCAGTAACAGCCGCGTTGATCAGGCCCTGATCCACCGGGAGGCCTGGTCATAGACCGAGCCGCGGGGACGTCGATCCCCGGAATGCCCTCCAGGTAGACTCCAGGTAGACCCCTCGGTGTATGGTCGTATGTGGCAAAAATAAAATAAAAATATATACACGCATAAATTTATAATAAACTGAAAAAAAATATTCAAAGTAATGATTTGAAGCTGCATTAACATAGATATTATAGAAATAACCGTGAACGTGTACACTTGAAGTCTGGGGCCGCCTGCTAAATGTCACACACACCTCCAAAAACTATTCTCCAATAACTAAATTATTATGATATTCACGGGGAAACGTTAAATCCGTAGGGGGTCACATATCATCTTTGGGAACGGGAAGGTTCCATGGAAAGAAATGGCAGGTTCAATTCCTTGGGCCAAGAGCATATCACCAGAATCCTACTTTGACTAAACCAACTTAGTGAAGTAGTTAATTGCTACAAGGAAACCCAAACTACCTCACACTAAGAGTGGTGTTGAACGCCAGAGGCTGTACCACTAGATGGTATGGGATTACCCACCAGTTGTGGATGCTGTACCACTAGATGGTATGGGATTACCCACCAGTTGGGAGGCTGTACCACTAGATGGTATGGGATTACCCACCAGTTGGGAGACTGTACCACTAGATGGTATGGGATTACCCACCAGTTGGGGAGACTGTACCACTAGATGGTATGGGATTACCCACCAGTTGGGGAGACTGTACCACTAGATGGTATGGGATTACCCACCAGTTGGGGAGGCTGTACTACTAGATGGTATGGGATTACCCACCAGTTGTGGAGGCTGTACCACTAGATGGTATGGGATTACCCACCAGTTGTGGATGATACACACACAAGTAGTAATTGGAACCTTGGATTGAATAAGATCCCAAGGCCGAAACGTTTCCTATTAAAATGGCTAAAGCGTTCTGTTCCTGGACCTGTCTATATCATGATACCTAACTATCATAAATTGAAGTGTTATCGAGGTACCTAACATGGTAAAACATAACAAGACAAGACAGCTGATTGTCACATACAGGAATACGAATATAAGTGTCAGGAACGAGTTGCAGACCACATACAGGGCTACAACCTGCACATATCAGGGAGGAGGGGAAGCTGCATGTCACGTGTAGGGCCACAACCTACACTTATTGGGAAGGAGGGAAGCTGCATGTCACGTGTAGGGCCACAACCTATACTTATTGGGAAGGAGGAGAAGCTGCATGTCACATGTAGGGCCACAACCTACACTTATCGGGAAGGAGGAGAAGCTGCATGTCACGTGTAGGGCCACAACCTACACTTATCGGGAAGGAGGGGGTGCGTGTCACGTAATGGTGTCAAACAACAAGAGGGATCCTCACGACTTCTGGTCGGCTATAATGACTTAATGCTAATTTACTACTAATTAGTTGTTAATTACCCACACACTAATGAGAGTTCAGAAGTCCACCTCGTATATTTTTTTATTATATTTTCTCTCAATCAGGCATTCTGTTTTTTACCCACAGGCCGAATACAATACGTTGGAATAACCTATAATACAGACAGAAGATTATAGATAAAGTAGGAAGTGAAACATGGTACTGTACGGTAGTATTTATAAATAAATGGTGAGGGGGAGTTTATGGGTCAGATTAAAGGAGAAATTGAAGGACTCTTTACATTAAGTCTATTTACTAACTGGAAATATACACAGTGATACAAAAATGATACTATTAATTATCATTATTTGTTACACTTCTGTCATAACTGTTCCAGGAATGGAAAAGATGAGCAAAACCGAGAGTAATCCAGTATACGGTCCTCACGTACAGGAGTTACGTACAGTTCTTGTGGACAATGCACATTCAGCTGTTAACACTGGGGCACCACCGACTTTCCTCATTCCTCCTTCACTTCCTTTTTCTCTTGTCTTCCCCTCCTACAGTGTTACAGGTTACTGTAGGCAAGGTCTAATGATGACAGAGTTAAGGTGCCTGATTTCTGCGCTGTGGATTTAAGTCAAGTTGTACATGTCACGAAGTGATGACCTCATGGAGTGTCAATACTATTTTTTAATATTTTGGAGGCAGCATTGAGACCCTACAAGACAGTCATCACCTTATACGTGTAAGTTAAACATAGTGTTTGTCCCTCCTACAACAGGAATCTCTGTTTACAAACAGAACTATCATTCGAAGACCAGGCACGCACATTTCACCCATAGCCACTTGTTAAGTGCTCCTGCTCCCATCTGTGTTGCCGCTTTCGTCAGGGTTTTTTGTAATTACTGAGGTGACTGTAGGGACCTCAGGGAACTTTTACGAGAATCTTTTGACATTAACTGATACTGGTTATTTTAACTTGATATTATATTATTTATTTGTGCTGCATGTTTTATTCATGTTAATAATTGTTAATTTGTGTTACTTGTTAGTGTTTAAGACTGTGTTGTTGACCTTGTTAGTTGGTACTCCATGTGTTGTTGACGTTGTTAACCTTGTTAGCGGTTGGTATTTCATGTGTTGACCTTGTTAGTAATTGGTATTCCATGTGTTTCTGACCTTGTTAGTGGTTGGTATTCCATGTGTTTCTGACCTTGTTAGTGGTTGGTATTCCATGTGTTTCTGACCTTGTTAGTGGTTGGTATTCCATGTGTTTCTGACCTTGTTAGTGGTTGGTATTCCATGTGTTGTTGACCTTGTTTATAGTTGATATTCCATGTGTTGACCTTCATAGTGGTTGGTATTCCATGTGTTGTTGACCTTAGTGGTTGGTATTACATGTGTTGCTGACCTTGTTAGTGGTTGGTATTACGTGTGCTGACCTTGTTAGTGGTTGGTATTACGTGTGTTGACCTTGTTTGTAGTTGGTTTTAAACGTGTTGACCTTGTTTGTAGTTGGTATTCCACGTGTTGACCTTATTTGTAGTTGGTATTCCACGTGTTGACCTTATTTGTAGTTGGTATTCCATTTGTTGACCTTGTTTGTAGTTGGTATTCCATGTGTTGACCTTGTTTGTAGTTGTATTACATGTGTTGACCTTGTTTGTAGTTGGTATTCCATGTGTTGACCTTGTTTGTAGTTGTATTACATGTGTTGACCTTGTTTGTAGTTGGTATTCCATGTGTTGACCTTGTTTGTAGTTGTATTACATGTGTTGACCTTGTTTGTAGTTGATATTCCATGTGTTGACCTTGCAGTTGGTATTCCATGTGTTGACCTTGTCAGATTTAGATTTTGCCACCTAAGCGGCTAGTTTATTGTTCACCCCATATCCATCTTGTGGAGGGTAGCGCAAAAGCATATGGATACACAAAAGGCCTAGGAACTAGGCTCCAAAAGCGTTAACTGGAGTACATCTGGATTTATATCTACGATTGACTTATCTGTTACAAGCAAATTTAGGACATTTGCTTAATACGTCCGGTATCTTATTTTTCATTAAGATACCTTGACCTATCAAAAGTTATTATTCCGTCTATCTCTATATTCCTCAGTAAGTGGACATTCAAGCACATGGTGTTCAAGAAAGTAACCATAAGGCTGACCACATATTTTACGTTTACTTTGATCATCTGTGCATCTGCCAAACTGCCAGAGGTACTTGTAACCAAGCCTGAGCCTGGCTACTACATCAGTCAGTCTGTTCACATTGCAAGTTGCTCCATAAACATGTTTATCTACGTTCATATTATCATAGTGAATGGTAGATCTACTCAGGCTTCTGAGTGCATTCCTATGACATTTAGTTTCATTATTTACTTGTCTCCAAATATTATTCCTAATGCTAGACACACACAGCAGATGTTATATTCTGCATTATCCTTCAGGGTAATTTCTTTGGCTAACTTGCCAACTTTATCATCAGTGTGTGATGGAATCCAAAAAAATTATACATTAATTCCCTTTTCTTTTTAAATATCTATATGTAGGTTTTCCATTGAGCATGTTATGCAGTATGTGAGTCAGGCTCCTTCGGTGATGGCACAGAATCAGTAATAGTCAATCCTAGTGTCATAAGTTAACTTTAGTGCCATTAAGATGGCAAGCAACTCATGTAGCCGCCCAGTTAGTTCTTATGCCTAACTCAACATGATTGCTATCGTTCTTATCCAGGAAGGTGGCAAGAACAGATGCAACCCTGCCAGTAGACAACTACTTAGATCCATCAGTGTAATTTGTGATATTTTATTAGTGACAGCTAAGCAAGAAGTTTCTTATTGAGCAGTTGTCTTTGCAAGTGATTTAAGGAAGGGATTACTAGTGATGATCTTCTTGAGAGGGGCTTTCCGATATATGACATTAAATGAACCTAACTCACATGGAAGGGTGAAATGCTCTTGTTGTCTACAGCGATATAATTCGTGCCGGTTATTAAACTTAATATAATTGCATGTTTTTCACAACCCTCTTAGATTTATGTTTACTTCTAGACATTTAGTAAAATTTGTGATTCATTTCTTAACATTTTAATACCAAGTACAGTGTTAATCTCAATAATCCTATCACTGATACTAGGACCACCAAGCTCCTTTATAATAACCTTGATAGTTTTAGGACAGTCAAAAATAATTTTAGCTCTAAGGGCCGTAGAGAATTCTAATATAGGCTATTTACATCATTCTCACTATACTTATATTAGCACCATAGTTAGGTTTGTAGGAAGGAACACCTTGAGAGATTTATTATATACACATTTCTTATTTAGTTGTGGTATGATGGATTTATTCAAGGGTACACTTGCACTAAGATATTTGTAGGATTTAATATAGCTGATGTTTTTCTCCTGCAAACAGATAGGTTGGGCATGTCATTTACTTGTCAGTGAAGATATGATGACTGTAAATTACGTGAACCTTATTAAGAATGACACTCTTCTTATGCCCTGTTGTATGGATCATGATGTCATCAACATAGCTTATAGCTATAAGTTTAGGTGAGGTAGGTAGAGCATTAATTAGGACATTAAATAGCATGGAACGAGAGCTCTTTGATGTGTACCTAGGAACATTTCTTTATAATCTCTATTTAGCAGATAACCTATTGTGCAGCTGTGAGTAGGTTGCAACCAGTACTCAGCTTGGCTAGTTCGTGCAGGATAACAGTTCTGTTTGTAATGTCAGATGCAGAATATAGGATCAAGAAAAAGTAGTGAATTTTGTGCAGTGGGTAAAACATGGTAATATAGTTCTGCACACTTTTTATTGTCCTAAAACCATGGAGATGAGGCGAGAGTTGATGTCTGTATAGTATAGTCTGTTAAATTTCATTCTTTCAAATGTTTTACAAAGACAGCTAGGTAAGGAGATCAGTCCAAATGTATCGGGTTGTTGCGGCTTAGGGATAGGCACAATGAGACTGACCTTGTTAGTGGTTAATATTCCATATGTTGCTGACCTTATTAATGGTTAGTATTCCATGTGTTGCTAACCTTGTACTTCTTCCCCATCCCTCATGGCGCACTTAAGCAACTCGTGTGCAAACTAGTGAGCTCTACATCTTGTCTCCTGACGCATACGTACGTACACGCCCGCATACACTAGGTGTTTACACATTTTATTGTATCCTGTGGTGACTCACAATATGCAACTCTGCTTGCGGTGATTCGCTTTGCTCTACATAACATGAAAATGAATCATCAATATCTGGGATCCTAAAGCTTGTTCAAGTTTCATGCAGTATTCTTGCATTAATGTTTTGTGAACTAAAGTTATTGAGGAAGTTGGCAAATATTTAAAGCATAAGTGTTAATATATTTTCATTTGGTTGTATTCCTGCATCAAGGACTGCCAAATCTGCCAGCTTTGATTTTTTTCTATGTGGCTCTAGAACGTGTTCGTTGTCTGCTTCATGTGTGTACTAATACTGAGCTTATGTGATTCCTGTTAATAATTCCAGGAATTCTCTCTGCGGCCAGGTCTCACACCAGGCCTAAATTGCATAGGAAATATAAGAATATAAACTGTGAAGATGTATGTTGAATGAATACAAGTAGAAAGTTTTAAGATTTACCAGCCACAACAACAGCCTGGTTGACCAGGCAAACACCACATAAGCCTGGCTCAGGGCCGGGCTGCGGGATTAAGGAAAACTCTCGAGACCGGTCACAGGCATATATCACTGGTATTCAAGAGTTACAAAGGGAACCCTTCCTTCGTATCACATAATAAGTGTGACTAAACCCTGTTAAATATTTTGAACCCCGGCAAGATTACTTGTCTTTTCTTTCTGTTGCACGAGTACGTAAGTTGACTTGTAAATCTTACAAAATTCTGCTTCAGTATTCACCTAAATTTAATTTCATTTATGTTCCTTAATAGTTGTGTTTCCTGTGGTGTTTCTAATTTATGAGGCCTAGTGTGGGATCGGACTGCAGAGGCCAAGATCCTTGGAACTATTAACCTGCAACTGTTGCTTAATTTCACCGTGCATATCTTAAAGTTGTTTCCTAGTCATATTGGTCTCGGAGATTTTATAATAAAAGAAACTACAAACATGAAACTACGAGGCAAGGTAAGACAAGGGTCACGTCGCCTTACTCATACTGCCTCTCTTAACCAGCTGTAACAATGGTAACTGGGCGTTAGTAGGCTTTTTTGTGTGTTTGTTTATTTGTTGCATCTTGGGGAACGGGTTCATATAGCTTACATATGGCTGAGCTTTTTCACTTGGGTTAATGTACGATAATTACTCGTAACCCTGTGAAAATGTTAAACAATGCCTTGACTCATAACTTGCAGTCAGACGAGCCTATTAAACTAGTGTCATCAATTATTGGATCATAGATACCACCTGTGATGGCGAAAAGGATTCAAGGAATCCATCTGGTTTCAGGGGTTTCACTGAGAGATTAGACACATGACCATTCGGATCTATCGCTTTTCTGTGAATATAATAATTGCACATATGACTCGTGAGAACTTGACTTCCAACTAAGTGCTGATACTGAGAAATGTGTACAAATACAGTCAATATGTTTATTACAGGAACCATCGTTTCTGCAGACCAGGCTCAGACCAGGACTCAAATTAAATAGGAACTATAACAAGAATAAAAGCTATTAAGGAACACACTATAAGATAAAGTTGTGTACATTGAATTCAAGTAGAAGTTTGTAAGGTTTACTCATCTGGCATGTTGGTGAGACAATGGAAAAGACCAACAATCCTGACAGTGCAAGACATTTAACATGGTTCTGTTTCAAACTCACATAGATATATACGGGTTAACTGTATTTAAGATAAAATATGCCTGGATTCATAGACATGTATTAACTTGCACATTTTATAATATATAGAACGAATAACAACAATGGTTTTATATTAAATTTGACATATTGATGTATACCTTGTTATAAATAATGCACATGAATATTTATCAAAGGCTGAATACCGTATAACATTGAGAAAATAATTTATCGTAGCCTAGGTAAGGTAATATATAGATATTCTTTAAGTGTAATATTAGGCTTTGTCAACAGGTGCAGACAATTTGTATAATGTATTATAGAGAGAATAGTTGATCTGTGACAATATCATTCTCACTCGTTATAACATTTCACTTCATAATAAAAAAAACTATGTCTAGATTAATATAAGGCTACACTCGGCAAATATGTTAGTGAGTACCTGTTTATATGATGCAGTATTTTCCTGTTGATGGTTCACTAAGCTTGTAGATTCCTGTACAGTAAATTGAAGAATTTCATTCTTAACACAGGGAGTGAGGTAAGCTCAGTGTGTACACACTAAGAAAAATACACCTCTTAGTGTATATGCACAGATATACACTTCTTGGTGTATATATTGCGTTTATGTAGTTAGTGTATGTAGTATTGGGACGGGTCCTGCGGGGATAGAACGCAACACAAGCAACATTCATGTTATTGGTCCACCTGTCTACATGTTTCAATATAAAATAATTTGTTGCGTTGACCCGTTATTTTACGCTGTATTGAATATAGTTAATATATGTTGTTTGTTTGTAAAGGTTACATGTAGGGAGAGTTTACTGGCTGTTGTGTTGACTGTAATAACGGTTAGTTAAGCTTAGTGTCGATCCTCTTTAATACTACAGTCTGCAGCTTCCACAGTGCTGCTAAAAAATGACACACACATACTTATTTTTAACAGCCTTTTTTGCCTTTTGCAAAGCTAACATGACCTTCCCATACTTAAGTGATTTAATCAATGTGTGTACAACTATTCTCATACCAATGTTTTACTATATAATTTGATGGTAGCTGAGATGAGCGATGTAGTGCCAAGTAGCATCGTTGAAGCAAACACTTTATGTAAATTTAAAACTAGATTAGGCAAGAAGAGACGAGTGTGTCGATGTGAACACAATCTTCCTAACAAGGGACAGTACGTCTGCTACAGTAGTATAGTCTGTTTTTTTGTTTAGATGTAGACAATGTAGTAATGTAGTTACTTAAGTGTGTGTTGGTGGTAATTGTCTTTGTGCGTTTGTTATTACAAGAATGAAGCTAATCTGCCCTTGGTGTCCTGTCTTCTGTTATATATTGTACATACTTTTAAAATTATAAATGGTTTTGGATCATAATTTCTAATTTATTTCTCTCTCTAAAGAAATATTTTCCAGTAGACCTGCACTGATTCTTGCGTAGGTTGACGTCATTTTTTGAACCTATCGTTAGCTCAAACGGAAAAATCCAAATTATCTACTTTTCACATCATTTATTATTTAATTCAGTCTTAATCGTATCCTTCGTCACTGCTAGTGCTTTATTCCATGCGCTTCCACCTTTCTCCCTCATCCTACTCTTCTATTCAATTTCTTCTCCCTCCTGTATGTTTATATTTCTACCGTCCATTTACCCATGATATTGTAATACGAGTCAATTGTTTGTTATGAGACAAAGCGTACCTCTTATAACAGTTGTTGTTGACCGTCTAAGCGAAGCTTAGACGATATTGGTTGTATCCAACTGAAGGTTGGCAGGAAACACCAGAGATGTGAGGTGTTGTAGACTAGCAACTAACACAACTCCTGCAACTAGTGTTGGTGACTAGCAACTAACACAACTCCTGCAACTAGTGTTGGTGACTAGCAACTAACACAACTCCTGCAACTAGTGTTGGTGACTAGCAACTAACACAACTTCTGCAACTAGTGTTTTAGGATCAATTATAATGTTGGTTTACAGGGGCAATGGCTGGCCCTTGTAACGTACGAGAACATGATTTACATTTCATAACTTTCTCATTGCTTCATTTCATTCCTTAATTTTCCCTTACCTCTTTACTCCTCCACATACTTCACCTCACTCGTTTCATATCTAGTTCCTGCTTTCTCCTCAACTTCTTCCATTCCTCTTTCCTTATCATTCTCATCTCGCCTAAGTTTCTCTCCTTCCACTGCTCTCACGATATGTATTTGTAGGGGTCGAGTCTCGGTTCTCGGCCCCGTCTGTCTTGTATACTGATTCACTCCGAGAGATTCTTTATACATAACCAAAACGGATTGAAAGATGGAAAATCCTATCTTACGAATTTGCTAGAGTTCTATGACAGAATCACAGATATATAACAAGAAAGATGGGTTGGATAGATTGCATCTTCTTGGCCTGCAGGAAATAATTTAATATAGTATTTCAGCAGAGATTAATTCAGAAACTGGATGAACAGTTAAGGTTAAAGGGTAGATGCACCAGTGTAAATCTGAATCACACAAAGCAGAGTAACAATAAAGGATGAGACATTATAATGGGGGAGAGAGTAACGAGTGGGGTTCCGGAAAGATCGTGTTAGGACCCCTACTGTCCCTAATGTACATGGACGAGTATTGTCAGAAATACATATAAACCGTATAACGTAGCAGCATAAGCAAGATTAGCGTAGCTCAGAACAGCATTCAGGAGTTCTAACAAAGAATCCTTCAGAACGTTTTATACGGCGTATATTAGGCCAGTCATTGAGTATGGTGCCCAAGCATGGTTAAACACTTGCAGAAAGTCAAAAGTTCCAAAGGTTTGCAACTAGATTAGTACCAGAGCTAAGAGAGGTTGAAGGAACCCAACTTGACGACCTTGGCGGAGAGGACAAATAGGACATGATTCCGATATACGGAAATCCTAAAATAAATTGACAGGGCAGATAGGAACTAATTTTTTGAAGTAAGAAGATCAGGATCAAGCGGACATAGGTAGAAGCGCAAGACAGATACGTCATAGGGGATGTACAGAAGTATTTCTGTAGTCTTAGGATGGTTGAGAAGTGACATGACTTAGGGGCAGTACAAGGAATGAGACACCATCATTTTTGCCCATACTAATACTCAATTTTAAGCCGATAGCTATACCTTCAAAGTTAGCCGATACTCAGACACCGATAATACATTTTTGACCGATACTGTTTCAGTTAAAATTAGCCGATACCCACCACTACCGATACTTTGGTACACCCCTGTATTACACAGGCCATTGTAGAAAATGTGTATTAGAAACGTTCCATTAATAATGTCAGTGGACGGGATTTGTTCTGAAAACAGACGCGTATTAGTCCTGAACAGTGACAGGACAGGAGAGGTGTGTAGTTAGTACCAGAATAACAGTGGTTAGAGAAGGATGGTGTTTGGTATTTGTTTGAATACGAGGGGGGGGTGATTTTGGGTAAGTTTATGACAGGTTGTTTTAATAATTTTGTATTTACTCTCCTGATATTACTTAGTATATGGAGAGGCCTGTTTAAGTTTGGGAGAGTACAGTGAAGTGTTTTGCCTACAGACTATGAGGCCGCCAGGAAGATGGGTGTCATAGAGCCCCACTCTTATGTAGAGGGTAGGTTGTGTGTTGTATAATTAAGGTTACTTACTATTAATATATTATATTTTTGTATATGTTAGTTTTTGTGCCCTTCCTGATAGTTAATATAAATATTGACTAATTACTTTTTGTGAAGAAACAAGCTTGGCCCCAGGTTGGTGTATTTTTAATATTTTAAATGCCCCTAGACAGGCTGTTACCCCTAAGCGCCAGCATTTATTTACATAACGTAATAATTACGTTACACCCTACTAAATACAGTGTTTCAAGGGTAGGTATGATAAAACCCAAGAGGCCAAAAATCAGTGATGCCGTTCATAGTAGTATAGGAGGCGGGTGTAGCAAGTCTCGACACCCACACACCTAAATCGGTGGGTATACACACTAACTCACTCACTCACTGGACAGGCTGCAAGCCTGGTCCACCAACTGACTCTGGAGTTCAACCCTACCAAGTGCAAAGTCGTGAAGATTGGGGAAGGACAAAGAAGACCGCAAAAGGAGTACAGTCTAGGGGGGGGGGCAGATACTACAAACCTCACTCTAGGAAAAGGATCTTGGGGTGAGTATAACACCGGGCACATCTCCTGAGGCGCACATCAACCAAATAACTGCTGCAGCATATGGGCGCCTAGCAAACCTAAGAATAGCATTCCGACATCTCAATAAGGAATCGTTCAGGACCCTGTACACTGTGTACGTTAGACCTATATTGGAGTATGCAGCACCAGTTTGGAACCCACACCTAGCCAAGCACATAAGGAAATTTAGAAAAAGTGCAAAGGTTTGCAACAAGACTAGTCCTGGAGCTAAAGGGCATGTCCTACGAGAAGAGGTTAAGGAAAATCGACCTGACGACACTGGAAGATATGGGGGATATGATAACGACATGTAAAATACTGAGAGGAATCGACAAGGTGGATAGAGACAGGATGTTCGAGATGGGACACAGCAACAAGGGAGTCATAGTTGGAAGTTGAAGACTCAGATGAATCACAGAGATGTTAGGAAGTATTTCTTCAGTACACAGTTGTCAGGAAGTGGAATAGTCTGGGAAGGGATGTAGTGGAGGCAGGATCCATACAAAGTTTTAAGAAGAGGTATGATAAAGCTCATGGAGCAGAAAGAGTGACCTAGTAGCGGCCAGTGAAGAGGCGGGGCCAGGAGCAGTGACTCGACCCCTGCAACCACAACTATGTGAGTACACGCACGAGTCTCTCCCACTAAAGTAGGGTAACACCTTTCCACCTCAAAAAAAAAAAATCTTCATCTTTGGTTTAATTATCTTGGCAGAAGTGCTCAGACGTAAGTCAAATGGCCCTCCAATCGTTGCATCCTGGCTCCTCCAGAGTGCTGCTGGCACTTTACTTCTCTCCTCCTCAGCTGAGTATGGTTAACCGGTTTCCCTGAATATTTGCATAAATGTTACCTTACTCACATTCCAACAAAACGTCAAACACTAAAAACCACTTGTCTCTACTTACACTGATCTAATACACTCGCATACTTATACTTAACCCCACCACTTAAAACCCCCTTCACTTTCTTCCTCCCTCCCTCCAACCCTTCCTAGGATGGCTTCTACTTGTTTTTGTTTTCCACCCAGGATTTGTACACCTTATTGATTATCATCTGCTGCTGTTTCCTTCCTAAATAAGCAAACTAATATAGCTTATGCTAAATCTGCAGTTTCTTATTACGCTAAACACAGTCTCCATTGTTCTCTCTCCTTCATTCACTGCTTGTGGATTGAAATTCTTGAGTAAGTTACCATGCTAGGGTATTTTTATTCGTATTAGTCTCGCATGTTGTGTGTGTGTTGTGGGAAATGATATAAATATATATATATATATATATATATATATATATATATATATATATATATATATATATATATATATATATATATATATATATATATATATATATATATTTATTATGAAGGTTTGTGTATAGCTGTGTGTAGACTGGTGCCACGCCCTCCTCGGCCTTCACCATTATCATCTTCCCTTACTGCTGTTATCAGCGTCGCCAATACTAGCCACCCTCACAACTACCAACCTCATAGGAGACATAGATAAGAACACGCGCCACAGTTTCCTGTTATCACCATTTGCAGATATAGTATACCAAAATAAACATGAAAATTACCTAGGTAGAATACACCAACCACCGTCACAGCTATCAGCCACCGTCACAGCTATCAGCCACCGTCACAGCTATCAGCCACCGTCACAGCTATCAGCCACCGTCACAGCTATCAGCCACCGTCACAGCTATCAGCCACCGTCACAGCTATCAGCCACCGTCACAGCTATCAGCCACCGTCACAGCTATCAGCCACCGTCACAGCTATCAGCCACCGTCACAGCTATCAGCCACCGTCACAGCTATCAGCCACCGTCACAGCTATCAGCCACCGTCACAGCTATCAGCCACCGCCATAGTTATCAACCACCGTCGCAGTTACCATCCACCGTCACAGTTATCAGCAACCGTCACAGTTACCAACCACCGTCACAGTTATCAATCACCGTTACAGTTGTCAACCACCGAATAGATCACATGGTAGAAATAAAGAAAAATCCAGCTTTATCAAAGAAGTTTAGTACCCTTAGGTACTTTGCTGGCGCCTTTACTGTTTCTCTTCGTCATAGCAGTCATAAAAACATTGTCTATATCTTCGTATCATTCTTTGTATACGATACGGAAATACACATGAACGTGACAGTGGTAGATGAAAGGGGAAAATTGTAAGTAGATATTGACGAGGTCCAAGAGTGGGCAATGGAAATTAAGGTAATCTACCTGGAGGGTGTTCCGGGGGTCAACGCCCCTGCGGTCCAGTCCTTGACCAGGCCTCCCGGTGGATCAGGGCCTGATCAACCAGGTTGTTACTGCTGGCCACACGTAATCCAACATACGAACCACACCCCGGCTGGTCTTGTACTGACTTAAGAAGGTATCTGTCCCACTCCCTCTTTAAGGCAGCCAGCGGGTCTATTAGAAATTCCCCTTAGCGTTCTAATTGTGCCCCTACTTTTCATTGTGGGTATGTTACACTGTCTACCTAGTCTTTTGCTTTCGTAGGGATTGATTTGTGTCTGCAGATTTAGGACCAGCCCCTTTAGAATTTTCCAGGTGTAGATTATGATGCATCTCTCCTGCGTTCCAGTGAGTACAAGTCAAGTGCTTCCAAGCGTTCCATGTAATTAAGGCGTTTGACGGAACTTATATGTGGAGTAAAGGTTCTCTGCCTATAATGGAGATATAAGTAAACAACAGTATTCCAGCCTAGAACGAACAAGCGATTTAAAAAAGGATCATCATTGGCTTGTCATTCCTAGTTTTGAAGGTTCTTATTATCCATTCTTTCATTTTTTTCCTTGCAGATATAATAGTGACACTGTTGTGATCCTTGAAGGTTAGATCCTCTGACATTACCACTCCCAAGTCCTTCACATTACTTTTCGGCTCTGTGTGGTTCGAGTTTGTGTGTATACTCAGTTCTGACTATTATTTCCTCCAGTTTTCCATAGCGGAGTAGTTGGAATTTGTCTTCATTGAACATCATGTTGTTCTCCGTTGCCCATCGAAAACTTGGTTTATATCTTGGAGATTTACCGTGTCCTCAATGGATGACGCTCATGCAGATTCTAGCATCGTCTGCAAAGGATGACGCAGTGATGAGGCTTACATCTGTCTGATATGAGGATGAAGAACAGGATGGGGGGCGAGTACTGTCTTGTGGAACAGATCTTTTCACTGTGGCAACCTCCGACTTAACTCTGTTTACCACCACTTTGTGTTCGATTGGTTAGAAAGTTGAAGATCCATCTGCCCACTTTGCCAGCTATCCCTTTAGCACGCATTTTGTGCGCTATTACACCATGATCCAAGTGTTTTGCGATCATACTTCTTAGAATTCTCAAAAAAATTGATATGGGACTTTAGAGCTATCGGCCTTATGTAGTGGGGCTATAGCCATTGTTTTTATTGACTATGGGATTACACCCGAGTCTATGCTCCCTATCAGTAGCATACTTAAGGCACGCGAAAGGGGTTTCATGCAGTTCTTGATGAACACGGGGTTCCACGAGTCTGGGCCTGGGGCTGAGTGCATAGGCATGTTGTCAATGGTTTTTTCAAAGTCCAGTGGAGTTAGGGTCATGTTAGAAATTTGCCATACATTGACAGGGTTTTGGGGCTCATTCATGGAAAAATTAATTTGTATTGTCGATCTTTAGAATGATTAATAGCTTGCTTAACAAGAGTCCTACTGAGATTTCAGTACCTCACTCGTTTCTTTGTCATCTGTGTAAGTTCCATCTTGTCTGAGCAAGAGCCCGATGTTAGATGTGGTTTTTGGCATGTAAAAAGAAATATTTTATTTTATTCTAGATTTCACCAATTGCTTGTAGCTCTTGTATCTCCTGCATCCTGTATGAATAACGTAAGGTCAATATTTTCCACTTCCCTTGTCAATGTTTCCTTCCGTATTTAAGATAACCTAGCGATTCTTCGCCTTCTCCTGTACAGAGAGCGTCTCTCTCTCTCCAGTTTGCTTCTTTTTTCTTAGGGGAATATGCCTTGAGCATACTTCAGCTGCCAGAAAATTGATATTTTCAAGGCACTGGTTTGGATCCATGTTATTTAAGACATCTTCCCAACATGTTTAATTTAAGACATGGTTTACCTGATCCCAGTTGATGTTTTTGTTGATGAAGTTTAATTTGGTGAAGGCACCCTCGTAGTTGTATGCATTTTGCTGGTCAGGACCCATGTGCACAAAAGTCTGGACTTCGATTAAATTGTGATCCGAATTAGTTGTTTTTAGTATTGTTTATTACCAGGTCATCATTACATATTTGTAAAAAATAAGGTCGTGTGTTTTCCAGTCTTGTTTGCTTCACTGTTTGCTGGCTTAGGGTGTGTTTATTGGAGAGATTCAGCAATTCTTGTGTGTGTGACTTTTCATCTGAGCTGCCTCCAGGGATTTTGTCCGCTATAATATTATTTGCTACATTCTTCCATTTTGTATATCTTAAATTGAAATCACTACCGCTCTGCCGAATTCGTCCATTTATTATAGTTTGAATTTTAAAATATTGAATTGGTTTTGGAGTTGCTAGTATGTTGTGCAGATGACTGAGAAGTAACCACACGAAAACCATCAGTTAACATAAAATATCCTAACTTTCTCTGTTGATGCGGCGCCTCTTTGTTTACTTTGGTCAGGCGCGTGACACGACTCCGTATAATACTAAGTGTTGATTGGCTCAGACGGGGTGTGTAGCCAAAAATATTATACTATTTTAGCTAATATCTCCCTAACTAACAGTTTGTATGATAAATACTTATTCCTGGGTTGTTTGTATTGTAAAACGGAATACACATTGCACCGTGCACTAATCCTTACCTTTAGCCTAAAATAGTATCATTGGTGACAAATTCCAGTTGCTCAGATATAGATAGACTGAACTGGAAAGGAACACTAGATACAAAACACTGGAGGGTTAATTCATAGAACACATGGAACATGTAAAAGACTGGGGAATAATATCAGTTGACCTGTCATTTAGAAAACACAGTAAGGCAAATGACACGGATGTCAAAACTATAAAAGGTGGATAATGAGAATTTTGACAAGAGGATTCCATTTTTGACACTATTCAAAACACTTTTTTTTTACCCATATAAAACATTGTTCGGCTCCGTTCAAGGCAGGCGAGAGATCAGAGCTGGAAATGGTACATTGATCATTTATTGCCAATGTTCATTGGAATGAACATTGTGGAGAGGATGGAGATGCCTATTAAGGTGGTATGCATTACGGATATGACGATACCAAAGTTTTACCGATATCGACACAATTTTAGGCCGTTATCGATACTTCAATTTTTTTTTTTAATATAAAATTATGATAACTGTGTTCAATATACAAGGGAATGCTTATTGTTCAGTTGGTATTAAATTACTCAGGGAGGTTAATTATTAAATAACTTAATTTAATTTATCTGAGGTGCCATGTCATTACTAATTACAGGTAACCCTGTTAGGCTTACAAATTAAAAAAAATGATAATATAAAATGATTGACTCTCTGCTTATTTAGTAATCTGATGAAGACAAAAAATAATAACGGAAATAAAAGTCTGAATAATTTTCAATTATATTAAACATGAAACTAAAATATGTAACACCCTCCTAATACTGTTTATTTAAAGCTGTATAAAAATATATTGAAAACTGAAGAAAACGTACATTGTTATAACTGGAAAAATAAAATTATAGTCTAGTACTTGACTACCAACCTCACCATTATTCACCTGAATTAACGGAATTTCCATTATACAGATTAAAGGTTTTAAACTTTAAAGAAACATATTGAAAAATAGAAAAAACATACATTATTCTAATTGAAATTAAATATACATACATGCATGCATTACTCTTAACAGCTAAAATTAAAAATTCTCAAATTGAAAATGAGGAACTTCAGCTGCTCCACATTTTCACACGTTAATCTGTTATGAAGAAAACTGATTTTCTATCCAGTCCTGAACAGTCGCTCTCTTTTGAAGAAATGGGGGGGGGAGGGTGAACTTAGATTTTTCTGGCTAGGTTTGTCACAGATGGAAGAATTATCATATTCCCACCAATTTTGTGACTTTCCTTCTCTACTCAGTAACGCCATTACAGTATATTTGTCTATTTGTTTAACGTTTGGGGTAACACGAATACCAGCGCGTTTGTTTGTGTGATTTGGGAAAGGGGTTCCTAGGCAGATGTGTGACGTTCTGCTGTTGGCAATCCTGGCTATAATTTCTTCATAACATTTATCAAAATCAAATTGTCATGTTTTTCAGTCTCGATCGTTTTCATCAGAGTTGTTGGTGCTTCATTATAATAGTATACAATACTGACAGGTATATAACCAAGACACATTTGCAACAATTAGGTATCATTATTTACGAAATGTTTCACCTACACAGTAGGCTTCTTTAATCTAATACACAAGTAAATATGAAGACAGCCAAAGCAGTAGAAGTAGTTTTGAGGTGGTCAGTCCCTCAGCCATGGCAAGTCTTTAGTTCATGATCTTGAACACTGTTCAGGACTGTAAAGCTGAACACCTCACATGGCTGAGGGACTAATTACTACTACAAGACTGATGAACTGATATCATCTTCTCCACTGCTTTTGCTGTCTCCATATTTAATTACCCCTGTACTCGGAAAAAAAATCAAGAAATAGTTTTCAAGCCTCAGACAACAATTTGATGTTGAACGAGGAAAAGTTTCAGTAGCACTGCTGTGGAAGAATGGAGGAAATAAAGACTGAAACGGGCTAGAGGACAAATTAAAGTGATTCAGTAGAGCAAAGATTCCATGTGAAAGAATTAGAAGTGATGTCGGAAGATCTCACATTCAAGGATCACAACAGTGTTGCTGTACCGCAAAAAATTGATATGTTGGATATATGGAATTTTCAAGGCAAAAATCCATCATCGGCGAGGTAAAAAGCTGAGTTTCCCAAGGCACTGTCCTGGCACCTCTGGTGTTTCTCATCCTCTTAGCAGAAATAGATGAAAACACTCGTCACAGTTTTGTATCATTATTTGCAGATGACACTAAATTAAGCATGAAAGTCACTTTGGTAGAAAACACTGAATGAAAAATTACAGGAAGATACAAGTAGTGTTTTACAGTGGGCAGTGGAGAACATGATGTTCAGTGGTGATAAGTTCCAACTGTTTAGGTATAGAAAGAATTATGAACTCAAAAGGAACTGTATACAAAACTCGAGGATTGTCAAATAGAACGAAGGGAACACCTGAAAGACTTGGGAATAATTGTCAGCTAACCTACCTTTCAGGAGGATAATGAGTGGGTGTGCTTTCTATTTCATTTTCAAATTCTGTGGGTCTAGTGCTCATGTCAGTTTAGTCTGCGTGGCCTTCAGATCAAATGAAAAAAAAAATCTGCATTCTCTTCCCTTTCATTTAGAGTTGCTGAATATCGACACATATTGGTCTTAGAGAATTTTGCTTGTTTCCTGTTCATCGTCCGTGTATGAACCTCCTGTGACTAATGGTCCAATTCTACTGGTAGTTCTCAACTTGGATTTTACTTATGTATAGAAACGTGGGATGTATAGAAACGTGGGGTTTCTTGCAATATCCTGGATGACTTCTTGTTTCCTGTGCTTCTGTGTAGTACGACAGCTTAAGTATTTTTTCTATCTCTGTGAACTTTCAGCTAAGATTATCTTTCCTCCTTGTGACATATTCACGTTTTTAAGAAAATTGGTATCTTTTTTCTTATACCTTTGAAGAGTTTCGAGAGTTTCACTACCCTCGGAGCCCGGCCATGGGCCAGGCTCGTCTGGTGCTTGCCTGGTCAACCAGGCTGTTGCTGCTGGAGGCCCACTGCCCCACATATCCATCACAGCCTGGTTGATCTGGCACCTGGTAAAGATACTTGTCCAGTTTCTTCTTGAAGGCTTCTACACTTGTTCCAGCCGTGTTTCGGATACCTTCTGGTAAGATGTTGAATAGTCAGGGACCCCGGATGTTGATACAGTGTTCCCGTATTGTCCCCACCGCACCCCTGCTCCTCACTGGATTTATTTTACACTTCCTCCCATATCTTTCACTCCAGTATGTTGTTATGGCAGTGTGCAGATTTGGGACCAGGCCCTCGAGTATTTTCCAAGTATATATTATGTATATCTCTCCTCCGCTCCAGTGAGTACATGCTCAAGACTTAAAGGCGTTCCCAATAATTTAAGTGTTTCACTGGCTCAATGTGAGCCGTAAACGATCTCTGTATTTGTTCCAGCTCTGATATTTCTCCTGCTTTGAACGGGGCCGTCAGCACTGAGCAATATTCTAAGTGAGGGAGCACTAGTGATTTGAAGAGTGTCACCATTGGCATTATTTCCCTTGTTTTGAAAGTTCTCAATACCCACCCCGTCATCTTCCTGGCTGTCATGATCTTTGTCTTCTTCATAATTATTCCCAAGTCTTTTACGTGTTCCTTTCGTTCTATTTGGTGACATAAGAACATAAGAAAGAAGGAACACTGCAGCAGGCCTACTGGCCTATGCGAGGCAGGTCCAAGTCTCCCACCGGCTTAAGCCAATGCCCCGACCCAGCCAGGTCAGGTTACATTCACTTAAGGAAGGAGCACGGCATCTGACCTAGTAGCACAAGCTATTCAGGACCAACACACACCCACCCATATATTTATCTAGCCTATTTTTTAAAACTACACAAAGTTTTAGCCTCTATAACTGTAATCGTGAGTTTGTTCCACTCATCGACAACTCTATTCCTCTTGAGTTTTGTATATGGTGTTCCTTTTTATTTTTTTATTCTTTCCATTCTTCCCATATTTAACGCAGACCTTGTACGCTTCTGTCTTCAGCTTTTTAATGCATTGGTGAGGAAGTAGGGTGCTCGACTGTTACCCAGGATATACGTGATAGTTCTTTGTTAATTTTGTCCCATTTAATTCTATGATTGTTGATGTTAAATTTACTGAGGATCAGATATGGAAGAGTAAAATAAACCCACTGGAAAGTTGGGGCGCCATGAGTACAATAAGAGAACACTTTATCAACATCCATTGTCCTGCTACTAGGAGATATTAGAAATATTGCTGGAACTAGTGTAGAAGCTATAAATAGTAAACTGGATCTCTACCTGTGCCAAGTGTCCTATCAACCAGGCTGTGATGGCGATGTGGGCCAGCGAGCAACCAACAATAGTTTGGTTAAACCACAACCACACAGCACCACCACAGTTACTCAGCACCACAACCACAGTTACTCAGCACCACAACCACAGTTACTCAGCACCACAACCACAGTTACTCAGCACCACAACCACAGTTACTCAGCACCACAACCACAGTTACTCAGCACCACAACCACAGTTACTCAGCACCACAACCACAGTTACTCAGCACCACAACCACAGTTACTCAGCACCACAACCACAGTTACTCAGCACCACAACCACAGTTACTCAGCACCACCACCACAGTTACGCCACAACTTCGCAGCGCCAACGCCACAACTTCGCAGCGCCAACGCCACAACTTCGCAGCGCCAACGCCACAACTTCGCAGCGCCAACGCCACAACTTCGCAGCGCCAACGCCACAACTTCGCAGCGCCAACGCCACACTTCGCAGCGCCAACGCCACAACTTCGCAGCGCCAACGCCACAACTTCGCAGCGCCAACGCCACAACTTCGCAGCGCCAACGCCACAACTTCGCAGCGCCAACGCCACAACTTCGCAGCGCCAACGCCACAACTTCGCAGCGCCAACGCCACAACTTCGCAGCGCCAACGCCAACTTCGCAGCGTCAACGCCCAACTTCGCAGCGCCAACGCCACCACCACCACAACTTTGCAGCAACAGCACCAACACCACCACCACCACAACTTTGCAGCAACAGCACCAACACCACCACCACCCAACTTTGCAGCAACAGCACCAACACCACCACCACCACAACTTTGCAGCAGCAGCGCAGCGAGCACCACCACCACAACTTTGCAGCAGCAGCACCACCACCACAACTTTGCAGCAGCACCACCACTACTACCACAATTTTGCAGCAGCACCACCACAACCACCACAACTTTGCAGCAGCACCACCACAACTTTGCAGCAGCACCAGCACCACCACAACTTCACAGCAGCACCAGCACCACCACAACTTCGCACCACCACAACTTCGCACCACCACCACTTCGCACCACCACCACTTCACAGCAGCACCAGCAGCACATCACAACCACCACAACTTCATAGCAGCAGCACCACCACCACAACTTCACAGCAGCAGCAGTTCCACCACCACAACTTCACAGCAGCAGCAGTTCCACCACCACAACTTCACAGCAGCAGCAGTTCCACCACCACAACTTCACAACAGCAACAGCACCACTAACACTTCACAGCAGCAGCAGCACAGCACCACCACCATGCAGCACCACCACAACTTCATAGCAGCAGCACCACCACAACTTCATAGCAGCAGCACCACCACAACTTCATAGCAGCAGCACCACCACAACTTCATAGCAGCAGCACCACCACAACTTCATAGCAGCAGAACTAGCACCACCACAACTTCACAGCAGCACCAGCACCACTTCGCAGCAGCAGCACAAATACACACCACCACCACAACTACACAGCACAACCAAATAGCAGCACCATCATACAACACCACAGCACCTCCGCCATCACACAGCACCAACATCACCACTACCACCATCTCACAGCACCACCATCACCACTACCATCATCTCACAGCACCACCATCACCATTACCATCATCTCACAGCACCACCATCACCATTACCATCATCTCACAGCACCACCATCACCATTACCATCATCTCACAGCACCACCATCACCGCTACCATCTCACAGCACCACCATCACCGCTACCATCTCACAGCACCAACAGCACCATCATATCACAGCACTACCATCACCACCATCATATCACAGCACTACCATCACCACCATCATATCACAGCACTACCATCACCACTATCATATCACAGCACTACCATCACTATCATCATATCACAGCACCACCACTACCATCATCTCACAGCACCACCATCACCACTACCATCATCACCACTATCATCATATCACAGCACTACCATCACCACTATCATCATATCACAGCACTACCATCACCACTATCATCATATCACAGCACCACCATCACCACTATCATCATATCACAGCACCACCATCACCACTATCATCATATCACAGCACCACCATCACCACTATCATCATATCACAGCACCACCATCACCACTATCATCATATCACAGCACCACCATCACCACTATCATCATATCACAGCACCACCATCACCACTATCATCCTATCACAGCACCACCATCACCACTATCATCATATCACAGCACCACCATCACCACTATCATCATATCACAGCACCACCATCACTATCATCATATCACAGCACCACCATCACCACTATCATCATATCACAGCACCACCATCACCACTATCATCATATCACAGCACCACCATCACCACTATCATCATATCACAGCACCTCCATTACCACTATCATCATATCACAGCACCTCCATTGGAGGACGACCAAAACGCAGATGTGATTTACACAGATTTTGCAAAGGCGTTTGACAAATGCGATCATGGAGTGATAGCGCACAAAATGAGGGCCATAGGCATTAAGGGGAAGGTAGGCAGATGGATTTTTGAGTTCCTAACACAAAGAACACAAAAAGTAGTAGTGAACAGGGCAAGATCCAGCATCAGCGAGGTCAAAAGCTCAGTGCCCCAAGGCACTGTCCTGGCACCTCTGCTGTTTCTCATCCTCATAGCAGACATAGATAAAAACACCCAGCACACTTTTGTATCATCATTTGCAGATGACACTAAAATAAGCATGAAAGTCACTACGGTAGAGGACACTGAAAAATTACAGGAGGACATAAGCAGAGTCTTCCAATGGGCAGTGGAGAACAACATGACGTTCAATGGTGATAAGTTTCAGCTGCTTAGGTATGGAAAAAATGAAGAACTCAAAAGGAACACTATATACAAAACGCAAGAGGTCACCACATAGAACAAAAGGAACACGTAAAGGACTTGGGAATAATTATGTCTGCTGATCTGTCGTTTAAAGACCATAACAAGACAAAGATCACAACAGCCAGGAAGATGACGGGGTGGGTATTGAGAACTTTCAAAACAAGGGAAATAATGCCGATGGTGACACTATTCAAATCGCTAGTGCTCCTCACTTAGAATACTGCTCAGTGCTGACGGCCCCGTTCAGGGCAGGAGAAATAGCAGAGCTGGAACAAATCCAGAGATCGTTTACGGCTCACATTGAGCCATTGAAACATCTAAATTATTGGGAACGCCTTCAAGTCTTGAACATGTACTCATTGGAGCGGAGGAGAGAGATACATGATAATATATACATGGAAAGTACTTGAGGGCCTGGTCCCAAATCTGCACACTGCCATAACAACATACTGGAGTGAGAGATATGGGAGAAAGTGTAAAATAAACCCAGTGAGGAGCAAGGGTGCGGTGGGGACAATACGGGAGCACTGTATTAACATCCGGGGTCCCAGACTATTCAACATCTTACCAGAAGATATCCGAAACACGGCTGGAACCAGTGTAGAAGCCTTCAAGAGGAAACTGGACAAATATCTTCACCAGGTGCCAGATCAACCAGGCTGTGATGGATATGTGGGGCAGCGGGCCTCCAGCAGCAACAGCCTGGTTGACCAGGCAAGCACCAGACGAGCCTGGCCCATGGCCGGGCTCAGAGAGTAGATACTCTCGAAACTCTTCAAAGGTATATCAAAGGTATAATATCACAGCACCACCATCACCACTATCATCATATCACAGCACCACCATCACCACTATCATCATATCACAGCACTACCATCATCACTATCATCATATCACAGCACCATCACCACTATCATCATATCACAGCACCATCACCACTATCATCATATCACAGCACTACCATCACCACTATCATCCTATCACAGCACCACCATCATCACTATCATCATATCACAGCACCATCACCACTATCATCATATCACAGCACCACCATCACCACTATCATGATATCACAGCACTACCATCACCACTATCATCATATCACAGCACTACCATCACCACTATCATCCTATCACAGCACCACCATCACCACTATCATCCTATCACAGCACCACCATCACTATCATCCTATCACAGCACCACCATCACCACTATCATCCTATCACAGCACCACCATCACCACTTATCATCCTATCACAGCACCACCATCACCACTATCATCCTATCACAGCACCACCACTACCGCCATCACACAGCACCACTACCGCCATCACACAGCATCGCCATCACACTGCACCACCATCTCAGAGCACCATTATATCACACAGCACCACCATCTCACATAGCACCATTATCATATCACACAGCACCACCATCATATCACAGCACCACCATATCACAGCACCATCATATCACAGCACCATCTCTCACATAGCACCATCATATCACAGCATCTCGCAGCATCACACAGCACCATCTCGCAACACCATCATCAATCACCATAACAGCACCATCACACCATAGCACCACACAGCACCACCATCACACAGCACCACCAGGGGAAGCTCGGCATTGATTTCCTATACGGGAGCCGCAGAAACGTGATCCCCGCCTGGGCTGCCTTCCTCCATGTCACGCCCCTGCCCTCCTGCTGCTGCTGGACTGCCTTCCTCCATGTCACGCCCCTGTCCTGCCTGCTGCTGCTGGACTGCCTTTTTCCATGTCACGCCCTGCCCTCCTGCTGCTCCATGTCACGCCCTGCCCTCCTGCTGCTCCATGTCACGCCCCTGCCCTCCTGCTGCTCCATGTCACGCCCTGCCCTCCTGCTGCTCCATGTCACGCCCCTGCCCTCCTGCTGCTCCATGTCACGCCCCTGCCCTCCTGCTGCTCCATGTCACGCCTCTGCCCTCCTGCTGCTCCATGTCACGCCCCTGCCCTCCTGCTGCTCCATGTCACGCCCCTGCCCTCCTGCTGCTCCATGTCACGCCCTGCCTCCTCTCCATCGCCTGCTCCCACATGTCACGCCCCTGCCCTCCTGCTGCTCCATGTCACGCCCCTGCCCTCCTGCTGCTCCATGTCACGCCCTGCCCTCCTGCTGCTCCATGTCACGCCCCTGCCCTCCTGCTGCTCCATGTCACTCCTCTGCCCTCCTGCTGCTCCTGGATTGCCTTCCTCCATGTCACTCCTCTGCCCTCCTGCTGCTGCTGGGCTGCCTTCCATGTCACACCCCCAGCTCTCCTGGCTGCCTCTGTCACTTCCCTGCTTTCCTGGACTGTCTTCAGTGGCATTCTCCTGCCCTCCTGGGCTGCCTTATTTCAAGCTACGCTCCTGCCCTGTTGGGCTGCCTTCCTCCATGTCACGTCCTTGCCCTCCTCCCGACTGCTTCCTCTATGTGGCACCTCTTCCCTCCTTAGTTGCTTTCCTCCATGTCTTGGTTCTACCCTCTTCTACCCTTCTCCCCTCCTCCTCCTCTTCTACCCTCCTCCTCCTCTTCTACCCTTCTTCTCCTCCTCTTCTACCCTTCTCCCCTCCTCTTCTACCCTTCTCCCCTCTTCTCCCTTCTCCCTCTCTCCTCCTCTTCTACCTTTCCCCTCCTCCTCCTCTTCTACCCTTCTCCCCTCCTCCTCCTCTTCTACCCTTCTCCCCTCCTCCTCTTCTACCCTTCTCCCTCCTCCTCTTCTACCCTTCTCCCCTCCTCTTCTACCCTTCTCCCCCTCCTTCTACCCTTCTCCCCCTCCTCCTCTTCTACCCTTCTCCCCTCCTCTCTTCTACCCGTCTCCCTCCTCCTCCTCTCTACCCTTCTCCCCCTCCTCCTCTTCTACCCTTCTCCCCTCCTCCTCTTCTATCCTTCTCATCCTCCTCCTCTTCTACCCTTCTCCCCTCCTCCTCTTCTATCCTTCTCCCTCCTCTTCTTCCTTCCCTCCTCCTCTTCTACCCTTCTCCCTCCTCCTCCTCTTCTACCCTTCTCCCCCTCCTCCTCCTCTTCTACCCTTCTCCCCCTCCTGCTCTTCTTCTCCTGTACTGCCTTCCTGGCAGGAATAGGAACACAACACGCAAATTCCAAATTTGGAGAAATTTTGGTGAATGCAAGGTAAAATACATGTTGATAAACCTATTAGACGAGCTCACTGAATGTGTAAAAATTCACATGTAGTAACTCAAGAGACAGTGAAGTTAAGGTACATGGTGTGAAGAGCAGTATATATACTCATTTCGTTCTCCCCGCCCAGTATAAGAGCATGGGATCCTCTTGGTGTCCTGGCCATGTCAGTAGTCTCAGGAAATGAACATGCGGATGTTGAGGCGAGAGCTGCTATTTGCAGCTTCCTATATAGCAGACTTCTGCTTCACATTAACTTCATGGGTCACATGCACAGATTGGGACTTGGGAAGTGGTAGACCCAGTGGGCCCTACACGTGTGCAACAAGCTATATGGGGTTCGTCAGCACAGGGTGTTTGACCCTCTTTCAACAGGAATCATCATTTTCAGATGTTCGCTATCATTTAAGGATTGGATGCACACGCATGTGCTCCCACCTTATCCATAACCACCTGTCTGCAGGTGCTCATTCTCTCTGAATTGTGGCATGGAGGTTACTGTGGAACACGTTTAAACTGCCTACAACTTTGGCGTTTTCTCACGCATCATTTTCTTTTTTATAATTAGCGAGGTGCTTGTTGGGATCTGTAATCTTTGTGACATTTAACAAATTTATTGGTAATTTTAACCGATGCTGGTTATTTTAACCTGGCTTATATTTGTGTGGTGTGTGTATTCGTACTTAAAGCATTTGTTTTTGTTACTTAACTTTTCCTTTGATTTTTTTTATTACTAAGAATGCTAAGATAAATAACACAAATATGCTTGCACATTTGAAGTAAGGTTCGTAGTATCTTACAAAATATGCAGCATTTGCTGCATTTAAAAAAATAACAGTATGTAAAGGCGCGGGGTGGTGGAAAGGAAGGGGGGGGGAGTGATGGTTAAAATGGATGGATGGAGGGAAATGGTGGTAAGGAAGGGAGGGTGGGTGTGCAGGTGCGGTCGCTGTGGTTCTTGCAGACACCTGGTGGGGGTGGTGGGGGGGGTGAGGAAATACTATGCGTTCCCTTGCTTCCGGTGAACACGACTCCACCCTCCACCCCCCAACCTCCCTCTATCCTTGCTCCTCTCCCTCCCTAATCCTCTCTACCCTGACCCCTACATCCTTCCAACGTCCCTTCCCTCCCTCCCTTCCCCTCCCGTCCTCATCTTCCTGTTGTCCCTGCTTGAGGGAGACTCCTTCCTCACGCTAGTCTTTGCTTGAGGGAGGCTCCTTCCTCACACTAGTCTTTGCTTGAGGGAGGCTCCTTCCTCACGCTAGTCTTTGCTTGAGGGAGACTCCTTCCTCACGCTAGTCTTTGCTTGAGGGAGGCTCCTTCCTCACACTAGTCTTTGCTTGAGGGAGACTCCTTCCTCACGTTAGTCTTTGCTTGAGGGAGGCTCCTTCCTCACGCTAGTCTTTGCTTGAGGGAGGCTCCTTCCTCACGCTAGTCTTTGCTTGAGGGAGACTCCTTCATCACGCTAGTCTTTGCTTGAGGAGGCTCCTTCCTCACACTAGTCTTTGCTTGAGGGAGACTCCTTCCTCACGCTAGTCTTTGCTTGAGGAGGCTCCTTCCTCACGCTAGTCTTTGCTTGAGGGAGGCTCCTTCCTCACGCTAGTCTTTGCTTGAGGAGACTCCTTCATCACGCTAGTCTTTGCTTGAGGGAGGCTCCTTCCTCACACTAGTCTTTGCTTGAGGGAGACTCCTTCCTCACACTAGTCTTTGCTTGAGGGAGACTCCTTCCTCACGCTAGTCTTTGCTTGAGGGAGGATCCTTCCTCACGCTAGTCTTTGCTTGAGGGAGGCTCCTTCCTCACACTAGTCTTTGCTTGAGGGAGACTCCTTCCTCACGTTAGTCTTTGCTTGAGGGAGGCTCCTTCCTCACGCTAGTCTTTGCTTGAGGGAGGCTCCTTCCTCACGCTAGTCTTTGCTTGAGGGAGACTCCTTCATCACGCTAGTCTTTGCTTGAGGGAGGCTCCTTCCTCACACTAGTCTTTGCTTGAGGGAGACTCCTTCCTCACGCTAGTCTTTGCTTGAGGGAGGCTCCTTCCTCACGCTAGTCTTTGCTTGAGGGAGGCTCCTTCCTCACGCTAGTCTTTGCTTGAGGGAGACTCCTTCATCACGCTAGTCTTTGCTTGTGGGAGGATCCTTCCTCACGCTAGTCTTTGCTTGTGGGAGGATCCTTCCTCACGCTAGTCTTTGCTTGAGGGAGGCTCCTTCCTCACGCTAGTCTTTGCTTGAGGGAGGATCCTTCCTCACGCTAGTCTTTGCTTGAGGGAGGATCCTTCCTCACGCTAGTCTTTGCTTGAGGGAGACTCCTTCCTCACGCTAGTCTTTGCTTGTGGGAGGATCCTTCCTCACGCTAGTCTTTGCTTGTGGAGACTCCTTCCTCACGCTAGTCTTTGCTTGGGGAGACTCCTTCCTCACGCTAGTCTTTGCTTGAGGGAGACTCCTTCCTCACGCTAGTCTTTGCTTGTGGAGGATCCTTCCTCACGCTAGTCTTTGCTTGTGGGAGGATCCTTCCTCACGCTAGTCTTGCTTGTGGGAGACTCCTTCCTCACGCTAGTCTTTGCTTGAGAGAGACTCCTTCCTCACGCTAGTCTTTGCTTGAGGGAGACTCCTTCCTCACGCTAGTCTTTGCTTGTGGGAGACTCCTTCCTCACGCTAGTCTTTGCTTGAGAGAGACTCCTTCCTCACGCTAGTCTTTGCTTGAGGGAGACTCCTTCCTCACGCTAGTCTTTGCTTGTGGGAGACTCCTTCCTCACGCTAGTCTTTGCTTGAGAGAGACTCCTTCCTCACGCTAGTCTTTGCTTGAGGGAGACTCCTTCCTCACGCTAGTCTTTGCTTGTGGGAGACTCCTTCCTCACGCTAGTCTTTGCTTGAGAGAGACTCCTTCCTCACGCTAGTCTTTGCTTGAGAGAGACTCCTTCCTCACGCTAGTCTTTGCTTGAGAGAGACTCCTTTTTCACGCTAGTCTTTGCTTGTGGGAGACTCCTTCCTCACGCTAGTCTTTGCTTGAGGGAGGCTCCTTCCTCACGCTAGTCTTTGCTTGAGGGAGGATCCTTTCTCACGCTAGTCTTTGCTTGTGGGAGGCTCCTTCCTCACGCTAGTCTTTGCTTGAGGGAGACTCCTTCCTCACGCTAGTCTTTGCTTGTGGGAGGATCCTTCCTCACGCTAGTCTTTGCTTGTGGGAGACTCCTTCCTCACGCTAGTCTTTGCTTGAGGGAGACTCCTTCCTCACGCTAGTCTTTGCTTGTGGGAGGATCCTTCCTCACGCTAGTCTTTGCTTGTGGGAGACTCCTTCCTCACGCTAGTCTTTGCTTGTGGGAGACTCCTTCCTCACGCTAGTCTTTGCTTGAGGGAGACTCTTCCTCACGCTAGTCTTTGCTTGAGGGAGGCTCCTTCCTCACGCTAGTCTTTGCTTGAGGGAGACTCCTTCCTCACGCTAGTCTTTGCTTGAGGGAGACTCCTTCCTCACGCTAGTCTTTGCTTGAGGGAGGCTCCTTCCTCACGCTAGTCTTTGCTTGAGGGAGGCTCCTTCCTCACGCTAGTCTTTGCTTGAGGGAGGCTCCTTCCTCACGCTAGTCTTTGCTTGAGGGAGGCTCCTTCCTCACGCTAGTCTTTGCTTGAGGGAGACTCCTTCCTCACGCTAGTCTTTGCTTGAGGGAGGCTCCTTCCTCACGCTAGTCTTTGCTTGAGGGAGGCTCCTTCCTCACGCTAGTCTTTGCTTGTGGGAGGCTCCTTCCTCACGCTAGTCTTTGCTTGAGGGAGGCTCCTTCCTCACGCTAGTCTTTGCTTGAGAGGCTCTTCCTCACGCTAGTCTTGCTTGTGAGGCTCTTTCTTCACGCTAGTTTTGTATTTTTTTTCATCATTTATCTTGTTCACATTTGTTTGACTCATTTTGGTTAATATTTTGTACTTTCTTGTACTTCCTGTAGAATGGCATTATTAATCATAGGAGGTCCATACACTGACCATGAAAAAGAATGAGGGAAATTCTAAAAGGCCAGTGAGAGGCGATGTTCAGCAACCCACTAAACGAAAGCAGGGTGGAGAAAGCAGATTTTTTTTTCATTACATATGAAGTTCACACAAATCATATAACTGACTTAAGCACTAATCACGCAGAATTCGAAAAATTAGATTAAAAAAAAAACATACCCACTCATACAGCACCTGAACCAGATTCGTGGAATTCCTTATTTGTAAAGAAGGGAAAAATACCACTAGCAGGAGCATTCAGTATCCTTTCGAGAAAGAGGTTAGATTAGATCTACGGAAATAGCAGAGGTCAGACAGCTTCGAATAGACCATTAGCTATAAGAGAGCACAACCTAAAAGTCTTCGAAAGAATGATGAGACGCCAGATTGCACATTTTATGGAACAGCAGAATCTACACAACCCAAACCACCATGGATTTAGAGCAGGAAGATCATGCTTGTCATATCTAGTAAACCACTATGAATTGATGAAACGTAGGGGAAAAATTCTGATGCAGATGTGGTGCAGACGGATTTTGCAAAGGCAATTGACAAATGCGATCATGGGGGATGATTGCACACAAAATGAGGGTAATAGGCATAACGGGGAAAGTAGGCATATGGATATTCACCTTTCTGACAGAACACTGTGGTAGTAAACAGAGTAAAATTCAACATTTAGAGGTAAAAAACTCAGTACCCCAAGGCATGGTTCTGGTACCTTTGTTTATGCTCATAGCAGACAGATAAAAGCACTCATCACAATTTGGTATTATCATTTGAAGATAGCAAACTAAGCATAAAAATCGTATATGTAGAAGACACTAAAAATTTGCAGGTGGATGTCAGCAGTCTTTCAGCGATCAGTGTAGACTAATATAACGTTCACTGGTGACAAGTTCCATCTGCTTAGATACAGAAAGAATGGAGAACTCAGGACGTTGTAAAAACATCAGATGCGCCAAATAGAAGGAAATGAATATGTGAAGGACCTGCGAGTCGTATCAACCGGCCTAGCTTTACCTGGAAAGTACATGGAGTCGCTTCCGAAAGTCGCTAGCCCCAGGGTGACTTTCCGGAAGCCTGCTCCCAGACCAGACCTGATTGCTGGCCTGATCAATCAAGCTGTTTGTGCCCGCCGCTCGCAGTTCAACGTATGCACTATAACCTGGTTGATCAGGAACAATTTTGAGGATCTGTTGCGTTCCCTCTTGAAGACAGCCAGGGGTTTGTTGGTAATCTCCCTTATGCATGGAAGATGAGGGAGGCATTGAAGAGTCATGGTCCCTTAACACTTCTTGAGCTCTCTCATTGCACTCTGTCCCTGCTTTTCATTGGAGGTATGGTGCACCATCTGCCAAGCTTCTTGTGTTCATAAGTAGTAGTAGTAGGTTTGGTATCAAGCCCTTCAGTATTATTATTCCTCGCCTGCATTCTAAGGACAACAGTTCTAGGGACTTCAAGTGCTCCCAATAATTTAGTTTCTTAATTGTTTATACGAGCTGTGAAGGATCTCTACAATTTCCAGCTCAGCAACTTCACCTGCTTTGAAGGAGGCTGTTATAGCATAATAGTCCAGCCTAAAGAGAATAAGTAACCGATAGTCCTAATTGGCTTGGCATCCCTTATGCCAAGCCAATTATGACCTGTATGAGCCCGGCCATGGGTCAGACTTAGTTATATCAGCTTGTAGGCTCGCTATATCTTCAATGCAACGATGGCCAGGATAATGACTGGGTGATAATGAGAACTTTCATAACAAGGGGAACAGTGCCAGTTGTGACACGATTGAAATAACTTTTGCTCCCACTTAGAGTATTGATGGCTCCGTTCAGGTCAGGAGAGAGATCAGAGCTGAAACACATTTAGATCATTTACGGGTTCGCCTCGAACTAAATATGTACTTACTAAAGGGAAGCATGATAACATATGTGGAAATTACTTAAGAGCCTTGTCCCAAATCTGCACCTACCACTACAGCCTACTCAAGTGAATGAGATAAAAGTATAATTAGAGTATATTGTATCAACATCTCTGCTCCCAAAACGTTTGTAACATCTTACTAGAAGATAGAAACACTTCTGGAACAAGTGAAGAGGTCTTCTGGAGGAAACTTAACAAATGACTGTCAAGTGTAAGATCAACCAGGCTGTGGTGGATATGTAGGCAACCGCCTGGTTGATCAAACAGGCATAGGGCCAGGGCTAGGCTGTGAAAGTAGGAAAACTCTCGAAACCCATCAAAGGTAAGGGTAACCCTTCTCTTCCTCATTCTCTGTTACCTCCTGCTTTCTTGCCATCTGCTGTGTCATCCCTTCACCCTTGCGCTCTCCCCCGTCGCGGGTGGTGGCTTGTGTTTTGCCAGCTGAGGCGTTGTGTTCTGCCTCACACTCCCCTTATATTGAACCTCTGCTTCCTTCATGCCCTCTCTCCCTCTCATTGTTTCTCCTTTCTTCTCTCCCTTTTATTGTTCCTACTTTCTTTCCCCCGCCCTCATTTCTGCTTTCTTGCTTCCCCTTCATTATTTCTGCTTTTCTTTTCTCCCCCTCAGTTTTCGTACTTTTTACTCTCCTAATTATTTCTGCTTTCTTCCCTTCCCCCTCATTATTTCTGCTTTCTTCCCTCCCCTTCATTGTTCCTGACTTTTTTTTTCCTACCTCATTGTTTTTCACTTTCTTACGTCACTCCTTGTCATTTCTGCTTTTCCCATCGTTGTTCTTGCTTCTTTCCCTGCCCCTCATTCTTTCATTATTTCTCACCCTCCACCTTGCTTGGAGATCCATATCGTTCATGTCTTCAGGAGTGGGGTACGCTGTTCTTGTGATCATTGATAACTGGAGGGTGTCTTCAGGAGTGGGGTACACTGTTCTTGTGATCATTGATAACTGGAGGGTGTCTTCAGGAGTGGGGTACACTGTTCTTGTGATCATTGATAACTGAAGGGTGTCTTCAGGAGTGGGGTACACTGTTCTTGTGATCATTGATAACTGGAGGGTGTCTTCAGGAGTGGGGTACACTGTTCTTGTGATCATTGGTAACTGGAGGGTGTCTTCAGGAGTGGGGTACACTGTTCTTGTGATCATTGGTAACTGGAGGGTGTCTTCAGGAGTGGGGTACACTGTTCTTGTGATCATTGGTAACTGGAGGGTGTCTTCAGGAGTGGGGTACGCTGTTCTTGTGATCATTGATAACTGGAGGGTGTCTTCAGGAGTGGGGTACACTGTTCTTGTGATCTTTGGTAACTGGAGGGTGTCTTCAGGAGTGGGGTACACTGTTCTTGTGATCATTGGTAACTGGAGGGTGTCTTCAGGAGTGGAGTACACTGTTCTTGTGATCATTGATAACTGGAGGGTGTCTTCAGGAGTGGGGTACACTGTTCTTGTGATCATTGATAACTGGAGGGTGTCTTCAGGAGTGGGGTACACTGTTCTTGTGATCATTGATAACTGGAGGGTGTCTTCAGGAGTGGGGTACACTGTTCTTGTGATCATTGGTAACTGGAGGGTGTCTTCAGGAGTGGGGTACACTGTTCTTGTGATCATTGATAACTGGAGGGTGTCTTTGGGAGTGGGGTACGCTGTTCTTGTGATCATTGATAACTGGAGGGTGTCTTCAGGAGTGGGGTACGCTGTTCTTGTGATCATTGGTAACTGGAGGGTGTCTTCAGGAGTGGGGTACACTGTTCTTGTGATCATTGGTAACTGGAGGGTGTCTTCGGGAGTGGGGTACACTGTTCTTGTGATCATTGGTAACTGGAGGGTGTCTTCAGGAGTGGGGTACACTGTTCTTGTGATCATTGGTAACTGGAGGGTGTCTTCGGGAGTGGGGTACACTGTTCTTGTGATCATTGATCTCTTATGATCGTTAATAACTGGATGTTGTCTTCAGGACTAAAGGTTCACCGACCACTGAACTGTATTTGGACTTAAAGTAATTCACTCCTTTCCTTGTCGTCGTCAGTATATGATCCATGTCCTTTAATCAAAGGCCAAAACTGCATATTTTTGCCCTGGATTTTCTTCCAATTTCACTTTATGGCTTTGAGTTCCCTTTCTCTCTTCTGGACTTTGATGCATTCAATTTAAGTTCGACGTTTTTTTATTTCTCTATTTTCGTTCTTCAGAAGGAGTTCTGTTACCAGTCTTCGCCTATACAGGGCATGCCTCTTTCTCTCCTATCTATACTTTCTTCTTTGTAATGGTGTGTCTCTGAAGCATACTGCTAGGGACATTGAGTTCATCTTCTCCATGTACTGGTTTAAATCCTCGTTTATCATATTGTCTTTCCAGCATATTACAGTAATCTCTGGAACATCGGGGATCATCGCCCCCACGACATGGTCGCGGACCAGGGCTCCTAAGTTGGTAAGGAAAGTTTACAAGAACTAATTAAAGCATAAAGGAAAGTAGATAAGAGCATAGACAGTCT
Organism: Cherax destructor; assembly: GCA_009830355.1. NCBI lineage: Eukaryota > Metazoa > Arthropoda > Malacostraca > Decapoda > Parastacidae > Cherax > Cherax destructor. Next base: position 56,277 of record WNWK01000995.1, read on the forward strand.
AAGTAGAAGTTTGTAATTACAGATGTTGGAAGTGAATCAAGTGTGATAGGCAGGTGATGTTCTTAATTCATGATAATTAGTATTGCTATGGGGAGGGAGTGTTGAGGGATGCTTGTATATATGCATAGCACTGGCTCCTCCCCTTGACTTGCTGCATTGTCAGCTTGACACAGGTGGTGATGGTTGTGTGGGTGGTGGTGGGTGTGCAGGTAATGGTGGTGACGCAGTGCCGTCATCCTTACAACTAGTTCGGTTTGAAGCCAATCGACTGCACGTGGGCCATTAAAGCTACCCTACCATTTGCTGTTTCCTAACATCAAGTAGTATACATGTACTTAAATTCCTAAAACGGGGATTGAAGTAAAATATTCATTGTATACTGTATATACCTGGAGATATACCACTGGTTGTATATCTCTGATGCTGGTATACCTGTATACCCTGCTGCCCGGTCTGTGACTAGGCTACGCCGTGGATCAAGGCCTGATCCATCAGGCTGTTACTGCTGGCCGCACGCAAACCGAAGTACGAACCACAGCCCGTCTGATCTGGTACTGACTTTAGGTGCCTGTCCAGCACCTTCTTGAAGACAGCAAGGGGTCTATTGGTAATTCCTCTTATGTATTATTTGAGGTAATTGAACAGTCTTGGACCCGTGACATTTATTGTGTTGTCTTAGCGTACTTGTGGCGCCCCTGCTTTTCATTGGGGGATGTTGCATCTTCTGCCAAGCCGTTTGCTTTGGTAGTGTAGTTAATAGTAGGTATTTTTGTACTCGACATAATTAGATACACCCGCAGTGTGCACTGAGTGTGTTCCAGCCTGGGTACTGTGACTTTTGTTCTCAGTACTTGATAGTTTTATGGTCCCTTTGTTACGTGGGTGTAAAGTTGGAGGGATAGGGTAGGTAGGGGATTGTTGAGGGAGGTGGTGTTGTGGGGGTGCGTTCTGGGCCCTCCACTACCCTCTTCACCACCGTAATTAGCACTCTTCCCCCCCACCCCATTGTTCCCTAAACCTCCATCCCTCTATTGGTCGGCGCACTTGTGCTAAAATGGAAGGGAAGAGGGTTAGGAGGGACTAGAGGAAGAGGGGACCTAGGGAGGGAAGGAAAGAGGGAACCCAGCGAGGGATTAACGCCCCCGCGTCCCGGCCCTAGACCAGGCCTCCTGAAGGATCAAGGCTGTTGTTAATATTGGTTGCTTGCAGTCCAACGTACAAAGCACAACCCTGCTGGTCAGGCACTAATTTAAGGAACTTTTCCAGTTGACACAGTACTCCAGAGATTACTCCACAAATTAGAGATGGTAGAAAGGTAAATACCTGATGAACAGAAGATACTGTGATGGCATTTGATAAAGTATCAGAATGCTAAAGGGTAATGAGAGAGTGTTCTTAAAGATCAGTATTAAAGTTTATTCTTAATGTACATAAATAACATACCTACTCGGAGTATACCTGCAATCGATTTTGGGGGTCCATATCCCCGTGGCCTAGTCCTAGACTAGGCTTCCCGGTGGGTGGCCTGATCAACGAAGCTGTTACTAGTTGTATGCAGTCCAGTGTATGCGTCACAGCAAGTGACGCATACACTGGACGTTCCTAAAGTCACGGTAAGTGACTTGAGGAACTTGGTTCAGTTCCTTCTTGAAGAGAGCTAGAGGTCTATTGGTAAGTCCCTTTATGTATGAAGGTAGGGTGAAGTCCATGGCCCATTTACACTTACTCATGGCACACTTACTTTTCATTGAGGGTATTTTACACTATCTTCTAACCTCTTGTTTTCGTAGGCAGAGATTTCTGTGTGCAGATTTGGAACAAATTTGAAGGTGGAAATTATGATGTGCGCTTAATGAAAACAATCAGAACGAGAGAGAAGAGACAGTGCGAGGGTGGGAATTAATGGATGTGTTCACTGCCATGTTCACTCTCTGGTCTTTCTCTTTCATCGATTTTTATATTATCTGTGTGCGCTGGTGTATACTTGTGCCATTTACCCCTCCCACTGTGCTCAAGAGGGGCAGTGGATATGCGTTGTCAGCGAACTGGAGCTGTACCACAGGTTATGAAATGTGCTTCGTCTTGTGTGTGTGTGTGTGTACACAAGACGAAGCACATTTCTTGCGGGGGTCGAGTCACAGCTCCTGGCGTGTGTGTGTATTTACGGGAAGTCTTAAAGTCCGGAGTTGTTTGTGGCCTTATTGTTATATCAGTCCATCTTCGTAAGAGGACGTTGGTTTTAGTATAATTATAAACCATTGATAAAGCAGCGTAGTCACTGTGACAACGTTGGTTTTTCGAAAATGTTTACCTGGTCGCTGTTACATTGAGAACTTACTCATAAGTAAGTTTTTACTTTAGTAACTTTATTAAAATGGGTTAATTTTACTTTATTTGGTCTTCATCTAATATAACGTCTCGATTTTATTATTAAGATCTGAATATTAGTAAAGCCATGTTGTGCCTTCGAAGGAGAGGTTGGTTAGGTAGGGCCCAGTGTTCTGTAGGTCCCACATTAGTTAAACTTTGTGAACAACCAGAAAAAGACTATTATTCCTGAGGAAGAACAGCCATCAAGAGCCTCATTCTTTTGCACCTTTCTCAACAACGTCACTCCATCAGCGATCATTTTTTTTTCCTAAATTACTGAGGGGTTACTTAGTTATTACGTCACTAAAGAAATAACCACTTAACCATAGGAAAGCTCTACTCTACAGCTAGTTCTATTTTAATTATATTATTTTAATAATAAATTGAAGCGTAAATTTGTAATTTATTTTTAATATAGGATAAAAACCCCGGGAGGAAGACTGAGCTACCTGAATCTGGAAATAATTTCTGGGGTCACTGTTCCTACGGCTGTGTCCCAGACCAAGCCTCCAGGCTCGTGGAACTAGCCACAAGCAGTTTAACTAATGTGGGACCTACAGAACACTGGGCCCTACCTAACACCCAGCTGATCAAAAGCTAATTTGAAGAACTTATCCAGTTAGCTTTGAAGAGAGCTGGGGGTCTGTTGGTAATTCCTCTTTGAAGGGATTTTGTTAAATATTTTTTAATCCTTTAAAACGCTTACTGTGCCATCTCTTAGTGTAATCATTGCTCCCATGTTTTCATTGGAGGTGTTTTAGGCCGTCTGGCGAGCCTATTGCTCTTGTAGGAAGTCATCACCCCGCGACCCGGTCCCAAACCAAGCCTTCTGGTAGGGAGTAATTTCGGTGTGCAGATTTGGAACTAATCCCTCCAGAATTTTCCAGGTGAAAATTGTGATATATTTTTCTCGCTTCCATTCCAGAGATTTCAGGCGTTTCAATTAATTGAAATGCATCACTGAATTTATATTTGCCGTGAAGGTTTTCTGTCTACAGCTCTGTAATTTTGCCTGCATTGAAAGGGGCTGTTAGTGTGAGCAATATTCTGGTCATGAAAGAATAAGTGACTTTAAGAGTATCATCATTGGCTTGGCGTCTATTGTTTTGAAGGTTCTTATTATCCAGCCTTTCACTTTCCTTGCATTTGTGATAGCAACACTATTGTGATATTTGAACATAAGATCTGAGACTATTACATTCGTCTTCTGCTCTACTGAGTGGTTTCAGTTTAGGTAAGTCATATTCCAGTTTTTAATTATTTTTTACATAGTGGAGCAACCGAAATTTGTCCTCAATAAACAGATTGTTAACCAACAGATAGCAGCACATAGTTATAAATGACATTTCGTCATCTACCAAACCAACTAAGTTAGGTGTCCCCCCCAAGGTAGCATCCTGGGCCCTCTTCTCTATTTTCAGTGACTTTTCCATTGCCTCCGAGCAACATGTCTTATATGGACCTTTGCTTTTTGTAACAGATAGGAAGGCCAGACAGAGTGCCTTCCAGGAGCTGGTGTTGGTGACATAGTCAGCAGATTGGATAATATTGTCAGGTAATGGGAACAAGCCCATTATCTGTCTTAGTGCTGGTGGAAATGACATCGGAAAGGGCAGGAAACAGGAGCTGCTGGATAAGTACAGGTCAGCCATAGATGTAGTCAGGTCTAAGGGAGGGATCCCAATCATATGTAGCATCTTGCCTAGAAGGGGAGTGGGCAATGAATGGATGTCTAGGGCAATTGGTATAAGTTGCTGGCTAGACAGGTACTGCAAGGAACTTGCAATCCCATTCATTGACAACTTGGACAAATTCTATGGCAAATGTGATATGTATGCAAGAGACTGGGTTCATCTCTCTGGGGCTGGAGTGGTTGTATTAGCCAATTCGATTGAGGGGGTCATTGATAACTTGTCTAGGACTTTAAACTGATAGATTATAGAGGTATGTGTAGACAGCCTATGCTGTCTGCCAACCAAGCAGAATGTAGGCTGTAAGCCTACATGCCTAGTTCCCATACTTTCTACCAGAGGGCAAGCCGGTGGGTATTCCAGCCAGCCCACCCCTGCCTCTCACTCACTCAGTGGCCTTCTCTCAGTCAACTGGCCTACTCTTCTCCCACGCAGGCATGGCCCTCCCGGGCCATGGACACAAACACTGCCTGTGTACCCTCACGTTATCACAAATAAAGTAAGAAGCCTCCAAAGAGCTTATCATTTCAACCACCGCCTGCAACAATGACGAGATCACCAATAGAAAACATTGGTGGACAGCAGTGGTTGCAGCAGATGTGTTGGCCCTGAGGAGAGGAAGGAAGAGGAATGAAGTTGTCTTCACTTCACCCTACACAAGAAGCACCCGTCTCTCAACGAGTTATCCTGATGTCATGTCTGCAAGTCTCAGCATCCAGACACAGGTACAATCAGGATCCAGGCCAAAATTTGTTGAATTTCTGAATTTCTCAGTAGTGGCGCCCCGGTAACTCCATGCCACAGTGTCCAGCACTGTTTCTCAGTCACGTGCTCAGCCTTACTAGCATGTTCTGCTGTTGTTTTTCAGCTCAGCACGGCTATTTCAGCAAGTCAGAGGCGAGTTTGTGGTGATTTCTGCATCTGAAGCATGTCCCCCTCATGTGTTGAGGTGAGAGAAGATAGGTGCACCGTCCTGTCTCTCACCATACACGCTCGCCCTAGTGGACGCCACCACTGCCCACTCCCTCTCTGCCGTGTTTTCTGTGAATTTCCTTGTGAATTCTTGTCAGAGCTGTGTATCCAAGTGCCCGAGGTCACTCGAGCCACATGGGTTACCAAGCCAGATCCCAAGCCACGCTGTGGTTTGCTACCCGCATGCCACATGGATCTACAAGTTATGTGGGTTACCAAGCCAGATGTTCCAAGCCACATGCTGTGTCTACTGCCTCATCAACCCGATAATGTCACCATGATGCTGCCCGACTCCGCAACATCACCTCGTGACGTCACCCACGATGTTGCCCGATGTCGCCTAGCTATGTCACCCCAATACGTCACTCCAGGGCATCACCTCGTGATGTCACCCCATGACATCACCTAACGACATCACGCCTGACATCACCACATGTCACATGTGCTATAGTTTCACAGTGAGCAAATTGTTGCATTATTGTCCAGAAGTTTGAGAGAAGATATATGTTGTGTGTTAATTAATTCCCCTCAGTCAGTGTTTTCACATGTTCATGTATGGCTTAGTGTCGATTTTTGCACAGAAAAGTGTCATTTGCTAGTAAGCCATGTTGTACTGCATGTGCAGTAGGTGTGTGCAGTTTTACATGTGTCCTGTGTAGTCTTGAGCACAGCTGTGTGTGGACCACAGTATGTTCGCCCAGACCAATGTAGCACCTGTATGTTACTTTGTCACCCAGTGTGACCCCGCACTAGCTTGACAGCTGACATCAGTCAGTTCAGGCATCAGTTATGAGCGTCCGAACCCCTTGCACAGAAAGCTAAATTATGTTTGCGCTCGTGATGCCCTGCTGAATCGTACCGTGATGATTCTCCCATCAAGACTCGTTTCCACTTTACCCAGTCTGGGGATGCTTATACCATCCTCTACTGTAACTTCAACTGTCGAGAGGAATGACACTCGTCAAGCTACGAGAGAATGACACTCGTTAAGCTGCAGTATACCTGTCCTGTCGCAGGCGACTGTCAGCCTCGTGTCACAGCTTCAGTGAGCAGCCTGCACAAAGTTGATGTCACTTTGACTGCTAGCCCACTCACTGCAGTAAGGTGTATGCTGTTATGACCTTCAGATGTTTCGCCGAGTGTCCCTACCACGACTCCCTCAACACTCGCCAGCAGTGACAGCCCCCAGCAACAATACCAGTCGAGAAATGTCCTCCTGAGTCTCTTGCCAGAAGAAGTCCTACCAAGTTGCAACTACTGATGACACCTCACTCGAGGGCACCAGCAGGTTGTGCCCCAGGTTGAGTGAACCCTGCAGAGACTACTACGATGACTGCTTCACCGTCCCAGAGGAGGCCGTACCCTGTTACGTCACAGCTCAGCTGCAGCAATGTCTCCTGTGTTGCAGTATTTGTCCAGACGCAGGAAGGCGTGCAGTGATGCTGCATCAACGCTCACTGCCTTAGACCACGAAGCAACCTTTTTTTTTTTCTTCATTCTCTGTAGGAATTTTTTTTTCCACGTATGTATATGTATATATGTCTTTATTTTGTGTTCTGTGCCCTGTTCTTGCGAAAGAGAGAGAGAGAGAGAGAGAGACCGAGTTTTTTTTACTGCCAGCCATGGTCAGGGTCGACCATGGGTAGGTGGCCAAGCGATGTAGACAGCCTGTTCTGTCTGCCAGCCGAGGAGAATGCTGTAAGCCTACATGCCAAGTTCCCATAGTTTCTACCAGAGGGCATGCCACCCAGCCCACCCCTGCCTCTCTCTCACTCACTCAGCGGCTTCTCTCAGTCAACAGGTCTACTCTTCTCTCCCTTGCGGGCATGGCCCTCCTGGGCCATGGGCACAAACACACTGCCTGTGTACCCTCACGTTATCGCAAATAAAGTAAGAAGCCTCTGAAGCCTATCATTGCTATCCCGCTCTGCAGAATGACGACACAATCAACACTTGTGTACATATGGGTGTTTGTGGGAAACAATCAGGCTGCAGTACTAGGGTTGAAAACAGTAGATATTACCAGAATACCCCAGGGATATGTTTAAAAGACAATATTCAAAATAAAGTTGCTAGTAAAGGCAAAGCAATTGTTCAACAAAGGGAGATAGTAGAGGGCAATAAGTGATTAGCTCCCTTAAGGTTTACTATAAAATAGTAGGAGTCTAATAAATAAGATAGATGAGCTAAGATTACTTGCAAGTGCAGGTAATATAGATATTATTGCTATAACGGAGACCTGGTTCAACTTGAAAGATAGAGAAATGCCTTCTGAATGCAGCATACAGGGTTATAAACTATTCCACACTGGTAGGGTCAACAGGAAGGGTGGTGGAGTGGCAATGTATGTCAGAGATCATTTAAATTGTGTTAGACAGGATATAAGATTAGATATAGATTAGGATATAGATGACAGGGTGGGTATTGAGAACTTTCAACAGGAAATAATGCGATGGTGAATATTCAAATCGCTAGTGCCTCATGAATACTGGCTCATCTGACGCCGTTCAGGCAGAAAATAAGAGCTGGAACAAACCAGGATGTTGGCTCACATTGAGCCATTGAAACATCTAAAATTAAGTAGTCTTGAACATGTACTCATTGGGAGAGAACATGATAATATACATAAAATGAGGCTGTCAAATCTGACACTCCATAACAACATACGGAGATATGAGAAATTAAAATAAACTCAGTGAGGAGCAGTGCGTGGGACAACGGGCATGTAAATCGGTCCCAGATTCAACATCTTCCAGAAGAATCTGCACTGGAACCAATGTGAAGCCTTCAGGAAACTGACAACACCAGGTGCCAGATCAACAGGCTGTGATGGAGTGGGGCAGCCAGCAGCACAGTCTCAGGCAACGAGCCTGGCCCATGCCGCTCAGAGTGAACTCAAACTGTATATCAAGGTACATTGGACAGAATTGGCACAGTTTCGAGGGTCATGAAATTATTTTGGTGATTTATAGCCCAACCTATAGGAGGCATAACACTTGGACGAATTTAAGTCTGAGAAATTTGGTTATGGAGATTTTAACTAGACAGTGAACATTGTGACGAATCTGAGTCTAGAGACTTTCTTGATACGGTTCAAGATTGCTTTTTAAAACAGTTTGTGACAGAACAAACTAGAGGAAATAACCTGCTTGACTTGGTTCTTGCCAACAAATAATCACTAATTAATAATCTTGAGGTTAATGATGACCTTGGGAAAGCGATCACAAATCACTTAGTTTCAATATATAGTTGTACCCCGAGTTTCGTACAGCTCCCAACTCGAACAATTATGTAAGTGCTTTTGTAAGTGTAGTTTTGGTGGTCTGAAACGGACTAATCTAATTTACATTATTCCTTATGGGAACAAATTCGTTCGGTAACGGCACTACTCGAATAGCCTTCTGGAATGAATTATGGCCGAAACTCAGGGTACCACTCTTATCATGGAATTACCCAGATAACTGCCATCAAGTCTCTGCCCCAGACTTCCGCTTGGCCAACTTCATGGGACTGAGAAATTACCTGGGTGGGCTAAATTGGGATGACCTGACTATGGGTCAGGTAAGTGGTGTTGGTTGCCAATATAACGTTTTTCAGGGCATAGTTCTAGCTGCCCAGACAACTTTTCTTCCGAGTAGGGAAATTAGATCTAACAAAAATGATCCCAAATGGATAAACAATAGATTAAAACATCTCATTGGTTAAAAGAGAGGCATGTAAAGGCGTATCAAAAGAGGGGATGGGCAATTAAGAAATCAATATAATCAATTAAAGAGAAATAAAAAAGGAATAAAAGCAAAAAGGGATTATAAGGCTAAAGTCGAAAGGGATTCGAAGACTAACCCAAAAGGGTTCTTTCAGGTATACAGAAGTAAGATTAGGGACAAGATAGGCCCACTCAAAAGAAATTCAGGTCAGATCACTGACAGTGATAAGGAAATGTGTGAACTTTTCAACACTTCCTCTCAGTTTTTAATCAGGAAGATAATAGCAAAATTCCAGAAATAATAAATTATGTAGAACAGGAAGAAAACTATGCATGATTGGGGTAACTAGTGACATGGTCCTCAGACAAATAGAGAAATTAAAATCTAACAAATCCCCAGGCCCTGATGAACTGTTTGCAAGGGTTTTAAAGGAATGTAAAGAGGAACTTAGCATAACTTTGGTCAATCTTTTCAATATATCACTACAAACTGGCAGTGCCAGACAAGTGGAAAATGGCAAATGTAATACCTGTTTACAAGGCAGGTGAAGGTCCTTAGCTTCGAACTATAGACCAATAAGCCTTACCTCCATAGTGGGAAAATTTATGGAATCAATACACAAATAACCTGCATATAGCAGAGGAGCTTACGACGACGTTTCGGTCCGACTTGGACCAAGTCAGACCGAAACGTCGTCGTAAGCTCCTCTCTGCTATGTGCGGGTTATTTGTGTATTGTTCCAGTCACGGTATTGTGCCTTTTTTTGTTATTTATGGAATCAATAATTGCCGAGGAAATTCGTAGCCATCTTGAAAGGCATAAATTGATTAATGAATCTCAGCACGGTTTTACAAAGGGTCGTTCCTGTTTTACGAATTTACTAACTTTTTTCACTAAGGTGTTTGAGAAGGTAGATCATGGTATTGAATATGATATTGTGTATATGGACTTCAGTAAGGCTTTCGATAGAGTTCCACATCAGAGGCTATTGAGGAAACTTAAGGCACACGGAATAGGAAAAAAATTTCCTGGGTAGAGGCATGGTTGACAAATAGGCAGGAGATTGTTTGCATAAATGGGGAGAAATCAGAATGGGGGCATGTCACAAGCGGTGTTCCACAGGGGTCCCTCTTGGCCCCTTGTTCACAATTTATATAAACGAATAGATGAGGGAATAAATAGTGACATAAGCAAATTTGCTGATGACACCAAAATAGGCCGTCCAATTAATTCTAATGAGGTCATTAGAGCACTCCAGGACGGACGATTTGAATAGTCTGATGCAGTGGTCGGAGAAGTGGCAGATGCAGTTTAATATAGACAAATGCAAAGTTCTAAACATTGGACAGGAAAATTACCATGCCACATATAAACTAAATAATGTAGATCTTAATATTGCTGATTGTGAAAATGATTTAGGAGTTCTGGTTAGCAGTAATCTGAAACCAAGACAACAGTGCATAAGTGTTTGCAATAAAGCTAACAGAATCCTTGGCTTCATATCAAGAAGTATAAATAATAGGAGTCCTCAGGTTGTTCTTCAACTCTATATATCTTTGGTTAGGCCTCATTTAGATTATGCTGCACAGTTTTGGTCACCGTATTACAGAATGGATATAAATGCACTGGAAAATGTACAAAGGAGGATGACAAAGTTGATCCCATGTATCAGAAATCTTCCCTATGAGGATAAACTGAGGCCCTGAATCTGCACTCTAGAAAGGCGTAGAATTAGGGGAAATATGATTAAGGTGTATAAATGGAAAACAGGAATAAACAAACGATGTAAATAACATACTAAAAATATCAAGCTTAGACAGGACTCGCAGCAATGGCTTTAAGTTGAAAAAATTCAGATTCAGGAAGGATATAGGAAAGCGCTGGTTCGGTAATAGAGTTGTGGATGAGTGGAACAAACTCCCGAGTACCGTCATAGAAGCTAAGATGCTGTGTAGTTTTAAAAATAGGTGTGAATTGAACCTGACTAGCTTGTGCTACTAGGTCAGATGCCGTGCTCCTTTCTTAAGTGAACGTGACCTGACCTGACTAGGTTAGGCATTGGCTTAAGCCGGTAGAATTGGACCTGCCTCGCATGGGCCGGTAGGCCTGCTGCAGTGTTCCTTCTTATGTTCTTATGATGCTCTGTACTTGGATGAAAGTAAATAAACTGACCTTAAATGTAATAAAGAAAACCTTTGTTTCTTTTAGGAATAAACAATGTCCATAATTAGGCATCAAAATTAATAAATCCGAAGTTAATAAAAATGAAATTTAATGATCATATAAAGTTCATACAAAATAAACTTTTCAAAAAACTGTAGACATACTCTCCAAACTTCACTATTATGTTACTTAATCTATCTAGTGTTTCTTTCTAGTTTACTCATACTTGGGTAATTTGTGCTGGAGGTACAGCCTCCACAGCCTCCACCAGTACAATTATCTGCAACATAAAGCCTCACAACATAAAGCAGTTATCGGAGTTTGTGAGGTAAATGTCGGAAAATTAAACCTTAAACCTTATAGATCTATTTAGTGTAAATAAATAAGAAACGGGAATTAGTGAGAAACAGACACAGACAGATAGAGACGGGGGGAGAAAGAGGTACATAAAGGATAGTCGTCGATCAACAGTGCTGGAGGCAACGATGTTGGCAGACGTAGGAGTGAGGACCTGACTAGCAGGTTTAGGTCAGCAATAGACATAATTAGGAAGAAGGGTGGGAACCCTGTCATATGTGGTATTTTGCCAAGGAGAGGAGTTGGAAATGAAGGGTTGTCCAGGGCAATTGGTGTCAATTGCTGGCTGGACAAATACTGTAAGGAAAATGCAGTAACATTCATGGACAACTGGGACCTCTTCTATGGCAGAAATGACATGTATGCCAGGGATGGGATTCACTTATCTAGGTCTGGGGGGGGGGCACTGGCAACTGCAGTGGAGAGAGCTGTTAGGGCTTTAAACTAGAAATAGTTAGTGGTATGGGTTTTGGGGGGAAAACAGTGAAGTCCCAGTGTAGTAATATTATAAGTTCTAGGAGAACTAGTAATATGTAAGGACCTGCCTTGTATGGGCCAGTAGGCCTTCTGCAGTGTTCCTCCATTCTTATGTTCTTATGTTCATGCATCTCTTCATGTCAACGCCCCTACGGCCCTGTCCCAAACCAGGCCTCCCTGTGGAATCATGGCCTGATCAGTCAGGCTGTTTCTGCTGGCCGTATGAAGTGCAACGTACGAACCACAGTCGGCTAGTCAAGAAATTATTTGAGGAATTTGTCCAGTTTCTTCTTGAAGGCAGCCAGATTTTTGTTGGTAATTTTTCATATACAAGGAGGGATGGCGTTAAAAAATCGGGGACGTCTGACACTCGACCAGTTATCTCACATTACGACCTATATTTTCTCGGAGGTACTTTGCACTGTCTCTTGTTTTCACCTGGAGTTATTTCAGTGTGCAGGTTTGGGACCAGTCCCTCCAGGGATTTCCAGGTGTAAATTATGATATACGTTTGTAGCCTACTTTCCAAGGAATACAATTATTTCAGGCATTCCCGGTAGTTTACCTGTTTAAGTTCGCTTTACGTTTTCTAGCACAGCAATCTCGTCTGCTTTGAAGGGAACTGTTAGTATACAGCCTGGAGAAAACAAGTGACTCGAAGAACATCACTAGGGGTTCATCATCCCTTGTCTTAGAAGTTCTAGTTATCCAGCCTATCATTTTCCTTGCGTTAGCAATGACAACATTATTGTGACCCTTGAAAATGAGACATCCAGCAATAGTTGGCCGTCATGTTGACAGTCCATTACCTTGGTATTTTCTCTCCATCTTTATATTCTGGTGAAACCTTTCACCTTGCTTTTCACTGAGAGCTCCCACAGTTTCCTGAATGTAGTCCAAATGAGTATCCAGGAAGTGTACTTTGACACATCCTTACTCTGAAGTCTCGCACATAAAACTTTCGTTTTATTTAATGATGTGAGTTTGTCCTGTACTCCATTGCCTTCTTTATTTCCTCCGTTCTTCCATAGCGGAGCAACTGAGACTGGTCCTTGTTAACATTGTTGTCTGAGCCCCACTGAAGACTTCATTTATATCCACTTGAAGATTTGCTTGTCTTCGACGGACGACGCTCTCAGAGATTCTGGTGTCATTAACAAAGGATGTTACGTGCTATGAATTATGTCTATGTCAGATATAAGAATGAGAAACGGAAGTGGAGCTAGTTTTCACCTTGAGGCACAGAGCTTTCAACTGTAGCTGTCTCTTACTTTGTTTACCCACTATGTGTTGTATTTGTTAAGTCAAGCATATATCTTCCCGCTTTACCAGTTATTCCTTTTGCACTCATTTTGTGCACTATCACACAGTGGTCACATTTGTTGTAGATTCTTGCAAAATCAGTGGATACAACATTAGCATTTAGCATGCCTGCCAGTGCATCCAAGATCATATCGTGATGGTCTAGCAATTGTGAAAGACAGAAACCACCTCCTTTAAAACTATTCTGCCCTGGATTGTGCATTTTTTAGTGATTCCACGTGATTGGTAATCTTAGGACCCGTTCAAAGGGTTTGTTAATGTATGAGGTTAGCGCTTTTTGGTCTAGTTTATCGCAGTTACTTGCTGCCATCTTTGTAAAGATGACACCTGTGCCCAGGCTCCTCCATAAAATACTGAAGGCCCGAGATAATGGTTTCTTGCCACTTTTTGATGAATATGAAGCTCCACGAGTCTGGTTCTGGGGGCAGAATGCATGGGCATTCTGTGGGGATGTCAGTGGTGTTTTGAGTCTCATTTGTGAAAAAATGTGTTTAAATCATCTTTGTGTAGACTGATGAGAGGGTCACTGAACGCAGTCGTATTGTGACTTCAGTATTTCCTTAATATCATTAGTGTGTGTTCCTTCTTTAAGTAAAGGCCCTTTACTGGATGAAATTTTTACCCTGGAATTTGCCCCCTTTTTTCTCTCTTAGATTCCATATGTAACCAGTTTGTGCTCAGTGTTCCCTATTTCTTTAGCTAGAGTTTCCTTTCGTGCATCAGAGTCTGCTGTCTTTGAGAAGATCTGATATCCGTCGTCTTCACCTGTAAAGGGAATGCCTCTCGAGTTTGCATCTTTGCCGTAAAGTTATGTATGTATTTGGTGCATATTTCCAGCGCCAGTGAATTCAGCCTCCAGATGAATTGGTTTAGATCGGTTGTGGTTGTATCGTCTTTCCAGAATCTCTTAAGTTCTCGATTTATTTTGGTAGCAGTTGATATTGTTGAAATTGAACTTATTTAATTCGCCTTTGTGATTGAGCACGTCACCCAGTCCCAGGCCGTTGTGCACGCAGGTCTCTACTTCGATTATGTTGTGGTCTGAGATTGCAGTCTTTATGCCCCAGACCAGGTTCACATTGTTGGTAAATACGACGTTAAGGGTGTTCTCCGGTCTGGTCGGCTCAGCGATCACCTGACTTAAGAATGGAGAGTTAGAAAGATAATATAGAGAGAATAGAATGGTGGAGGGAGTGGTGGAATTATGGAGAAGAATAGAGGGGTAAGGGTGACGAGATAGGATGAGGCTGAAAGAGCGTCATGTATGAAGGGAGGGAGGGAAGAAGGCAAGTAAATAGAGATAGAAGAAACAGTGGTTAGAGAGTTTCTTAACGGGTGTGCACGTTCTTAAGTAAGTGAGCTGATCTCACGTGACCTGGGAATTAATTACACTTCCTCTTTTAGTGACGAACATTTTGTCCCTGATGTGACCTTTCAATCGTATATACCAACAGTTATTCTCTTACCTCTATTTAATCAAGTGAGTGAGTGGATTTGTATATTTATATAGAAATTATTAACATATTTTTGGATGTTAATTGTTTTTCTCTTTGCAGGTAAATGCTGCGCACCTGTTCGGTCAAGCGTGAGTGTGAGGGTTATATTTCACCATTATATCTACTCTTGAAGCTGTGTATAGTGTTTGCCTTCACCTCTTCATGTCGTAGGTGAGGCCCTTGAACCTCCTGGGAGCCCCCTGAGTTATTCTGCAGATAAGCGAAGCTTAGCAGCAAGTATTGCTCCTCCAGCCAGTGATTGATTTTATCAATTGCCGGAGCCTAAAATTACATTTATTAGTATGGGAGGGTCCGCGTTTTTTTTTTTTTCTAAAGCTAGTGGTTCTTGTGCTCTATAAAGGTTGGGAAAACTGAGCTTGTGCATTCCACTTATTCGGTGTCCTATATACTTCCTATCGTCCCTATGCCACGTTTTCTTATTCAGTCTTAAAATTATTTTTACCCTCCACCATTTCTCCACTTTCCTTCCTTTGGGAGAAATGCATGGATGTCATTTAGATGACTCAACATCTGTGGTTCAAGACTTCAGCCTCCTACTAGCAGATATAATAAATATTGTCAGAGCGAAAGTAGGAGATTACAGAAGGAAACTGGACCAGTATCAGCCTGATTAACAGAGTTGTGATGGCTATGTGAGCCCTGCTGGTCGCTAGCAGCAACAGTCTGGTTTACCAAGTAACCACAAGGAAGCCTGACCTCAGGCCAAGCTGCGAGGGTAAAATAACATCCGAAAGGTGTCATAGACATATTCAGATCCGTAATTTCACCTACGTTAAATTTAGGTGTTGGTGTGCAGCAAGATTCTTGTGTAGCGAGTACAAGTGAAACTTTGGCTTGGCGTCTTTTGTTTTGGCGGTTCTTATTGTCCAGCCTATCATTTTCCTTGCAGTTGTGATAGTAGCACTATTGTTATCATTAACTTAAGATCTTCCACTCGTGTTTCTGAATAGCCCATATTAAGGCTCGGTTTCCCAAGGCACTGTCCTGGCACCTCTGCTGTTTCTTATCCTCATGGCAGACACATATAAACACTCGTTACAGATTTGTATCATCATTTTCAGATGACACTAAAATAAGCATGAAAGTCACTTCTGTAGAAGACACTGAAAAATTACAGGAAGATATAAAAGGGTTTTCCCGTGGGCAGTGGAGAACAACATGACGTTCAGTGATGATAAGTTCCAGCTGCTTAGGTATAGAAAAAATGAACTCAAAATGAACACTGTATGCAAAACTCAAGAGGATCGTCAAATAGAACGAAAAGGAACACGTGAAAGACTTGGGAATAATTACGTCAGTTGACCTTTCTTTCAAAGAACACAACAAGACAAAGGTCACGACAGCCAGGAGGATGACGGGGTGGGTAATGAGAACCTTCAAAACAGGGGAAATAATGCCAGTGGTGACACTTTTCAAATCACTAGTGCTCTCTCATTTGGAATATTGCTCATTGTTGACGTCCCGTTCAGGGGAGGAGAAATATCACAGCTGGAACAGGACTGACCCTTGTGGAACCCCCATACAAGAAACAGCACAAGCCTAGGACTGACCCTTGTGGAACACCCACTCGACACTTAAACCCATCCTGACACCTCGTCACGTACTGATCCATTGCAGTGCTTTCCGTGCTGTTCTAGCTTTTGAATTGGTCTCTTGTGTGGTACTGTCTCGAAAGCCTTCTAACAGTTCAAGAGGATGCAGTCTATCCATCCCTGAAGGTGTGCTGGTTGTCATGTATGAGCCAGTTCCTTTTTAGGTGCTCCACCACTCTTCTGATAATCTCCATTACTTTACATACTATACATGTCAGTAACATTTGTCTGTAGGTTAATGCTGCATGTTTGTCTAATTAAAAATTGGGATTAAAAGGCCCTCAAGCATCTTCTACATACATATGATTGATGTATCTCTCCCCTCCACTCCAGCAAGTACATATTTAGGACTTTAAGGCAGTCATTGGCTCTATGCGAGACGTAAATGATATTTGAATCAGTTCTAGCCCTGATATCTCTCCTGCCCTGCGCTGAACATCACTCTTAAGCGAGTGTGTCCAAGCTATTTGAATAATGTCACCACTGGCACTTCTTACTTAGTTTGAAAGTTCTTATTATCCACACAGTCATTTTCCTGGTCGTTGTGACACTTACCTTATTGTATTCCTTATACGAAATCTCAGCTGACATTATTACTCAGGTCCTTCTCGTGTTTTTTTTATTTGATAGTGTTATTGCGTTTTGTACATAGTGTACCTTTTGAGTTACTTATTGTGTCCTTAGTTAAATCAGTTGGAACTGTCACCATTAAATGTCATGTTATTCTTACTGTCCATTTGAAGACTGCTTATATCTTGGAATTTTTTTGAGGAGAAGAGTTCTTACTGAACTGGCACTTAATAGTGTCAGTCTATTCACCTAGAACCTGCATTCCAATTCAAGTTCTGTCAAGGGGCTGTGTAAATATATACATAGTTGTACACTATAGTTATTATCACATAATGAAGCACACACTGTTATACATTGGTGCCAGTTGAACGAATAGTTCCTTTCTCCTCTCCTCTCCCCCATGCCCCTTGTACTCGTAAAGCGGATTAATCAACTGCTGAATATTTTACACCTGTGCGTGTTACCTGTGTGTGGGCCTCTTGTTATGAATGGGATTTGTGGAATTAAAATTTGCATGACGTTTAAGCTCAGAACCTAACTTCCAGGCAGCTGTTTTACAACTGGAGGTTAGTAATAACAGTATTGGTGGTGATGTAAGGTGTAGCTGGAATCTGACTTCAGGCAGCTGCTTAATAACTGGAGGTCAGCGGTAACAGTAATAATGATCACATCTAGGTTTGTACTAAAGTAGTTTTTGGTGGGTATTGGTTAATTATGATGGTATCGGTATCGGCCTGAATTTTAGTATCGTCCCATCACTAATCACATCTACCTTTGATATACCTTTGAAGAGTTTGAGTATCACTTCTGAGCCCGGCCATGGGCCAGGCTCGTCTGGTGCTGCCTGGTCAACAGGTGTTGCTGCTGGAGGCCCGCTGCCCCCTATCCATCACAGCCTGGTTGATCTGGCACCTGGTGAAGATATTTGTCCAGTTTCCTCTTGAAGGCTTCTACACTGGTTCCAGCCGTGTTTCGGATATCTTCTGGTAAGATGTTGAATAGTCTGGGACCCCGGATGTTAATACAGTGCTCCGTATTGTCCCCACCGCACCCCTGCTCCTCACTGGATTTATTTTACACTTTCTCCCATATCTCTCACTCCAGTATGTTGTTATGGCAGTGTGCAGATTTGGGACCAGGCCCTCAAGTACTTTCCATGTATATATTATCATGTATCTCTCTCTCTCCGCTCCAATGAGTACATGTTCAAGACTTGAAGGCGTTCCCAATAATTTAGATGTTTCAATGGCTCAATGTGAGCCGTAAACGATCTCTGGATTTGTTCCAGCTCTGCTATTTCTCCTGCCCTGAACGGGGCCGTCAGCACTGAGCAGTATTCTAAGTGAGGGAGCACTAGCGATTTGAATAGTGTCACCATCGGCATTATTTCCCTTGTTTTGAAAGTTCTCAATACCCACCCCGTCATCTTCCTGGCTGTTGTGATCTTTGTCTTGTTATGGTCTTTAAACGACAGATCAGCAGACATAATTATTCCCAAGTCCTTTACGTGTTCCTTTCGTTCTATGTGGTGACCCTCTTGCGTTTTGTATATAGTGTTCCTTTTGAGTTCTTCATTTTTTCCATACCTGAGCAGCTGAAACTTATCACCATTGAACGTCATGTTGTTCTCCACTGCCCATTGGAATTAGACTTTGATGATGGTCCCTGCAGGCTGGTCCCAGATGGTCCCTGCAGGCTGGTCCCAGATCACGCCTCACTGTTGACCAGGCAGGCAGTTCATAAACTGACGCTACACCTAACTATTGATGATGACAGCTAATGAGACAGGATAGAAGACACCCGACGCTGGATCACCTTGGCGAGGTGGGGAGGTTTGAGCATCCTGGCGAGGTTTACCTGGAGAGGGTTTCGGGGGTCAACGCCCCCGCGGCTCGGTCTGAGACCAGGTGAGGAGGTTTGAGCAGGTTGAATGCTTAATCCGGCAACCCATTTTCCGGCCTAAACACTATGGAAATATTTCCTGATATCAGATTTTTGCTGAACTTGCAGATTGTGACTGAGTTAGACATATGACTTGGACTGCAGCTAAAGAAATGGTATTTTGATTATTCTGTGATCATATCTAATATGATAATAAGTAGTCACGAAAGGGAGGACATTTTTTTAAATAGTGAGGTTGACTTAATAATGGTAGTAACTTATGGTATCAGGTAATAATCAAATAGTTCTAATACTTTGTAAATGGTGAAAAAAAAGATAGGTTTCGCATATCGCCAAAGCTTTATCAATTAACTATGTAGTCGAAACGTAACACTAAAAGATCTATGGTTATACCTCATTTTCTATCACTTGACTCGCATCGATACTCACTGCTTTCAGAGTCGCACTACTTTTAACTTTGTTTATAAAACGCCGTATTATCATGTTACTTTCTGAGTAATGTTTTCTATTTTATCGAAGCCGAACTCATTCCTCACCTTTAGCTTTATAGATGTGTTAATCCTGGTGTGTCATACTCTGTAACTAAGGAGCCCAAACTATGCTGCTAAACTGTGTTGTATTTCACCTTGGTTTTATGCGGTATCATTGTCCTAGCCTTGAGTTATACATGTTACCGTCTTGTAAACTTCTGTTTTGTATTGGCTGTTAGTTTCAAGAAGTAATTTTTTTTTATCTTGCATCTGATATATTGAAAATGTTTCCCGTGTTTGTCTTTTATATATTACATGTAAGTTTTAAGTTTTCTCACTGCCAGATCACCTTGTGTTTTTAAACCATCAATATTGGAAAATGGATGGTGCTGGGATGGGAATAGATGGGCAGGGATGGGAGGTGACGCGGTTAGATAGCATGGAAAGGTAGAGGGAGAAGAGTAAAGAGTATGAGGGATAGGGAGGGAGAAAACAGTAGCTGGAAGAAGGTGGGGACGGTGGAAAGTTGGAGGATGGAGGAAGATGCATTATAATTTACACCTGGAAAATACTGGAGGGATTAATGCCAAATCTCCACACCGAAATTACTCCATGTTTGAGGAAGAGGCTCAGCAGATGAGGTCAGGCTTTCCCGTTGACTGCTCAACCAGGCTGTTTGTGCTAGCGGCTCACAGGCCCGCATAACCACCAAAGCCCAGCTGATCAAACACTTGTCGAAGGAACCTCTTCAACTTCTTGAAAACTTTGTTCAGCAATATTTCTTATATATGTTGGTAATTTGTTGAAGAGTCTTGGGCCACAGATATTGACAGTGTTCTCCGATTGTACCTTTTGTCCCCTGTGTTTCACCAGGTTTATTCCAGAGTTTCTCCAATATCTTTTACTCCAGTAAGTTGTCATAAGAGTGTTCAGGTTAGGGACCAGGCTCTCAAGTATCTTCCATGTTTTTATTTTCCAACTTCGCTATGTCTTCTGCCTTGACAAGCAATGTAAGCACAGAACAAAATTGAAGTAGTCAGAACATAAGTACAATCATTAGCACTGCTGATCCTGATTTGGAAAGTTCTATTTTTTAAGTGTTTTACCATGTCTTAACGCTCATTGATACGGTCTTCCTGCGTTCTGTATACTGTGCTAGTTTTGAAGTCTTCATTCCCATTGAAATTTGTCATCATTGATCATTGTTATTTTCATTTACCTATTGGAAGACTTTATTGATTTCTGTTAGTAGCTTTTGTGTTTTCTACTGAGGTGACTTGCGTACTTTGATACTGTCTGCAGATGATATGAAGTTGCGGTTATTGGTCTGTCTGCTATGAGGATGAGGACTGTTCATTAGGCACTGAACGTTTTAGTGGGCTGAGACTGAATTTTGTTTTGATTACTACCACTCTGGTCATGTATACTGCCATGTATACCCACTACACAGCCTGGGAATGTTGGAGTCACGGATGCTGACCCCAGTCCAAACGCCTTGGGCGAGCGCCCCACTAGTGTTGTTATTCCTTATGTAGTCACAGGCGAGGGCAGACACCTTAAAGAACCTACAATAAAGCACAGAGCAAGATCACTCAACGAACGAACCCAATTAGAGCCAATACATGTGTGTACTTCAACTATGTGGGATCTGTTCATTAGAAATTTGAATATACTTTTCCCTGTTTTTCCCTGTTGCATCTGTTTGCTTCTTTTATCATCTGTTACTCCTTGGTCATGTTGTGTCAGATTTGTAAAATCCTTGTAGATTACATCATTTTGTTTTCCTTGTAAAGCCTCCGTAATTTTGTCATTGTTACTCAGTAGTTGTAATATACATGATTTCCCTCTGAAGCCAGTCTTGACGATTAGGGTCTGCCTACCTGGAGTCTGCCTGGAGGGTGTAAGTAAGTTTATTCAGGTATACACAAATACACTTACATAGATTATCATACATAGCAACATGTGTGTAGAGAACCTAAGATAACCCAAAAAGTCAACGCCCTTGCGGTCCAGTACTTGACCAAGTTTCCCGGTCGATCAGGGTCTGATCAACTAGGCTGCTACTGCTGGCTGCACGTAGTCCAGTATACGAACCACAGCCCAGCTGATCGGTTACTGACTAGCTCCCTCTTGAAGGTAGCCAGGAGGTCTATTGGTAATTCCCTTTATTCCTGGTGGGAGACTGGTGAACAGTCTTGGGCCCTGGACACTTACTGTGTTTTCTTAGTGTATCATTGGGGGTATATTGCACGGTCTGCCCAGTCTTTTACTTTTGTAGAGAGTGATTTCTGTGTGCAGATTTGGGACCAGTCCCTCTACGTTTTTCCAGGTGTAGATTATGATGTATCTCTCTCGCCTGCGCTCCAGGTCAAGCGTTTCCAGTAATTAAGGTGTTTGACAGAACTTATGTGTGCAGTAAAGTTCTCTGTACCTTCTCTAGATCTGCGATTTCACCTGCCTTGAATGGAGCTGTTAGTGTACAGTAGTAGTCCAGCCTAGAGAAAACAAGTGATTTAAAAAGGAGAAATTTAAAAGTGTGTTTCTTGTTGGCATCAAGAAAAAGCTTTTTCAAAATATTTCTTGATAGCTTTTCTTCGGGAAACCAAATTTGTGTGTCAGCATTGGTTGTGGTTTTTAGTCAGTAGACAAGAATTGCAATGTTATTCTAGATATGATCAAATGAATTTGTTGTGAAAGATGTGTTTTTGGTGTCCCTGGGATTGGTTTATTACTGGCAGTTAGTCATGTAATTCAGATATTAAAGAATTTAGGAATTTGAACAGTGACATACATAGGAGAAGTGATAATTTTGTAATAGAACAATGAAGTACAATGGTCAAAGAGTGGAATATAGAAGAAACAGACCAGTAATGTAATGGACTACAGCAAGAATTGTAAAACCTGGAAATTATACGATAGAATATAGGAAGAATTTTGAAAATTCAGGACAAAATTATTTTTGTTTATATGCAACACACCAGCCACAATAGCAATATTTTGTGCAAGGTTCTTACCACTCACGCTAGCAAGATTGTTTTGTTTTTTGTAAATTTCTTACAAAATTGGGAGGTTGTCTTGATGCAGCTTCACCTGGCGACATCAAACGGGAGGCGGGAAGAAGGAATCTGGCTGTGGCAGGCTGGATGGCAGGAGGAAAATGTGGGCCAGGCTTGGGGGACCAGTGTGACGGTGGCCACGAAGAAGGAAGTGGTGGTGGCAGGCTGGGTGATGGTGGTGGTGGCGGCGGCAGGATGAGTGATGGTGGTGGTGGTGGCAGGATGAGTGATGGTGGTGGTGGTGGCAGGATGAGTGATGGTGGTGGTGGCAGGCAGGCTGGGTGGTGGTGGCAGGCAGGCTGGATTGGGTGGCAGGTGAGGTGGTGGTGGAGAGGCTGGATGGTATGTGGAGGGTGGGTGATGTATGGGGGCAGGGGGAGGAAACTGGACAAGTATCTTCATCGGGTGCCAGATCAACCAGGCTGTGATGGATATGTGGGGCAGCGGGCCTCCAGCAGCAACAGCCTGGTTGACCAGGCAAGCACCAGACGAGCCTGGCCCATGGCCGGGCTCAGAGAATAGATACTCTAGAAACTCTTCAAAGGTATATCAAAGGTATGGTGGTGGTGGCAGGCTGGGTGATGGTGGTGGTGGCAGGCTGAGTGATGGTGGTGGTGGTGGCAGGCTGGGTGGTGGGGAAGGCAGGCTGGTGCGAGTAGCTATAACCTTGAAAGAGTCCTGCTATGGACCTCCACCTTCACCAACCACGCCCTCCTCTCCCTTTCCCGTATCTCTTCCCCCTCTTTCGCCTTTACCATCCTCTATTCTCTTCTCACCTCTTCCTAAATGCTTCTCTTACCTTTCCTCTCGCATCACCTATGGTATTCAACTCCCCTTCTTTTCATTTGTGCCGCTGACTTCTTCCCTTCTTCCTCCTCCTCCATTACCACCCACCTCCACCCCCACCGACGCCACCTCTTTCCTTCCCTCCCATCTACACCACATCCTCGTTTTCTTTCCCCTCCCTCTCTCCATCTCTTCTACTTCCCCAGTTTCTCCAGTGTTATAATTTGTGCTGATACCACAGTTGTAATGTATTGTTCCCTCCCCATTATGGTCTATCCCATTATTTATTCCCTATCTGCATTGTCTCCTTCCCCTTATTTCTCTTGACTCGGCACAATTGTGTTGTCTTGGCCATGTTAGTATCTGGGGAAATGCAGGGGCAGACTCTTATAACGAGTTTTCACTAAAACAGACTTTTGCCTGAGTAAATTCATAGGACGCAATACGTAGGTATGTCCTTGAGAAGTGGCGGTCCTGATAAGCCCTGCAGACTGGCAGCAAGTTACACAAGGTTTGGCAGGACATGAGTATTTGGCTCTCCTTCAACACGAATTGTCACTTTGAAAGGATTCTCCGTCGATTGAGGATTTGGCGCACACATCTCTCTCATAGTCACCTGTTCGTAAGATACTATTCATTGTATCTTGTGATGTGCCAATGACTGTCTTATACTTTTCAAGAGATTGCACGCGCTTAGGCCTTTCCGTCTTCGTCCTGGTTTTTTTTTTATAATTACCAGGGTGCCTTTAGGGATTTTGAAGAACGTTTAGGAGAATCTTCTGACACTAACAGTTATATCGTATTTTATTTTTGCATGGTGTACATGAATGGTATACAATACCGACCAGATGAAAATTAGACACATGCAACATCTGGGTATCTTTAATAATGTAGACGTTTCGCCATCCAGTGGCTTTATCAATACAAATTCTAGGACATAATTTGGAGTTGGTGTGAAGAGCACAGTAGTTGTGAAGAATCTGGAGTACAGCAAGAGGGCTGGCGCTTATATACTGGCATCAGGCATTGTCACTGGTAGGCGGAATTTCCCAGAGATTCCATGATGTTGCATTGTCTGACAAGTTGTACATGATGCCAGTATATAAGCACCAGCCTCCTTGCCTGTGCTCCAGAATCTTCACGACTACGGTGCTCTTCACACCAACTCCAAGACTGAGGGACTGATTACCTCATCTTTTGTATATAGTTCTACTGTCTTCAAATTATGTCCTAGAATCTGTATTGATAAAGCCACTGGATGGCGAAACGTCTACATTAAAGATACCCATATGTTGCACAAGTGTCTAATTTTCAACTTTGCATGGTGTTTTGTTCATGTTTGTAATTTTTAATAGTTAAATTTACCTTGGATGTTCTTGTGTGCATTGTATTTATTGGCAAGAGTGTTGAATGGTTACCTAGGACAAAGTGCTCTATAAATCTTAAAACTTCCTGCCTACTTATTTCCCTCCCGATCTTGATTTACCCTCTAGCTTATCTCTCCGTATTTTCCTTTACATGTTTGTCTCTTCGGTTCTACATCATTTCTTCCCTCACTTGTCGAATATTCTCCCCTCTGCAAACATTCCCCCCCCCCTCCCGGCTTCAACATCATTCTCCCTCCACGTTTCTAACATCTCCTCTCAAACATCACTCCTGCCTCCTACCTTTAATTCTCCAGCAATATCTTATTTCCTTTTTCTCTTCTTAACCTGTTGTATGTGTAGTCACCGACTTGGGTTTGTAGGGATACTCTTGACTCTCCCTCTTAACACTAACTGCTGTGTTATCTATGTTAGAAAGAACTTGTAGCAGTCACTACTTGCCCTGCGAAGTCGAGTAAGCATGCAATGTTATGGTGTCAAAATATAAGCTGTCAACTTTTCCATAAACATCTTCAATCTTTTTGACCCAGGTAATCAGTTTCGACCTGATGCCTTACCAGTCATAAGAATATTAGTGTCTATAACAAACATCAATGGAACTAAACTAGTGAAATTTCTAAATTAACATGATAATGTTCGAAAATTGTGGGCACTATTGTGCCTCCTTACATATATGGCGGCATACTAGATATGTGCCTTTGATTTAATGTATCATATACAATGCATAACTGTCATAGTTAATGGTCTTCTATCTGATCACTTCCCAAGACTCACTGTCCATCTTGATCATATTTCCAGCAATCAAGGAGCTAAATAAAGCTTAATACCCGGTATTTAGAATTACGAGCCCACTGACACAAAAATTTAATCATTTAGTTACCACTAATAAGAACTTGTTCACAGATCAAGGGAATAGAAAAGGACATAAATCTTGCACCATAAATGACAGATACCATCATAAGTACTATAATGATCCATAACTTCGCATGTAGAACTCTAGACTTATTCAGAACTTTCCAAGCTGAACTAACAAATGCAAGGAGTAGTAAACAAGAACTTAGGCAACAGGATTAGGAACAAATTTGTTAGTGGGTTAAATAGAGCTACCCCTTTAAGTTTGGCCTGGAAAGGTATAAATAAAATAACCAGGAAAAAGTGTGGTAATGTTGCTCATCCCTTCCTACTGAAAAAGCAAATGACCTCATAAATAACTGGTTCAAAACATCCAGGCATGAAAATCTCCCGTTTCATATTAGAAAACCCCAGAGAGTTTTAAACCTTCCTTCTGAAGAGAGGTTTAAATTGATTAATTTTATGAACCAGGATACTGGTGACAGTGATTGCCTCTTCACCGAGTATGAATTAGATAATGCATTAAATAAAGGTCCATCAACCGCCCCTGAAGAGGATGATATAACTTATGATATCCCCAGAACTGTAAAGCAGGTAGGTCCCTGATAGCCCTGTGTTACCACTATAATCTCAGTTACAAAAAGCAACTGCTCAAGAAGAAATTTCTCTCTTAACTCTTAGTATTAATTTATCAAAAGTTATATACACGGATGGATCGAAGTTGTCTACTGGTAGGGACCATCTGATGATGTTGCCACCTACCTAGTTAAGAATGATAACAACTATGTTGAGTTAGGCGTAGGAATTAATTAGGCGTTTACACTGCAAACCTAATTGTTTGCTATCCTAATGGTGCTAACGTTAACTTATAACACAGCTTGAGTCTATGATTATTACTGATTATATGTCATCACTAAAAGCTCTTCAAACTCATGACGACTTGTGACAGCATACTCCTTGCTGAAGCCAGATATAGATACTGAAAATCCATCACACACTGAATTACTCCTTCATGATAAAGTTGATACATTAGCCAAAAATAAGAACCCTGAAGTAAAATATAACTTAGGTATGTCTGTCTAGCATTATGAATTATATTAGGAAAGAAGTAATTGATGTTATTGAATGTTATAGGAATGTAGATAGAAGCCTGAGTAGATCTTTAACCCACTATGATAATATTAACGTAGATAATAAGTACGTTAATGGAGCAACTTTCAAAGTGAACAGACTGACTGATGTAGTAGCCAGGCTTGGTCACAAGTGCTTCTGGCAGTTTGGCAGGCACATGGATAATGATCAAACCAAATGCAAAGTATGTGGTCAGCCCTATGATCACCATCTTGAGCATTATGTGCTTAATTGTCTACTTATTGAGGAATATAAAGATAGTATAATAACCTATGTGATATGTCACGATACCTTATTAATGAAAATAAGACACCAGAAAGATATAAATCCAGATGTACTCTTGTAAACCCTTTTGGGGCCTAGTTCCTAGGCCTTTCGTGTATCCATATGCTCTTGCGCTACCCTCCACAGGATGGATATAGGGTGCACAATAAGCTAGCAGCTTCGGCGACAAAATTGAATATGAATCCTCTTAGACTTCTTCGACTGTCATTTCTAGTTTATTACATCTTAGACTTAATTATAGTTTTGAAACTCGACTACCCTGAGGCTAAAGTATTAATTCTTAACATCCTCATGTCCTTTGTTGCTTTCACCCATGGCCCCCTTGTCCCTGGTTCTCGTAATTAATCCCCCCCCCTCCTCTTTCCTGGCCATATCATTTCCACATAAAAAAAAACACGTCTTGATCATGTCACTTAGTTCTCTCCCAGTCCGTCAGGTTCAGTTCCTTCAACCTTTTAATTATTAAGAGTTTTAGGCATTTGAATTGATACCGGTAGAGGCAGTGAAAGTTCTCTCTACATTCTCTAGGTCTGGAATTTCGCTTGCTATAAAAGGGGTTGTTAATATACACTTAGCAGCCTTTGTTCTGAAGTGTTTCGTAGTCCCGCTCATAGTTTCTCATGTGATTGTTACAGAAACATTTCATGTGTTTAATGTAATACATTAAGACATCGTTACTCCTAGGCCCCATACATTGCTATTTTTTTCGATCGAGTGATTTAATTGTGTTTTACATTTAACATGCTGTGACATACCTATATACACTATATACAAAACGCAAGAGGGTCACCACATAGAACGAAAGGAACACGTAAAGGACTTGGGAATAATTATGTCTGCTGATCTGTCGTTTAAAGACCATAACAAGACAAAGATCACAACAGCCAGGAAGATGACGGGGTGGGTATTGAGAACTTTCAAAACAAGGGAAATAATGCCGATGGTGACACTATCCAAATCGCTAGTGCTCCCCCACTTAGAATACTGCTCAGTGCTGACGGCCCCGTTCAGGGCAGGAGAAATAGCAGAGCTGGAACAAATCCAGAGATCGTTTACGGCTCACATTGAGCCATTGAAACATCTAAATTATTGGGAATGCCTTCAAGTCTTGAACATGTACTCATTGGAGCGGAGGAGAGAGAGATACATGATAATATATACATGGAAAGTACTTGAGGCCTGGTCCCAAATCTGCACACTGCCATAACAACATACTGGAGTGAGAGATATGGGAGAAAGTGTAAAATAAACCCAGTGAGGAGCAGGGGTGCGGTGGGGACAATACGGGAGCACTGTATTAACATCCGGGGTCCCAGACTATTCAACGTCTTACCAGAAGATATCCGAAACACGGCTGGAACCAGTGTAGAAGCCTTCAAGAGGAAACTGGACAAGTATCTTCACCAGGTGCCAGATCAACCAGGCTGTGATGGATATGTGGGGCAGCGGGCCTCCAGCAGCAACAGCCTGGTTGACCAGGCAAGCACCAGACGAGCCTGGCCCATGGCCGGATCAGAGAGTAGATATTCGAAACTCTTCAATGTGTTATCAAAGGAGTGTGTACCTTGACCATTTGCAGCTCCGGCTTGTAGTCAGTCTTGCACGTTGATTGTCTGTTCAATTATCCTTGTTCTAAGTTATATCAGTATTTTTACAAAGCCTAATGGGATTAGGGTTATGTCAGCCATGTCAAAGCTTACCTGAAGGATGCTTCCGCGGGGGTCAACGCCCCCACGGTCCGGTCCTAGACCAGGCCTCTTAGTGGATCAAGGCCTAGCCAACAAGGCTGTTACTGTTGGGCACATGCAGTCCAATGTACGAACCACAGCCCAGCTGGTCAGGTACTGATTTGAGGAACTTGTCCAGTTTGCTCTTGAAAACAGCCAGTGGTTATTGGTAATTCCATTTATTCATAGAGGGAGGACGATGAAGAATCAGGGACATATGACACTCAGTGAGTTCCCTCTTAGTGTACTCTTCGAACCAATGCTTTTATATTGGAGGTACTTTGTGTCATATGGGTCGATTTCAGTGTTCAGGTTTGGTACCAGTCCTTCCACAATTTTCCAGGTGCATATTATGATGAACCTTTCTCTCCTACGTTTCAAAGAATACAGTTGGGAGTTAAATCGTTCCCATTAGTTCAGATGCTTCATTGAGTATAAACGGGCAGTGACAGTTCTCTCTGTTTACCAGCTCATCATTCTCATCTGCCATGAAGAGGGCCGTTATTTATTATTTTTATTAACTCTTCGGCCGTTTGCCACCGAAGCAGGGTGACCCGTAAAAGAAGACACGCTTATCATTATTCACTCCATCACTGTCTCGCCAGAGGCATGCCTGCACTAGTTAAAAAAAAAACTGCAACGTATCAACACCCCTCCTGAATTCAGAGCGCAGGCACTTTTAGTATACAGCAATATATTCTAGCCTGGAGAGAACAAACGACTTGAATACTATCATTGGCTCAGCATCCCTAGTTATCCAGTTTGTCATTTTCCTTGAGGTAGCAATGGCAACATTGTTATGATAATTGAATGTGAGATTGTCTTACATCATTACTTTCCAGTTTCGCACATGAAACTTTCGCTCTATTGAAGAATTTGCGGTTGTCCTTTATTTCCTACCAGTCTATTTCCCCCATTCTTCCATAAGAAGCAACTGAAACTTGCCCTCGTTAAACATCATATTGTTGTCTGAGGAACACTGGAAGACTTTATTTACATCTGCCTGAAGATTCGCCTCGTCTTCGACTGACGCTACTCTCATAGAGATTCTGGTGTCATCGGCGAAGGATGTTACGTGCTATGATTTATGTCCTTGTCTTGCTATGGTTTATGTCCTTGGTGTCTATCATATATTTAATGGCTCACTGAACACGCCTGTCTTACATTGTCCTTACTTTTGCGCTCTTGTTTTTTCGTTATAGAGAATCGTTGCAAATTTAGGTTTACTTTTTTCAATTTTGCTGATGTGTCTTAGCTCTTCTCTCTTAGGCACTGTATGAAGCTTTCGTTTTAGCGCAGTTTTTTTTATGTAATCAGTTCCTTTTTCTGTCGTTCTTGTACTGTGCCCATTTCCTCGAAGTTTACATTAATGTTATTAATCTCAGCAAATTTTAGTAAACTCATTATTATGGTCCCTGCCAAATATTTATTTATTAGGATTCAGTTAGTTTGAAGCAACATATTGACCAATTTTGTGGGGTTAGTCTGGTGTAGTGCGCGCGCGCGCTCACGCAGATCTGAACTGTAATTAGGTTGTGATTGAGTTTGATATGTCCAATACAGTAGTGTTTCTTGGTGTCATCGTTATTTGCGAATATTAGGTCAAGGGTGTTGTCCAGTCACGTCTGTTTAATTACTTGTTGGCTTAAAGCTAATCTGTCACTAAGCTCTGATAGTTTGCATGTGATGGTTCCTCTAAGCTCTCCCCTGTATTTCAGTCTTTGCTGTATTCTTTCATATGATGTGTCTTAACACAGCAAGATATCTGAGGCTGGGTTTATCAGGTTTGTCCAGGGTCTCTTTATTTTCCTTATTTGATCTTTTAAACTATTCCAGATTTTTCCCATAGCCTGGCTGGCTGCGAGAGCACTACATCCATGTCATTATTAGGGAAAGGAGGATCGAACCTCCATCACTCCATTTACCTCTAATGGTTTGTATACAAAAACAATAACTACATTTTGGTTTTCAATTTTTCCTGGCATTACTTCACCTGCGTCATTTTTAATATTGATCTTGATGCAAATAATTCACTGAACGTACACACCGACCGCATCTCGTCTCTTCATTACCATTATACGTTTAGTATAACCAGCCAGACTTCTTTGTCATATTTGCTTGTACTATAGGGCTTTGCATTTGACTGTTATTAGGTTACCTATAAAATGGATTTTGTTATTGCTTGGGTTAATACCTCGAATTTTTCGAAAAGTTAAATATTTTATTTGTGCTTGAATTTTTTTTTCGTTAATATCTGTGGGTGTCCTGGGGCAAGTACTGGGTTACTGTGTGTTCTGTCTAACAGGACCTGAAGGTTACCTGAAAACGATTGTGGAGAGTCACCGCACCCGCGGCCTGGTCCCAGACCAGGCCTCTTGTTAGATGGCCTAATCGTCCTCCAGTCATTTCCTCCTTGAAGATATCTGGAGGTGTGTTAACAGTTCTAATGTATGAAACTAGTGTTGAAAAGTCTTGGTCCTCTTATAATTACTTGAATTATCTCGGTATTCTCCAATACATCTCTGTTTATGAGTGGCATATCGCACCGTTTGCTGGTGCTCTTACTTTCGTAGGTAGTGTTTTCGGTGTACAGATCCGTGAGCAGTTCGTCCAGGATTTTCCAGGTGTAAATTATGATGCATCTTTCCTGCGTTCTAGTGAGGACAGCTCGAGGGACTTCAAACGTTCCTCATAATTTAAGTGTTTGAATTTATAAAGGCAGTGAAAGTTCTCCGTACAATGTCCATATCGGCAGCTTCACGTTGCTGAGAGCGACTGTTAGTGTACAACAGTAGTTGTGTCAAGTGAAGAACAAGTGACACCAGTATGATCATTGGCTTGGCAGCTCTTGTTTTGAAGGTTCTAGTTATTTGTCCTAACATTTTCCTTCCGGTTGTGATAGTAACACCGTTGTGATCCTTGAATTTGAAATCTAATGTTATCACTCTGAGTCCCCTCACATTAATCTTCTGCTCTGTTCAGTAATTTGAATTTGCTTTGTATTTTGTTCTAGGTCTTATTTCCTCATTTTTTTCATATAGAGTAACTGAAAATTGTCGTCATTGAGCAGCATTTTTTGTGTGATCCACCGGAAGACGCGGCTTATATCAGCCTTTACATCAGCCTTGGTTTTAATTTCCATGGTCACTTGAATGTCCTCGTGGGTTGACCTCGACTCATTCTTTGCATATGGAACTCCTTTCCAGAATTTTAATTGTTTAGTGATTTATTATACATTGCTGGGAGTAACGCTTAGTTAGTGAAATGGTATCTGCTTGTGTTAAGGAGTTCATTGCATTCGTTTGTGTGATCATATCTGGTGGTGAAAGTGAAGAACCGAACAAGTTGATGGAAATGTTCATGTTTGTGGTGATTGTGTGTTACAGGTTGTCAGAGGCACTTGTCGACAGACACTTGCTCTGTTTTGTGTGATGTGTGCGCGCGCGCGTGTATTAGTATGGTGGTGGTGGTGGTTGTGCTCGTCACCTCCCTTCTTCCCTAATACTGAATACTCTGTAACATGACTCATCTAGGTGTTCGACTTTATCTGTGGACCTTCACATGTTAAACAAGTTTGTTTCTCTCTTCTGTATATCAATGTCTTGTTCTGGATTCATGGCTCCTGAGCCGGCCTCTCAACTTGCGTTGTGTTGCAGGTGTGAGTCTGGCAGTGACTCACCCATATAGACTGACATTTCTACTTGTCCCCTGGTGAACGCTGCAGTTGTCGATCAATATTCTTGCCATGTAATGGGTGGGGAGGATGGGCGTAGCCACGGAGGATGGAAACCCTAGCCTTAGTGGTGCTGGAATGGGGGATAGATGGGCAGGGATGGGAGGGTGACACACGGTTAGATGGCATAGAAAGGTAGAGGGAGAAGAGCAGAGGATGAGAGATAGGGAGGAGGGAGAAAACAGCAGCTGGAAGAATAGGCTGGGGACGGTGGTAATTTTGAAAAATGAAGGAAGATATATATACAGTCGAGAGATAATTAGAAACACGGAGGTTTGGGGATTAAGATTTAAGGTGGTGGAGAATGCAGTTTGGTTGTGTGATGGTTGAGGCAGAGAGGAAGCGGAGGTGGTGTAAAGACGTGTGTGTGTACCCACCTATTTGTGGTTGCAGGGGTAGAGAGACTGCTCCTGGCCCCGCCTCTTCACTGATCGCTACTAGGTGTGTGTGTACACGTTCATTTTCCCATAAGACAAGAAAGATTCATTATAATTTACACATGGAAAATACTGGAAGGATTAATGCCTAAGACCTGTGACTGGTTTCGAGGGCTCTCATACCCTTGCAGCTCGGTTCGAGCCAGGCTTTCCTGTTGACCGCCTGGTTAACCAGGCTGTTTGTGCTAGGGACTCACAGGCCCACATAATCACCAGAGTCCAGTTGATCAAACATCTCGAAGGAAGCTGTTCGGTTTCTTGAAAACTTTATCTTTGTTCTAGCAATATTTCTGTTAGGAATTTGTTGGAAAGTCTTAGGCCAGAGATATTGATTGTTCTGAGTCTTCTACTGAGGTGACTTGAATACTTTCATACCGTCTGCAGACGATATGAAATTGTGGTTATTGGTGAATGTCTTATGTGAGGATGAGGACCGTTCATTGAGGCACTAAACTTTTTGTTTATTTCTACTCTCCTTCAACTCTTTAGAATCTATTCAACAGATATTTGACTATCCATTTTCCTGTTGCATCTATTGGCTTTTTTATGATCTGTTACTTCTCGGTCATAATGTTTTAAATGAATTTGAAAAATCGTTTTGTTTTCCTTGTAAAAGCCTCCTTAATTTTGTCATAACTACCTAGTACTTCTGATAGTCAGATCATCCTGTATTAGAGCCATTCTGACGTGGGTTGTGTAGCTTGTGTGTTCCCGTGAACCCAGACACAGCCACACTGAGACACAGCCACACTGAGACACAGCCTTACTGAGACACAGCCTCACTGAGACGCAGACACATTCAGACACACACGCCCCGATGGCATAGTGGCTAGCGCTCTTGCTTCACGCACGGAGGGCCCGGGTTCAATTCCCGGCGGGGCCGAAACATTTAGAAGTGTTTCCTTACACACACACACACACACACATACATACATACATACAACAGGCCTAGTGTCTAATCGACATGTGCCTAGGACAAAATGGTAACTAACTGAGAAAACACACACACACACATTCAGACACACACACACTCCATTCACACACACACACACACACACACAGGCGAGGCCAGGAGCTGAGTATCGACCCCTGCAACCACAAATAGGTGAGTACACACACATACCTACACCTGTATCTTTATTTTATCCCCATCGCAGAAACAAGGAAAAGTATATGCAAAAAAAAATATCGGAGTCAGCAGGATTCGAACTGACGTTGGCAGGTCTCCACGAGTGTATCTTAGCTTTCAGCCACTGGGCTACAAATGCCCAATAACGTTAGGCAGCCAGCATGACTGCGTGCCATGTTTCTCGTAACGCCGGTCACACCAGTGAAACTCAGACATGGTCTCCAGCTGTTTCATTCTCTTCCTGTATGTTGTGGCCTCACTGTGTGCAAGACATTAGGAGAAGCATGGCTTACAGTCCAGCAGGCAGCCTAACGTTAAAGGCCATCTGTAGGTTAGTGGTTGGAAGCTACACTGGTGGAGTGCTGCAAGCGTGAGTTAGAAGTTGCTAGCTGCGATATTTCGTGTGTATGTATGTATTTTTTGTGTGTATATATATATATATAATGTCGTGCCGAATAGGTAAAGCTGGTCAATTAGCAAGAGCTCATTTAAAATTAAGTCCTTTCTAAAATTTTCTCTTATACGTTTAACGATATCTTTTTTCATTTATGTTAATGTTAAAATTAATAATTTTGTACCAAAAGAACCTTAGAAAACTTACCTAACTTCATTATAACAAGCGCAATTTAATTTAGCTTAATCCAAGTAAATATATTTTAGATAAGTTTACAATGATTTAATAAACAACACAATGAAATATATTTTTTTCGTTAGGTTCAGAATGATTTTTGCGAAATTATCGCATACACAAAATTTTAGCTTGCCTTATTCGCCAAGAAGATATATATATATATATATATATATATATATATATATATATATAATCAAAGTATAACATATACATATAACCCACATCCCCCCTCAGTAATATATAAAACAACACTGCGACTAGCCGAGGATTCGAACCCATGTAGTTTTGGCCCTGCCTCGTGGTGAGCGAAAATCACATGACGCCTTAACCCACTGGACCACACAATCCTACAAGTACCCAGCCAATCTAGGTGTGTTACTCTTGGTCTGAGGACATACGGTGGTGTGGGTGCCTCTAAGCAAATTTTATTCTTATCCCCGTTTCGTGCACTAGCCTCCACAAGCAGTATATATATATATATTGTGACCACGAACCAGTCCGTGGCTACTATGTTTATCTGTGTTAGTAGATACAAACCCTCATCTCTGAGTATAGAGTTTCACTACTTAGGGTACATGTCTGTGGCTAGTATGGTGATTGATGTTGCCTTTGTTGATAGTGAACTTGTAATCCAGTGCGAGGAAACAACAAACACTGTATAAAGATAATACCATTCTTATGTCAGGTTTAAAAGGTCTGCTCCTGTAGACAGACTGGTCTGAGGCCAGACTATCTTGATTTAGCAGATTGAGGAGACAGTTGGTACCCTCTACCCGCAAGCTTTCATAGCCATCATAGCCTGGCTAAGCAGTCACATTTTGCAGGAATTGTACTAATTTGCTCTTGGTGTTTCTTGTGAGTACATGGGGAAGGCAGGTGGCAGTTTTTACATTGTAGGGACTAACTGCACTCTTGGTGCCTCTTACTTGTGACTAAGAAGGAAGTAGTGTATCATTTACCCAGAGGTCTGATTGTTCACCCAGACTGTTGATCATCCATACAGATGTTCGGTCATTCATCCGTATACATTTGTATGCATGTAGGGAGTGGTGTATGTAAATATGTTGCTCGCACACCGCCACACTGGTGGGCGGTGTGACCAGTTAGTCTCCCCGTCCTGGTCACTGTCAATTATACGGCAGATTCCAGGTTGTTTGTTTACTTCATGGATGTCTCAGTCATGTTTCTTACTCTCCTCTGCTGAAGCTTGAGAAAAGTCTTATACTTACTCTACTTCCTTTATGGTGTTTTCTTTCCTGCTTTTTCTACTATATCGCTTCCAACAGTTTTTTTATATATATAGTTTTATGCTTTTACCTTTGCTTCTTTTTCTTTCTCAACTCCCTCTAATTTCGTTTACATCTGCTGCTCCTTATTGATTTTCTTGAGACTTGGACGAACATTAAGAAATTGAGTTTCCAGCTCACGCAGAAATTTGCGGTGTGCGTAAGTTTAATTTTATAATTTGACCTGCGAAGCGGCGGAGATAATCCACCTTGGGAAGATATCTATCCTGTGGATGGTATTGTGAGAGCATATGGATTCACAAAGGCCTAGGAACAGGCCAAAATTAACCTTTACAAGGACACACCTGGATGCACTTAAAATACTGTCGTTTGAACAAATAGTGAAAGTAGTCTGTTATGCATAGCAAATTTAGGATATTTGTTCAGAATTTCTAATATATTTTAATTCATACGTTGCCTTGGAATATTACATAGTTAAATGTACTGAATATTCCTTAATTGTTCAAATAAGCACGGTTGATTTACCTTATTTTAGTAACTGTTAAGTCAGATAAACTTGGCACAGGTTTGTCAAACCAGAGAATACATAAGAGTCCAATCTGTTGACATTGTAAGTTGGACTCTAAGTTTGCCTCTCCAGTCTCTTCATCATGGGAGTCTTAAAGCAGTTCTCTTTCTTTTGATTATAATAATAATAATAATAATAATAATAATAATAGCAGTTCTCTGATATTCGAGTTCATTATTACCACACTTGCAGTCTTTCTATTGCTTCAAGCAAACTAACTAGGTTATATTCAACTTTCCTACAAGTACTTTTATGAGTGAGTTTATCCTTATTATGCACAAATAACTGATGTAATATACAAAGCTACTTCATTAACTGCTTTTATCTTTGATTTTTTGTGTGTAGGTGTCTTGCATGTGTGTGTGTATAGGTGTCTTGCATGTGTGTGTGTAGGTGTCTTGCATGTGTGTGTGTAGGTGTCTTGTGTGTGTGTGTGATAGGTGTCTTGCATGTGTGTGTATAGGTGTCTTGCATGTGTGTGTGTAGGTGTCTTGCATGTGTGTGTGTGATAGGTGTCTTGCATGTGTGTGTGTGTATAGGTGTCTTGCATGTGTGTGTGTGTATAGGTGTCTTGCATGTGTGTGTGTAGTATTTGGTGTCCTTGCATGTGTGTGTATGTTATGGTGTCATTTGCATGTGTGTGTGCATGGTGTCTTGCATGTGTGTGTGTATACGGGCTCTTGCTAAAGTGTTGTGTGTATAGGTGTCTTGCATTTTGTGTGTGTATAGGTGTCTTGCATGTGTGTGTGTGTAGGTGTCTTGCATGTGTGTGTGTGTATAGGTGTCTTGCATGTGCGTGTAGGTATCTTTCATGTGTGTACGGGTGTCTTGCATGTGCTGGCTGGTCCCACTCAGGCCTTATGCTTGACGCCTTGATACAGCCACGAGTCTGTGTGCATTTCCTTTTATACATGAGAAGTTGAGAAGTCTTAGATTCTTTGCATTTGTTGAGTTATTTATTAGTTTACTTGTTGCCTATGGTTTACAGGAAATTTCTCGATTTACATTAGATTGTCCTCTATCAATAACAATTAAGCAATGATAATATACCACAACGCTTATGAATGATATATTATTTTAAGACGATAAAAAGTTGTGAGGCGCATGCAAAACTCCTGACCCCACGAAGACAATGGATGACTGTTTAAGACTAGTTAAACAGTCATCCATTTGACTGTTTAGCAACAGTCAAATGCTGTCTGTTATTAAGAGAATGGGTGACTATTCATAGACGACACTTTGTACCATCTGCAGAGCCTCTTCGTCTCGTAGGGGTTAATTTCATTGTGCAGAATTGTAATCAATCCCTCTACGTTCCTTGCATGTGCGTGTAGGTGTACCTTGCATGTGCGTGTAGGTGCCTTGCATGTGCGTGTAGGTGTGCCTTGCATGTGCGTGTAGGTGCCTTGCATGTGCGTGTAGGTGCCTTGCATGTGCGTGTAGGTGTACCTTGCATGTGCGTGTAGGTGCCTTGCATGTGCGTGTAGGTGTGCCTTGCATGTGCGTGTAGGTGCCTTGCATGTGCGTGTAGGTGTACCTGCATGTGCGTGAGGTGCCCTGCAGTGCGTGTAGGTGTGCCTTGCATGCGCGTGTAGGTGTGCCTTGCAGTGCGTGTAGGTGTGCCTTGCATGTGCGTGTAGGTGCCCTCACGTGCGTGTAGGGTGTGCCCTGCATGGGGGGGGGGGGGGGGGGGGGGGGGGGGGGGGGGGGGGGGGGGGGGGGGGGGGGGGGGGGGGGGGGGGGGGGGGGGGGGGGGGGGGAAAAAAAAAAAAAAAAAAAAAAAAAAAAAAGTGCGTGAGGTACCCTTGCATGTGCGTTAGGTAACAGTCTGCCTATGAGACAATGGATGACTGTTTGCTAGTTAGAGTCATCTGCATTTGACTTTAGCACAGTCAATGCTGTCTGTGGTATTATGGCGATGGGTGACATTCATGCGACAGTGTACCCATCTGAGAGCCTGCATGTCGTCTCGTAGGTGAATTGCATTGCGTGATTGATCAATACCGTAGTGTCCTTGCATGTGCGTGTAGTGTGCCTTGCATGTGCGGTGGTGTGCCTTGCATTGCGTGTAGGTGTCCTTGCATGTGCGTGTAGGTGCCTTGCATGTGCGTGTAGGTGTACCTTGCATGTGCGTGTAGGTGTACCTTGCATGTGCGTGTAGGTGTACCTTGCATGTGCGTGAGGTACCTTGCATGTGCGTGTAGGTGTACCTTGCGTGTGCGGATGGCATGCTTGTTTGTGTAGGTACCTTGCGTGTTGGTGAGGTCCCTTGCATGTGCGTGTATTTACATAGTGCAGCAGAGGACGAGAAGCCAACACCTCAACATATTTGCAGTGGTCAGGAATACACTGGTGCTCGGGTAGTATTGATTAAAATAAGTTGGTTATGCAACACGTATACATTTCTTTTTGATAACATTATAAAGTATGGTTGAGCAGGTTAGTGTTGATGAGCGAGGGCGTCAGTGAGATGAGGTCCACCTACTGAATCATCTACTTCCAGCTAGGTTTTGTTTACCTCCTCTCCTACATTCTTCCTGCATATCAAATCTCTGTTATACGTTTCGTTCTTTATCTTTACCTTTGGTATACATTTGATAAGTTTCGAGAGTTTTCCTTCTAGCGGACCTCGGCCCTAGGTCAGGCTTGTCTTGTGCTTGTCAGGCTATTGTTGTTAGCGACCCCCTGGCCCACATATCCATCACAACCTGGTTGATGCGGCAATTGGTGGGTTACTTGTCGAGTTTCTTCATAAACCTTCATCCAGAAGCAAACGTCTTTAATAAAGATTTGCTTTGCATCGAGTGTCTCCACTATACTTGTTGATAGTACTTGCCAGCCTACGTTCATCTGCTCCGTTGGGCCTTTATTTTTTGGTGGCTGTGTCGAGATGTTGAAGATTTCGGGTTCATCGCCTCCACGTCTCTGTACCAAGCCAGGCCTCATGCTTGATGACCTGATCGGTCAAGTTGTTCGTGCTAGCAGCACGCGAGTAACTTTGACTCGCGGTTTTTTTCTTCCAGGAGGAATGTCATATTTCCCATGGCAGAGTTACGACCAGAGGTATAATGAAACTACTAGGTACCTGGAGTCACTTCCGGAGGTCACCGCCCCCTGCGACCCTGATCGATTATGCTGTTAGTGCCCGCCGTCCACAATTCAACATATGCACCACAACCCGCCTGATTAGGAACTATTTTGAGGAATCTATAGAGTTTCCTCTTGAAGACAGCTAAAGGTTTGTTGGCAATTTCCCTTATAAAGAGAGGGCGTTGAAGAGTCGAGGTCTATGCTTATTGAATTCTCTCTGTGGTTATTGCTTCCCTGCTTTTCATTGGAGGCATCTGCACAGTCTGCCAAGCCTCTTGTGTTCATAAATAGTAATTTCGGTGTGCAGGTTTGAGGCAATTGTCAAACTTCCAGGTGTAGATTATGATGTATCTTTTTCTCCAACATTCTAAGAAGTATAGTTCTAAGGACTTCAAGCACTCTTCGCAATATAAGGTGCTTTACTGAGTATTTATACGAGCTGAGAAGGTTCTCTTACATTTTTTCAGTTCTGCCATTTTGCATTCCTTTATGAGGGCCATTAGTTACACAGCAGTATTCCAGCCTAAAAAGAACGAGTGACCTGAAGGGTATCATCATCATTGACTTGATGTCTCTTGTTTTTAAGGTTGTAGTTATCCAAGCTATAATTTTTCTTGCTGTGGCGATAATAACATTGTTGTGCTCCTTGAACGTGAGATCTGATATTATCACTCCCAGGTCTCTCGCATTCGACTTACGTTTTATTGATTGGTACAATGAATTTGGGGGGGATTTGCGGTAGATAATGCTACCCTGACACGATTTTTTACCTTCCATTTCATGCTCCCTTTCCTAATTGCAGCAGCAACTCTCGTCCACATTCTTTTCATCCATCACTCGGGGGCCAACAACCCCCTGGGGTTAACCCAGTCGCCAGATAAAATCCCCTTTCACCCCTACTTTACATTCAAAGACATTGTAGGGTTCTTGATCATATTTTTCTTATTAATTCTTTTGGCCCTCCTAGACCCCTATCTACTAGGAGACCCTGATAACTTCACCCCAGCTAACCCCTTAGTTACTCCTGTCCATATCCAACCAGAGTGATATTTTCTCTTTGCGTATGCAATTCTTCGGTCTATTCCCAACAAACTAGGAGGGGTTATCGCCCTAGTCCTTTCAGTGGCTATTCTATTCCTGTTACCCTTTACCTCTGTATCAAAATTTCAAAGACTAGCTTTTTACCCTATGAATCAAATCTTATTCTGATTCTTGGTCTCTATTATCCTCCTGTTAACATGAATTGGGGCCCGTCCTGTCGAAGACCCTTACATCATTACAGGACAGACCCTTACTCTCCTGTATTTCTCCTACTATATACTCAACCCTGTAATTATCCTTTTTACGGATTCCCTTCTTAAATGGGTATTTAGTTTATTTAAAACGAATGTTTTGAAAACATTTAAAGGATTATCTATCCAGTCCCCGGTGCCAACTAATTTTTTTAATTTTAAATTAAAAATAGCTTTAACCCTATAAAAAACAAACTGAAATTTGTTCTCATTGAACATTATATTGTTGCCAATAGCCCAGAGGTAAAATGAAACTAGTAGGTAAACCAAAGTTACCAGAGGTAAAATGAAACTGGTAGGTAAACCAAAGTTACCAGAGGTATAATGAAACTGGTAGGTAAACCAAAGTTACCAGAGGTATAATGAAACTGGTAGGTAAACCAAAGTTACCAGAGGTATAATGAAACTGGTAGGTAAACCAAAGTTACCAGAGGTAAAATGAAACTGGTAGGTAAACCAAAGTTACCAGAGGAATAATGAAACTACAAGGCAGGCAGTGAGGGTTGCAGGGAGGGATGCAGGCAGGCAGGCAGGCAGGCAGGGAGGGAGGGATGCAGGCAGACAGGCAGGCAGGCAGGCAGGGAGGGAGGGATGCAGGCAGGCAGGCAGGAGGGAGGATGCAGGCAGGCAGGCAGGCAGGCAGGCAGGGAGGATGCAGGCAGACAGGCAGGCAGGCAGGGAGGGAGGCATGCAGGTAGCAAGGGAGGGATGCAGGCAGGCAGGCAGGGGAGGGAGGGAGGGATGCAGGCAGGCAGGCAGGGATGCAGGCAGGCAGGGAGGAGGAGGGATGCAGGCAGGCAGGAGGCAGGCAGGCAGGCAGGGAGGAGGAGGGAGGGATGCAGGCAGGCAGGCAGGGAGGGAGGGAGGGAGGATGCAGGCAGGGAGGGAGGGAGGAGGGATGCAGGCAGGCAGGCAGGCAGGGAGGAGGATGCAGGCAGACAGGCAGGCAGGCAGGAGGAGGGATGGATGCAGGCAGACAGGCAGGCAGGCAGGAGAGGAGGCATGCAGGTAGCAAGGGAGGGATGCAGGCAGGCAGGCAGGGATGGAGGAGGGAGGATGCAGGCAGGGAGGGAGCGATGCAGGCAGGCAGGCAGGGATGCAGGCAGGCAGGAGGGAGGATGCAGGCAGGCAGGGAGGGAGGGAGGGATGCAGGCAGGGAGGGAGGGAGGTATGCAGGCAGGAGGGGGGGAGGGAGGGATGCAGGCAGGCAGGCAGGCAGGAGGGAGGGATGCAGGCAGGCAGGCAGGCAGGGAGAGGCATGCAGGTAGCAAGGAGGGATGCAGGCAGGCAGGCAGGCAGGAGAGGAGGATGCAGGCAGGCAGGCAGGCAGGGATGCAGGCAGGCAGGCAGGCAGGGATGCAGGCAGGCAGGAGAGGCAGGCAGGAGGCAGGGAGGGAGGATGTAGGCAGGCAGGCAGGGAG
Organism: Cherax destructor; assembly: GCA_009830355.1. NCBI lineage: Eukaryota > Metazoa > Arthropoda > Malacostraca > Decapoda > Parastacidae > Cherax > Cherax destructor. The sequence continues at coordinate 98,158 of WNWK01000995.1, forward strand.
GGAGGGATGGCAGGCAGGCAGGCAGGGGAGGATGCAGGCAGGCAGGCAGGGAGGGATGCAGGCAGGCAGGGAGGGATGCAGGCAGGCGAGCAGGGAGGAGGATGCGGCAGGCAGACGGGCAGGCAGGCAGGAGGGAGGAGGGCAGGCAGGCAGGCAGGAGGGAGGCATGCAGGTAGCAAGGAGGGATGCAGCAGGCAGGCAGGGAGGGAGGGAGGGAGGGATGCAGGCAGGGAGGGAGGGATGCAGGCAGGCAGGCAGGCAGGCAGGGAGGGAGGATGCAGGCAGGCAGGCAGGCAGGCAGGAGGGAGGAGGAGGGAGGGATGCAGGCAGGCAGGCAGGCGGCAGGCAGGCAGCAGGCAGGCAGGCAGGCAGGCAGCAGGCAGAGCAGGCAGGCAGGAGAGGATGAGCAGGCAGGGAGGAGGGATGCAGGCAGGCAGGGGGGGAGGAGGAAGGCAGGCAGGCAGGCAGGCAGGCAGGCAGGAGGCAGGCAGGCGGCAGCAGGGAGGATGCAGGCAGGCAGGGAGGGAGGGATGCAGGCAGGCAGGAGGGAGGAGGAAGGCAGGCAGGCAGGCAGGCAGGCAGGCAGGAGGGAGGGAGGGAGGGAGGGATGCAGGGAGGGAAGGAGGGAGGGATGCAGGCAGGCAGGGAGGGAGGGATGCAGGCAGGGAGGGAGGGATGCAGGCAGGCAGGCAGGGAGGGAGGGAGGGAGGGATGCAGGCAGGCAGGGAGGGAGGGAACCACACACGGACACAACTTGACCAACTCGTAATCAAGTTCCTCCTCCAAGCGCCAAGTTTGGGGATTGCCATTTAAGTTGGGCAGCAACTGTACCGGAGACCTGCGGTGGCTGGCTGAATGGCTGACTGGTTTAGTGCTGAGTGGCTGGCTGGCTGGCTGGTTGACACTGGTTGGTTGACACTGGTTGGGTGCTTGAGTGTCAGTTTGGCTGAATGGTAAGCAGAGTGACGTACATAATGGTATGCAGATTAGCTGGTTGATTGTTTGGCTTATTGGTTATTTGAGTTACTGGCTGGCTGGTTAATTGACTTGGTTGAGTTGCTGCCTGGTTGGATGTGTCTGGCTGAGTGGCATGAAATTTTCGTGTATTGGATAGGTGTTGGTTAAAGAATATGACCGTGGCTGTAACACACAACGCTCACGTTGGACGCGACATTTAAGACGTTTCGCTCCGTCCTGGATCATTGTCAGGCCACAACTGAATGAGTAAAAAGGCAGAAGGGAAGGGAAGAAAGTAGTAGTAGTAGTTGTAAAAGTGCTCTGTGAGTGATGGTAGTGTTGTATAGTGCTCTGTGAGTGATTGTAGTGTTGTATAGTGCTCTGTGAGTGATGGTAGTGTTGTATAGTGCTCTGTGAGTGATGGTAGTGTTGTATAGTGCTCTGTATGATTGTAGTGTTGTATAGTGCTCATGTAGTGATTGTAGTGTTGTATAGTGCTCTGAGTGATTGTAGTGTTGTATAGTCTCGTAGTGATTGTAGTGTTGTATAGTGCTCTGTGAGTGATTGTAGTGTTGTATAGTGCTCTGTAGTGATGTAGTGTTTATAGTGCTCTGTGAGTGATTGTAGTGTTGTATAGTGCTCTGTGAGTGATTGTAGTGTTGTATAGTGCTCTGTGAGTGATTGTAGTGTTGTATAGTGCTCTGTGAGTGATTGTAGTGTTGTATAGTGCTCTGTGAGTGATGGTAGTGTTGTATAGTGCTCTGTGAGTGATTGTAGTGTTGTATAGTGCTCTGTAGTAATTGTAGTGTTATATAGTGCTCTGTGAGTATTGTAGTGTTGTATTGTCTGTGAGTAATTGTAGTATTGTATAGTCTCTGAGTGATTGTAGTGTTGTATAGTGCTCTGTAGTGATTGTAGTATTGTATAGTCTCTGTAGTGATTGTAGTGTTGTATAGTGCTCTGTAGTGATTGTAGTGTTGTATAGTGCTCTGTAGTGATTGTAGTATTGTATTGTGCTCTGTGAGTATTGTAGTGTTGTATAGTGCTCTGTGAGTGTATGTAGTGTTGTATAGTCTCTGAGTGATGTCAGTATTGTATAGTGCTTTGTAGTGATTGTAGTGTTGTATAGTGATCTGTGAGTGATTGTAGTGTTGTATAGTGCTCTGTGAGTGATTGTAGTGTTGTATAGTGCTCTGTGAGTGATTGTAGTGTTGTATAGTGCTTTGTGAGTGATGGTAGTGTTGTATAGTGCTCTTGAGACTGTAGTGTTGTATAATGCTTTGTGAGTGATTGTAGTGTTGTAAAGTGCTGTGAGTGATTGTAGTGTTGTAAAAGTGCTCTGTGAGATATTGTAGTGTTGTATAGTGCTTTGTGAGTGATGGTAGTGTTGTATAGTGCTCTGTGAGTGATGGTAGTGTTGTATAGTGCTCTGTGAGTGATGGTAGTGTTGTATAGTGCTCTGTGAGTGATGGTAGTGTTGTATAGTGCTCTGTGAGTGATGGTAGTGTTGTATAGTGCTCTGTGAGTGATGGTAGTGTTGTATAGTGCTCTGTGAGTGATGGTAGTGTTGTATAGTGCTCTGTGAGTGATGATAGTGTTGTATAGTGCTCTGTGAGTGATGGTAGTGTTGTATAGTGCTCTGTGAGATATTGTAGTGTTGTATAGTGTTCTGTGGGTGATGGTATGCTGGGTGTATACTGCACTATGAGTCATGGCAGTGTTATATGCTGGGTGTATACTGCACTATGAGTCATGGTAGTGTTGCATGGTGGGTGTATACTGCACTCAAAAGGAACACTATATACAAAACGCAAGAGGGTCACCACATAAAACGAAAGGAACACGTTAAGGATTTGGGAATAATTATGTCTGCTGATCTGTCTTTTAAAGACCATAACAAGACAAAGATCACAACAGCCAGGAAGATGACGGGTGGGTATTGAGAACTTTCAAAACAAGGAAATAATGCCGATGGTGACACTTTCAAATTGCTAGTGCTCCTCACTTAGAATACTGCTCTGTGCTGACGGCCCCGTTCAGGGCAGGAGAAATATCAGAGCTGGAATAAATTCAGAGATCGTTTACGGCTCACATTGAGCCATTGAAACATCTAAATTATTGGGAACGCCTTCAAGTCTTGAACATGTACTCATTGGAGCGGAGGAGAGAGATACATGATAATATATACTGGAAAGTACTTGAGGGCCTGGTCCCAAATCTGCACACTGCCATAACAACATACTGGAGTGAGAGATATGGGAGAAAGTGTAAAATAAACCCAGTGAGGAGCAGGGGTGCGGTGGGGACAATACGGGAGCACTGTATTAACATCCGGGGTCCCAGACTATTCAACATCTTACCAGAAGATATCCGAAACACGGCTGGAACCAGTGTAGAAGCCTTCAAGAGGAAACTGGACAAATATATTCACCAGGTGCCAGATCAACCAGGCTGTGTGGATATGTGGGCAGCGGGCCTCCAGCAGCAACAGCCTGGTTGACCAGGCAAGCACCAGACGAGCCTGGCCCATGGCCGGGCTCAGAGAGTAGATACTCTCGAAACTCTTCAAAGGTATATCAAAGGTATGGTAGTGTTGTATGCTGGGTGTATACTGCACTATGAGTCATGGTAGTCAAAACTGTTTTCTTTGTTTCTAAAATGGTTGGTTATAGGACTGCGTTTGCAATGAGAGATATGGGAGGAAATGTAAAATTAAATCCATTGGAAACAGGGTGCCGTAAGCACAGTAAGAGAACATTGTATCAACATTCTTGGTTCCAGAGTAGTAACATCTTACCAGAAGATATCAGAAACACTGCCTGCCGGAACAAGTGTAGAAGTCTTCAAGAGGAAACTCAACAGTTACCTCCGCCAAGTGCCGGATCAACCAGGCTGTGATGGATATGTGGATCAGCGGGCGGCCAGCAGCACAACCTGGCTGACCAGGCAAGCACCAAGCAGGTCTGACTTAGGGAACAGGAAAACTCTTGAAACCCCGTTAAAGGAATATTAAATGTGGTTGTTGGTGCCAGGGTGGTGGTTGTTGGTGCCAGGGTGGTGGTGGTTGTTGGTGCCAGGGTGGTGGTGGTTGTTGGTGCCATGGTTGTGGTTGTTGGTGCCCGGGTGGTGGTGGTGTTAGTGCCAGGGTGGTGGTGGTTGTTGGTGCCACGGTGGTGGTGGTGGTGGTTGTTGGTGCCAGGTGGTGGTGGTTGTTGGTGCCAGGGTGGTGGTGTGGTGCCATGGTGGTGGTGGTTATTGTTGCAATGATTGTGGCTGTAATGTTTGTTGCATTGGTTTGGTTATGTGTGATTTTGTGGTTGCAATGATCGTTGCTTGTGCATTAGCAGTTGTAATTGCAGTGATGGTGATTGGTGCTATGGTGTTAGTGGTTGTGGGTTACTGATATTGATTGTAAGCATGGTGTTAGTGGTTGTGGGTTACTGGTAGTGATTGTAATCATGGTGTTAGTGGTTGTGGGTTACTGGTAGTGATTGTAAGCATGGTGTTAGTGGTTGTGGGTTACTGGTAGTGATTGTAAGCATGGTTTGGTGGTTGGGTTTCGGTAGGATTTAATCATGGTGTTAGTGGTTACTGGTAGTGATTGTAATCATGGTGTGTGGTGTATGAGTGATTTAACATGTGATTGTTACTGTAGTGATGTAATCATTGTTAGTGGTGGTTACTGATAGTGATTGTAAGCATGGTGTTAGTGGTCGTTAATGATGATTTAGCATGGTGTTAGTAGGTGGTTACTGTAGTGATTGTAGCATGATATGGTTGTTAATGTAGGATTATGAACATTGGTATGACATAGTGGATGTAACTAATTGTTGTAGATGTAATGATGGTTGTCGGGTGCAGTGCTGGTGGTGAAAGTTATAAATTAAGTTGTGGTGCTTGTGAATGATGTGGAATTGGTTGAGGATGCAGTGGTGATGGTATTGGTTGTGGAGGCAGTGGTGGTGGTATTGGTTGTGGATACAGTAGTGATGGTATTGATTGTGGATGCGTTGTGGTGGTGATGGATTGTGGAGCGGTGGGGTGATGGATTGTTGTGGATGCGGTGGTGGGTGGTGGTTGTGGATATTGGTTATGTGGATGCGTGGGTGGTGATGGTATTGGTTGTGGATGCGGTGTGGGGATGGTATTGGTTGTGGATGCAGGGGCGTGAGTGGTATTGGTGTGACCAGAAACCGAACCAGCATGGTTTTAGAGCGGACGTCATGCCTGTCACAGCTGCTGAACCATTATGACAGAATTACGGAGGCGTTGGAAGACGACCAAAACGCAGATGTGATTTACATAGATTTTGCAAAGGCGTTTGACAAATGCGATCATGGAGTGATAGCGCACAAAATGAGGGCCATAGGCATTACGGGGAAGGTAGGCAGATGGATTTTCGGGTTCCTAACACACGCAACTCAAAAAGTAGTAGTAAACAGAGCAAGATCCAGCATCAGCGAGGTAAAAAGCTCAGTGCCCCAAGGCACTGTCCTGGCACCTCTGCTATTTCTCATTCTCATAGCAGACATAGATAAAAACACCCAGCACACTTTTGTATCATTTGCAGATGACACTAAAATAAGCATGAAAGTCACTACGGTAGAGGACACTGAAAAATTACAGGAGGACATAAGCAAGGTCTTCCAGTGGGCAGTGGAGAACAACATGACGTTCAATGGTGATAAGTTTCAGCTGCTTAGGTATGGAAAAAATGAAGAACTCAAAAGGAACACTATATACAAAACTCAAGAGGGTCACCAAATATAACGAAAGGAACACGTAAAGGACTTGGGAATAATTATGCCAGCTGACCTTTCTTTTAAAGATCATAAGACAAAGATCACAACAGCCAGGAAGATGACGGGGTGGGTATTGAGAACTTTCAAAACAAGGGAAATAATGCCAATGGTGACACTCTCTTCAAATCACAAGTGCTCCCTCACTTAGAATATTGCTCAGTGTTGACGGCCCCGTTTAAAGAAGAAGAAATATCAGAGCTGGAACAAATACAGAGATCGTTTACGGCTCACATTGAGCCAGTAAAACGCCTAAATTACTGGGAACGCCTTCAAGTCTTGAACATGTACTCATTGGAGCGGAGGAGAGAGATACATAATATATACTTAGAAAGTACTCGAGGGCCTGGTCCCAAATCTTCACACTGCCATAACAACATACTTGAGTGAGAGATATGGGAGGAAGTGTAAAATAAATTCAGTGAGGAGCAGGGGTGCGGTGGGGACAATACGGGAACACTGTATCAACATCCGGGGTCCCAGACTATTCAACATCTTACCAGAAGGTATCAGAAACACGGCTGGAACAAGTGTAGAAGCCTTCAAGAGGAAACTGGACAAGTATCTTCACCAGGTGCCAGATCAACCAGGCTGTGATGGATATGTGGGGCAGCGGGCCTCCAGCAGCAACAGCCTGGTTGACCAGGCAAGCACCAGACGAGCCTGGCCCATGGTCGGGCTCCGAGAGTAGTGAAGCTCTCGAAACTCTTCAAGGTATATCAAAGGTATGCAGTGGTTGTGATGGTATTGGTTGTGGATGCAGTGGTGGTGGTGGTGATGGTATTGGTTGTGGATGCAGTGTTGGTGATGATGGTATTGGTTGTGGATGCAGTGATGATGGTATTGGTTGTGGATATACCTTATACCTTTGATATACCTTTGAAGAGTTTCGAGAGCATCTACTCTCTGAGCCCGGCCATGGGCCAGGCTCGTCTGGTGCTTGCCTGGTCAACCAGGCTGTTGCTGCTGGAGGCCCGCTGCCCCACATATCCATCACAGCCTGGTTTATCTGGCACCTGGTGAAGATATTTGTCCAGTTTCCTCTTGAAGGCTTCTACACTGGTTCCAGCCGTGTTTCGGATATCTTCTGGTAAGATGTTGAATAGTCTGGGACCCCGGATGTTAATACAGTGCTCCCGTATTGTCCCCACCGCACCCCTGCTCCTCACTGGGTTTATTTTACACTTTCTCCCATATCTCTCACTCCAGTATGTTGTTATGGCAGTGTGCAGATTTGGGACCAGGCCCTCAAGTACTTTCCATGTATATATTATCATGTACTCTCTCTCCTCCGCTCCAATGAGTACATGTTCAAGACTTGAAGGCGTTCCCATAATTTAGATGTTTCAATGGCTCAATGTGAGCCGTAAACGATCTCTGGATTTGTTCCAGCTCTGCTATTTCTCCTGCCCTGAACGGGGCCGTCAGCACTGAGCAGTATTCTAAGTGAGGAGCACTAGCGATTTGAATAGTGTCACCATCGGCATTATTTCCTTGTTTTGAAAGTTCTCAATACCCACCCGTCATCTTCCTGGCTTGTGATCTTTGTCTTGTTATGGTCTTTAAACGACAGATCAGCAGACATAATTATTCCCAAGTCCTTTACGTGTTCCTTTCGTTCTATGTGGTGACCCTCTTGCGTTTTGTGGATGCAGTGATGATGGTATTGGTTGTGGATGCAGTGGGGGTGATGGTATTGGTTGTGGATGCAGTGGTGGTGGGGGTGATGGTATTGGTTGTGGATGCAGTGGTGATGGTATTGGTTGTGGATGCAGTGGTGATGGTATTGGTTGTGGATGCAGTGGTGTTGGTGATGGTATTGGTTGTGGATGCAGTGGTTGTGGTGATGGTATTGGTTGTGGATGCAGTGGTGGTGTTGATGGTATTGGTTGTGGATGCAGTGGTGGTGATGGTATTGGGTGTGGATGCAGTGGTGGTGGGGGTGATGGTATTGGTTGTGGATGCAATAGGTGGTGATGGTTAAAAATGCAGTGGTGGGGTTTTGAATAAAGTGGTAGTGGTTCTGGATGCTTCGTTGATGAATGTTTGAAGTGGTAGTCGGTGAGGTGGTGATGGTTGTTTTGAATGGTGGTCATGGTTGCAGTGGAGGGTTAGGTTGTGGTTTGCAGTGGTATCTCTTACAATGATTTTCTTTAGTTAAAACTGAGATTTATAATGAGTAAGGTTGTTTGCAATGATCGCAAATGATGGCTTGCAATGATGGTTGTGGTTGCAGTGGTTGATCTCGTGTAATTTTGAGAGTAGTGGTGGTTGAAGGGACGATAGTGGATGAATGACTGAGTGTTGGGGAGTGGATGGTTTATTGACCGATGTGTGTGTGTGGGGGTGTTGGTTAGATGGGTAGTAGGGGAGGGGAGGGGTGGGGCAGTATCTTTGCTCCCCCTTCGATCGATATCACCAACTTCGAACTTCCCAAATGGCTCTTAAGATGGCCGCTACCACCACCTCCAGCACCACCATCACCTCCAGCAGCAGCAGCAGCAGCAGCACCTCCAGCAGCAGCAGCAGCACCACCACCACCACCACCTCCAGCAGCAGCAGCAGCACCACCACCACCAGCAGCAGCAGCACCACCACCACCACCACCACCACCACCACCACCACCACCACATCACTCCAGCAGCACACACGCACCACACCACCACCACCACCTCCAGCAACACCACCACCTAGCGCTACCCTCCAGCAGCGGCCTACCATCCACACCACCTCCAGCAACACCACCACTGCTGCTACTACTACTACACCATCACTTCCACCACCAACTATCATCACTACTATCACTACTGACACCAGTCCTTACCAATAAAACCCCTTAGCACCAGCCATCACCACTAACACCAACCATCACTACTTCCACCACTAACACCAAATTGAAGGAGGAGATAGCCAGAGCTTTGCTACCACCTGCAGCTCACAGGACTGCCATTCCCACGAGCTTCCCTGGGGCAGGGATGATGGCAGACCAGAGGGGCCTAGCTTCTCCCTAAGAGCCCCGTGAAGGCGGGGAATGGGGCTAGGCCTGGGGGACAGTTGGTCCCAGAAGATGAGGAGGTACTTGTACCTCCTCCCATGGCAGACATTAGTCTGAGACACTCCCCAGAAAGGGAGCCAAGGCTGGGCCACCACTTGGAAAAGGCCCGGGCCGGCGAAATATACCGGCTAATCTCCAACAACAGCAACAACTAACACCAACCATCACTACTACCACTTATGCACTGTTGTCTTGGTTTCAGATTACTGCTAACCAGAACTCCTAAATCCTTTTCGCAATCCGTAATATTAAGATCTACATTATTTAGTTTATATGTGGTATGGTTATTTTCCTGTCCAACATTTAGAACTTTGCATTTGTCTATATTAAACTGCATCTGCCACTTCTCCGACCACTGCATCAGTCTATTCAAATCCTCCTGGAGTGCTCTATTGTCCTCAGTAGGATTTGAATAGACTGATGCAGTGGTCGGAGAAGTGGCAGATGCAGTTTAATATAGACAAATGCAAAGTTCTAAATGTTGGACAGGAAAATAACCATGCCACATATAAACTATATAATGTAGATCTTAATATTACGGATTGAGAAAAGGATTTAGGAGTTCTGGTTAGCAGTAATCTGAAACCAAGACAACAGTGCGTAAGTGTTCACAATAAAGCTAACAAAATCCTTGGCTTCATATCAAGAAGTATAAATAATAAGAGTCCTCAGGTTGGTCTTCAACTCTATATATCTTTGGTTAGGCCTCATATAGATTATGCTACACAGTTTTGGTCACCGTATTACAGAATGGATATAAATGCACTGGAAAACGTACAAAGGAGGATGACAAAGTTGATCCCATGTATCAGAAATCTTCCCTACGAGGATAGACTGAGGGCCCTGAATCTGCACTCTCTAGAAAGGCGTAGAATTAGGGGGGATATGATTGAGGTGTATAAATGGAAAACAGGAATTAATAAAGGGGATGTAAATAGCATGCTAAAACTATCTGGTATTGACAGGACTCGCAGCAATGGTTTTAAATTGGAAAAATTCAGATTCAGGAAAGCACTGGTTTGGTAATAGAGTTGTGGATGAGTGGAACAAACTCCCGACTACCGTCATAGAAGCTAAGACGTTGTGTAGTTTTAAAAATAGGTTGGATAAATACATGAGTGGGTGTGGGTGAGTGTGAGTTGGACCTGACAAACTTGTGCTGCTAGGTCAGATGCCATGCTCCTCCCTTAAGTGAATGTGACTGACCTGAGCAGGTCAAGGCATTGGCTTAAGTCGGTGGGAGAATTGGATCTGCCTCGCATGGGCCAGTAGGCCTGCTGCAGTGTTCCTTCTTATGTTCTTATGTACCACTTCCAACACTAACACCAACCATCACCCCTAACACCAACCATCACCCCTAACACCAACCATCACCCCTAACACCAACCATCACCCCTAACACCAACCATCACCCCTAACACCAACCATCACCCCTAACACCAACCATCACCCCTAACACCAACCATCACCCCTACACAACCATCACCTAACACCAACCATCACCCCTAACACCAACCATCACCCCTAACACCAACCATCACCCCTAACACCAACCATCACTATTACCACCAACCATCACTATTACACCAACCATCACTATTACACCAACCATCACTATTACACCAACCATCACTATTACCACCAACACTATACCACCAACCATACCACCATAACACCAACCATCACCTAACACCAACCATCACCTATAACCACCATCACCCTATTCACCACCACCATCATCTACATCACCACCTCTCACTAACACTCCACCATCACCACTAACACTCACATCACCCCTCACCTTCACCACCACCACCTTCATCTTCACTATCACCACCTTCACTTCACTATCACCACCTTCATCTTCACCATCACCATCTTCATCTTCACAATCACCACCTTCATCTTCACCATCACCACCTTCATCTTCACCATCACCACACCTTCATCTTCACCATCACCACCTTCATCTTCACCATCACCACCTTCATCTTCACCATCACCACCTTCATCTTCACCATCACCACCTTCATCTTCACCATCACCACCTTCATCTTCACCATCACCACCTTCATCTTCACCATCACCACCTTCATCTTCACCATCACCACCTTCATCTTCACCATCACCACCTTCATCTTCACCATCACCACCTTCACTTAAATCACCACCTTCATCTTCACCATCACCACCTTCATCTTCACTCATCACCACCTTCATCTTCATTCATCACCACTAAATCTTCACCTTCACCACCTTCATCTTCACCATCATCTTCACCATCATCACCACAGTCAACACCATCACCACCTTCATCTTCACCATCACCACCTTCATCTTCACCATCACCACAATCAACACCTTCACCACCTTCATCTTCACCGCTACCTTTACCACCACACTATCTGGCACCCTTTCTCACCCCAGCAACATGTGGCAACCCTAAATAGGCCTGGCACCGAATAAGCACCAGAAGCCACCATCTGGAAAATAAATAATTCTAAACAGAGAATTTTTGCAGATGTGGACAAGAGTTAAACATGACATGAGAACAAGTAGTGTACCAGACAGAAGACGCACAAAGACACCTGAAAGCCGTCCACGATCTTACGAGAACCCCCACATATTTTTTCACATATACAAAATTCAAGTTAAGAGCTACCTTAACTGATGAAAAAAGAAACGAGTGAAACTCTAGAAGACAAATGTGAATCGATGTTCTGCGACCCACTAAACGGAAGCAGCATCGAAAATGTTGATTTTTTTCATTGCCTCTCAAGGTCACACACAGCAAAATAAACGACATAAACATTAATCCCGTAGAATTCGAAAAATAGAAAACTTGACTGCAGTGCATCGGATCCATGGAATTCTTATAAAGAAGTTCAAATTTCCTCTAGTACGGACACTCATCCTTTGAAGATAGAGCTTATATCTAGATGAAATCCCAGAGGTCTTAGAGTGCAAACATGGCTTCTTTACATAGAGGAAGCAGTTTAGCACTAACCAAAAATTACAAACCAGTGGCCTTTATATCACAGCACAACCTGTACAATCCAAACCAGCATGGATTTAGAGATCATGCTTGTCCGGGCTACTAAACCACTATCACACAATTACTGAGGCGATGGAAGGAAACCAAAACACAGATGTGGTACACGGATTTTGCAAAAGCATTTGACAAATTCGATCATGGGGTGATTATACACAAAATGAGGAGCAGGGGTGCGGTGGGGACAATACGGGAGCACTGTATCAACATCCGGGGTCCCAGACTATTCAACATCTTGCCAGAAGATATCCGAAACACGGCTGGAACCAGTGTAGAAGCCTTCAAGAGGAAACTGGACAAGTATCTTCATCGGGTGCCAGATCAACCAGGCTGTGATGGATATGTGGGGCAGCGGGCCTCCAGCAGCAACAGCATGGTTGACCAAGCAAGCACCAGACGAGCCTGGCCCATGGCCGGGCTCAGAGAATAGATAAACTCTCGAAACTCTTCAAAGGTAGGTAAAATGCGGAAGTAAACAAATGGATATTCACCTTCCTAACAAATAAAACACAAAAAGTAGTAAACAAAGCAAAATCTAGCAGGGGTCCTGATCAGCAAAATGCACGTAGCTGTGAAGGTGTTTCACCAAATACAACTTCAACAACAAGAACATCAACTGGGACCAGGTGAACCATGTCTTAAAACATGTTGGGAAGATATCTTAAATAACATGGATCCAAACCAGTGCCTTGAAAGCATCTACTTCCTGGCAGCTGAAGTATGTTCAAGGAGAAAGACGCTCCCTCTACAGAAGACGACGAAGAATCACTGAGCTCCTAAAGAACGCTAGATTATCTGATACACGGAAGGAAGCGCTGACCAGGGAAGTGGAAAGTGTCGAACTTAAGTTAAAGGACTCGTACAGACCCAGGGGAGACAGGAGCAGCTAAAAGTGATTAATGAAATTGAAAGAAATTCGAAATATTTCTTCTCGTATGACAAAAACAAAGCAAATACCACATCTAGTATCGGGCCTTTGTTCAGACAAGATGGGATTTACACAGATGACAACAAATAAATGAGTGAGATACTGAAATCCCAGTATGACTGGGTTTAGCGAGCCATTAATCAGTCTAAAGATTGACAATCCAAATGATTTTTTCATGAATGAGCCCCAAAATTCCATCAATGTATGCCAGATTTTCACATTGAAAACATGCCCATGCACTCAGTCCCAGGTCCAGACTCACGGAACTCTGTGTTCATTAAGAACTGCAAGAAACCCCTTTCACGTGTCTTAAGTATACTATGGAGGAGCAGCTTAGCCATGGATGAAATTCCAGTCACTGAAAACAACGGATGTAGCCCCACTCCATAAAGGTGGCAGTAAAGCATTAGCTAAGAACTATAGACCAATGGCTCTAACGTCCCACATCATAAAAATATTTGAAAGTGCTAAGCACGATTGCTAACCACTTGGATTCTCAAAAACTGCACAATCCAGGGCAACATGGGTTCAGAGCAGGTCGCTCCTGCCTCTCGCAGCTACTGGACCACTATATGGTCTTGGATGCACTGGAAGAAAAACAGAATGCAGGTGTAATATACACAACTTTGCAAAAACCTTTGACAAGTGAGATCATGGCGTAATTGCGCACAAAATACGTGCTAAAGGAATAACTGGCAAAGTGGGGAGATGGATCTTTAACTTTCTATCAAATCGAACACAAAGAGTAGTGGTAAACAGAGTTAAATCGGAAGTTGCCATAGTGAAAAGCTCTGTTCCACAAGGCACAGTACTCGCCCCCATCCTGTTCCTCATCCTCGTATCAGACATAGACAGCACCATGTCATCCTTTGCAGACGATACTAGGATCTGCATGAGACTGTCATCTGATGAGGACACGGTTAACCTCCAAGAAGATATAAACCAAGTTTTCCAATGGACAACGGAAAACAATATGATGTTCAATGAAGACAAATTCCAACTACTCTGTTATGGAAAACTAGAGGAGATAATAACTAGAACTGAGTATACTACAAACTCTGATCATACAATAGAGCGGAAAAATAATGTGAGGGACCTGGGAGTGGTAATGTCTTAGGATCTCACTTTCAAGGATCACAACAGTGCCACGGTCACGACTGCAAAGAAAATGATAGGATGGATAATGAGAACATTCAAAACGAGAGAGGCCAAGCCAATGATGATCCTTTTCAAATCACTTGTTCTCTCTAGGCTGGAATACTGCTGTACATTAATATCTCCGTTTAAGGCAGGTGAAATTGCAGATCTAGAGAATGTACAGAGAACTTTCACTGCACATATAAGTTCTATTAAACACCTTAACTACTGGGAACGCTTTGAAGCACTTGACTTGTACTCGCTGGAACGCAGGCGAGAGAGATATATCATAATCTACACCTGGAAAATCCTAGAAGGAATGGTCCAGAATCTTCACACAGAAATCATTCCCTACGAAAGTAAAAGACTGGGCAGGCGGTGCAAAATAACCCCCCAATGAAAAGTAGGGGCGCCATTGGTACACTAAGAGAAAACATCATAAGTGTCCGGGGTCCAAGACTGTTGAACAGCCTCCCACCAGGCATAAGGGGAATTACCAATAGGCCCCTGGCTGCATTCAAGAGGGAGCTGGACAGATACTTTAAGTCGGTGCTGGATCAACCGGGCTGTGGTTCGTACGTTGGACTACGTGCGGCCAGCAGTAACAGCCTTGTTGATCAGGCCCTGATCCACCGGGAGGCCTGGTCGTGGACCGGGCCGCGGGGGCGTTGATTCCGGAATGCCCTCCAGGTAGCAGAATCAAGTTAATACCCCAAGGCATGGTCCTGGACCATGGACCTGTGTAAAAATATTAGTCTACTTTTTTTTTAAGGAACACAAGGCAAATTCTACGAATGCCAGGAAAATGACGGGGGGAGGGGCATACCTGGAGTGTGTTTCGGGGGTAATGGGAGCTTTTAAAACAAAGGGAATAGTGCCAGTGGTACATCATTCAAATTGCTTGTGCTCTGTGTTGATGCTCCATTAAGGGCAGGAGGAGGATCCACAGCTGGAATAGATACATAGATCATTTATGGCCCACATACAACCAATAAGGCATTTAAATTGCTGGGAATGCCTCAAAATCCAAGATATGCAGTCACTGGAGCGGAAGAGGAACATTTAATAATATATACACATGGAAAATACTTGAGGTTTAGTCCCAAATGTGCACACTGCCATAACAACGTGTGTGTGTGTGTGTGTGCGCGCGTGCGTGTGTAAACTAAACCCAGTAAAATGCAGAGGCACCGTGGGCTCAATAAAACTGCATCAACATCCATGGGCCTAGTAACTTTCACAGAAACCCACATAAATGACTACCGTGACAACGAAATATGGATATGTGTGTACATTCTATTTAGATACGACCGAAAAACAAGTCACAAGGTGGGATTATGTAGATTAAACTGTTCATTTGCACTAAGTTACTTACCACCACGAATAATGTAGTATGCTGCTGCTGCTGCTGCAGCACATCCTGCTGCTGCTGCTGCTCGTTCTGCTGCTGCTTCTCGTCCTGCTGTTCGTCCTGCTACTGTTCGCCCTACTCCCTTCCCTCTACTGTCTTCTGGTCTCTTTGACTCTTAATCTCGGAATGTAATTATAGTACTTATATATAAGCTATCAGATACAGCTTCCCAGCAATTCAAAGACCAGCTGCTGAAAATCATATACATACTTGAAAAATATTTCAAATCCGGCCTCATATATCCTGTTACTTGATTTAAATCCCTACCTTCCCCTACAACCCCCACCTCGACCCTACAATCCCTATTCCACCCATCCACTATCACCTCCCATCCCGCCTCTTCAACCCCCAAACCTTCCACTACCACCACCTTACCCTCCACCACCTTTATAGACAGTACAGTCTGCATATTCCAAACCAACACTGTTTTAGAACTGGAAGACCATGTCTGTCACAGCTGTTGAACCACCGACAGAATTACGGAGGTGTTGGACGAAAACTAAAACGCAGATGTGATACACAGATTAAGTTTCTAACACACACAACACAAATAGGTAGTAAACAGAACAAAATCCAGCATCAGTGAAGTAAAAAGCTCAGTTTCCCAAGGCACTGTCCTGGCACCTCTGCTGTTTCTCATCCTCATAGCAGACATTAGATGAAACACTCGTCACGGTTTCGTATCATCATTTTCAGAACACTAAAATAAGCATAAAAGTCACTTCTGTATGAGACTGAAAAATTGCAGGACGATGCAAGCAGGATTTTGCAGTGGGCGGTGGAGAATAACATAACGTTCAGTGGTGTTTAGTTTCAACTGCTTGGGTAGCTGTGTACAAAACTTAAGAGGATCATCAAATCGAACGGAAAGAACACGTAAAACACCTGGGAGTAATTATGTCGACTGACCTTTCTTTCAAAGAGCATAATGACGGGGTGGATAACGAGAACCTTTTAAAACAAGGTAAATAGTGCCAGTGGTGACGCTTTTCAAATCGCTTGTGCTGTATCATTTGGAATATTGTTGAGTATTCAGGAGAGGAGAGATGTCAGAGTTGGAACAGATTTACGGCCCACATAGAGCCATTAAATCATTTAAATTACTGGGGACGCCTTAAGTACTAAGTATGTGATCTCTGGAGCGCTGGAGAGAGATACGGGATATAGATACCTGGAAAATAGTTGATCTTACCAGAAGATATCAGAAACACTGCAGGGACAAATGTAGAAGTCTTGAAGAGGAAATTGGACAAGTATCTTCATCAGGTTCCAATTCAACCAGGCTGTGATGGTGTTAGTAGGGTTCGTTGGAGTGATGGTAGCAAGGAAACAACTGTTGACTGTTATGCTCACTGCTATGCCTAGTCGAAAACTGAGAATAAAGCCTCTCTGCCTGTGTGTGAGGTAAACACGGCGGTCACGTGACATCAGACTTGGCCAGGGAGTCTGCCTATAAATGTTGCTAGGAAATATACAGGTATACTACACAAGTAATACTATTAATAATTTTAATATCGTTATTTCTACAAGTACATGTACAATGTATACAGGCCTAACTGACATCAGTGACATACCTATATAGACACCGCTTGTTATGCAGAGCATTTCGGGCACATTAGGTCAATTTTGTCCCAGGATGCGACCCACACCAGTCGACTAACACCCAGGTACCCATTTTACTGATGGGTGAACGGGGACAACAGGTGTATGGAAACACGCCCAATGTTTCCACCCTTGCCGGGAATCGAACCATGGACCCTCGACGTGTGAAGCGAGAGCTTTGCCTACCAGGCCACGGGCCAGTGGGATGTGGGCCATTGGGCCTCCGATGGATGGATAAGCTTGGTTGATCAGGCAAACAACAAACGAACCTGGACCAAGGCCGGCACTCTGAGTAGGAAAATTCTCGAAACTCATCAGAGGTATACCACGCCCACTACTACCCCCTTAATGCCACCGGTTCCCCCCCACTGCCACCACCACTCCTTCCACTGATACTACCATTGCTACCTCCACTACGCCACCAGCACGAACACCACTAACATCACTACCACTAACACCACTACCACTCCTACTAATACCACTACCACTCCTACTAACACCACAGAAACATCTAACAAGTACTATGCACAAGGAAGATGGCTAAAGGAATTGAAGGGAAGGATGAAAGCAATAGAAAAGTGTTAGAGGGGAGAAGTGTACAAATTAGTAGAAAGTGTGAGTGAAGAAAGGAGAGGAAAGGGTAAAGGTAGTGTAGAAAGAGGGAAGAAGAGAGAGGAAGAATAAAACAGCGGAAGGTGGGAGGTAGCCGGCGTGGAAGAGGGATGGTGGGAGGAGCAGGCATGAAGGGGAGGATGTGCTGGTGGGATGGTGGTGGGTGAGGGATGGAATGGGTATAAGTAATGGTGTGGGGGATAGGGGCGGGGGTAGAGGTAATAAGAGGAAGGGGAGAGAGGGGGGAGTTACTAAGACTTTAAAGGGAAGGTGCTGGTGCTAGTGGGACATAGCAGACTAGACCAGACCAGACCAGGCCAGGGTGTGGTGGTGGCGAGGGTGCTGTGTGAGTGATGGTGGTAAGGGTGTGGTTATGGTAGAGTAGTGGTGTGTGATGGTATGGTGGGTGATGGATGGTGGATGGTGAGGGTAATGTGTAGGTGTAGATGAGTATAGGTGGTGTGGTGAGGGTAGTGTTAGTGTGATGGTGGTATGGGTGTGGTGAGGGTAGTGTTAGTGTGATGGTGGTATGGGTGTGGTGAGGGTAGTGTTAGTGTGATGGTGGTATGGGTGTGGTGAGGGTAGTGTTAGTGTGATGGTGGTATGGGTGTGGTGAGGGAGTGTTAGTGTGATGGTGAGGGTGTGGTGGAGGGATGTTAGTGTATGGTGTGTGGTGAGGGTAGTGTTAGTGTGATGGTGGTGGGTGGAGGAGTATGTTTGTAGGTGTGGTGAGTGAGTGTATTATGTGTTGTTGATTTTGTTATGTTGTGGTATGGAACAGGTGAGGTAGTCATCGTATTCTTGAGGTCAGTCGTTCTTTCTGTTGGACTGGAATATTCTTGTCTAGATGTCCATTTAGTGGTTCAGAACTAAAGAGGCAAAGAGTCATCATAATTTTTCAGGTCATGTGTTGATTAGACTGAAACTGCCATGACATTACTCTTAAAGCAACAAAAAGAAACGTAGGCTTGGATGACAGTCAGGAAAACATTCAAGTAAAACCTGCAACTACATACACAACACACAGACGCACCAGCAACACCAAAGGTGAACTACACACAACAAAGACGCACACCAACTGGCTCCTGGAGTTCAACCCCACGAAATGCAAAGTCATGAATATTGGAAGGGCAAAGAAGAGCGCAGACGGAGGGCCAGAGACTACAAACCTCACTCAAGGAAAAGGATCTTGGGGTGAGTATAATACCAGGCACATCTCTGGAGGCGCACATCAACCAAATAACTACTACAGCATATGGGCGCCTAGCAAACCTAAGAACAGCATTCCGACATCTTAATAAGGATTCGTTCAGGACCCTGTACACTGTGTACGTTAGGCTTATATTGAAGTATGCAGCACCAGTTTGGAACCCACACCTAGCCAAGCATGTAAGGAAGCTAGAGAAAGTGCAAAGGTTTGCAACAAGACTAGTCCCGGAGCTAAGGGATAGGTTAAGGGAAATAGACCTGACGACATGAAGATAGGGGGAATATGATAACGACATACAAAATACTACGAGGGATTGAAAAGGTGGACAGACAAGATGTTCCAGAGATGGTACACAGAAACAAGGGGTCACAATTGTTAGTTAAGGACTCAGATGCGTCAAAGGGATGTTAGGAAGTATTTCTTTAGAGTTGTCAGGCAGTGGAATAGTCTGGCAAGTGAGGTAGTGGAGGCAGGAATCACATAGTTTTAAGACGAGGTTTGGTAAAGCTCATGGAGCAGGGAGAGAGAGAGGACCTAATAGTGATCACTGAAGAGGCAGGGCCAGGAGCTATGAATCGACCCCTGCAACTACAAATAGGTGAGCACACACACATACACACAGAACACAATACACACACAACACAAAACACAGGGATGGAAATGTTCAGCTCTAGATGTTTCGCACTCTCGTGTGTCGTCAGAAGGCAGTACAGAAAGGATATGAGCTGCGGCCCAGGCACAGAGAGACTGTTGCCTGGACCGCAGCTGATACGCTTCTGTATTGCCTCGGTGAGGAATTTCACCTATCTGTTGCTAATCTTGCAACATTGCGTAGCTTCTGACGACACACGAGAGTGCGAAAGATCTAGAGCTGAACATTTCCATCCCCGTGTGGCTTCTCCATTGTTAAGATCGCCTGCTTGCAATTGTAATGTGTGTGTGTATGTATATACATGTATATATATATGTGTATATGTATGTACATATATGTATATGTATATATGTGCATGTCATGCCGAATAGGTAAAACTGGTCAATTAGCAAGAATTCACTTAAAATTAAGTCTTCTAAAATTTTCTCTTATACTTTTAAAGATTTTTTTTCATTTATGAATGTAAAAATTAATAATTTTGTACCAAAAGAACCATAGGAAACATACCTAACCTTACTATAACAAGTGCAATTTAATTTAGCCTAATCCAACTAAATACATTTTAGGTAAGTTTACAATAATTGAACAAACAAATGTAATGAAATATATTTTTTTTCGTTAGGCTCAAAATTATTTTTGCGAAATTATTGCATACACAAATTTTTGCTAGCCTTATTCGGCAAGAATAGCATTGCTATTTACGCCAAAATTGCAAGTTTTACCAATTCAGCACGACGGGTGTGTGTGTGTGTATGTATGTATGTATGTATATATATATATATATAAATATATATATATATACATACACATACAGTGGACCCTCGCTTATTGGCCGTAATCCATTCCAGAAGCTCGGCCTAAAAGCGAAATGGCCGAAAAGTGAAATATTTCCCATAAGAATTTATGTAAATACAATTAATCCGTTACAGACAAAAATATCAACAAAATTTTTTTTTTTTTTAAGATTAACTATAGTTTTACATACACAAAACAATGAAAACTAAATAAAATGGCTAAAGAAATGGATAAATGAACATTTAAATCACTACTACATACCTTTATTGAAGGCAGGAGGAGAGTATTGTTTGGAGTCAGGACAAGATAGTCCTTCAATATGACACTAATATCAACACTACGGCTTATTTATCTATCACAATTCATCTAATATGACCTAATAAACAATATTAATAACATAGAAACATGACATATACTCTAGAATGAATAAAATATGTCATTGCGAATGTCACCAATGGTGTTGTATTGTTTGTTATTGGGTGTATAAGGGCCACTGAAAGATAAGCCTTACATAGTGGTGTTGAAGGCGGTAGCAGAGGCGGCGGTGTTGTCAGTCGCCCTATATACCTCAAACAACAATGGAGGAGTTCAGTTTTGTGTCGTCATTTTTCTATCGCCTAATCGCTTATCTTACTTGCTACACTGTTAATGCTACACTTTATCGCTGGCTGGCGCTATAGCCTTTATCGACTCCTGCTGCTTTAGTATCGTACATATCGTAGAATCACTGAAGAAGGCACATTCTCCCCTCTCAACCCTTTACCAAAGGGCTGGCACTCTGAACTTTCTTTGGCCCCATGGTGGCTTATTTCATTCACAATCAATAAACAAGCACCAAAATGAATGGATGAATACGCAGAGTATTCCTTACTCTTTGAGAGAGAGAGAGACGTAGACTGAGTGTACTGAGTGTGATATGCATGAGGAAGAGTCGCTGGCAGTTTGGCGCGTCCCATACAGCCGATAAGCGAAAAAATGGCGTATATATAAGCGAGTTGGCCGATAACAGGAACGATAAGCGAGTGTCCACTGTGTGTGTGTATATATATATATATATATATATATATATATATATATATATATATATAATACATACATATACATATATATATACACACAGTGATAGGTGTTACGTATAACCTAGCACTTTCATGTGTTTACACGTCTTCAGAGGAATACAACACATTTGAAGATTTTTTTTTTTTTTCAGATTGATAGCTTATTTTTTTCATTAATAATGATATAATTTTTATTTTTGGGCCAAAACTAACTTGAAAACCTCACCTGACCTCCCTAAAACTTGCACTTTTTTTTTTTAGCAAAATTCTGATATATATATATATATATATATATATATATATATATATATATATATATGCAAAAAGATCACAGTAAACAGGTTATATCAAAATATGCAAGACAACCACTATGAAAAAATAGAAGAATTCCAAGCGCTTTCGTGACTACTCACATTATCAAGGAAATATAAAAGGAAACATGACAAGAAGGCTTATATATATATATATCATTGGTCAACTTGAATATATTTAACATATCGAAACCGAGACTCGGTCTGGGTTCCTGGCCTCACTTCCTAGGATATTTTGATTGGTAGCTATTTCGAACACGGGTAATGAATGGCCTGTGACCTGGTTTTAATGGGATTTGGAGCAAAACAAACTCAGCAGATAGACTATAATGTATATTTTACCTTCACCCACTATATACAAATATGTACACTATGTACAGATGAAATAATAATAAGTGTACTTGACGGTGACAGATGGCAAAGCAAAAGCCAGAGAGAGTGCACCGTACTCAACCAGCAGGTAGGCAAGTCTGGCAAATGCTGACCACAAGTGAACCACGTTGCTTCAGCTTTGGCGGGCTTGCTGTGATTGGTCAATGAAC
Organism: Cherax destructor; assembly: GCA_009830355.1. Taxonomy (NCBI): domain Eukaryota; kingdom Metazoa; phylum Arthropoda; class Malacostraca; order Decapoda; family Parastacidae; genus Cherax; species Cherax destructor. The sequence continues at coordinate 120,279 of WNWK01000995.1, forward strand.
TAAGGTACTGATTTAACGACGGGTACCCTATTGATCGTTAAACCCTTAGCACCTGGTTGGGAGCTAGCCTATATGGGAGTGTGACATACACTGAATAAATTGTAACATTCTCTTTGCATGCCACAGTAGCACATGTTTGTGACCTGGGCCCTTTCATATCTACTCTTGAAGCTGTATATTGAGTTGGCCTCCAACACTTATCAAAGTCATTCAACTTTTCCAAAGCACTGAGGCTAAATAAATACTTTTACATATGTGTCGTCATCTTTCACCAATGTTCCCTTGATACTGGTCCATTTTAATAATTCAGACTGTTCTTATCTGCTGTATCAATTCCTCTTACGACTGTCATAATCACTGCCTCCCTTGTTCTTCTCTCCTCCATGGTCATCAGGTTCATTTCCTTCAATCTCTCCTTATAGTGCATTCCTCAGTTATAAGCTTGGAAGTTTAAGGTTTGTTAATCTTGCATGTGCTGCCGACCTTATTCGGTTTATATGCTTGATGTTATATTTAATCTCTGATATTCGCAGCTTCTCTCCTCCATGTTGTATTTTGCGTCCGGTTTGTCCTCACCTCCAATTCGCATGACCTTTCATTTGTTTGGATTAAACTCGAGAAACCACTTGCTTAATCACATCTCTAGTTAAGGTCTCCCTGAAGTTTATCACCTCCTGTTCTTGTGCTTCCCATTAGTTTTGCATCAACCACAAACAAAGGACTCAATCCTCTTGGCATCTCGTTCATAGGAGCTGTTCTAGTATCTCTGCCGAAGTGACTTTCATGATAATTTTTGTATCGTCCGCAAAGGATGGTACGAAGCTGTGGTTTGTATTATTATCTATTTCTGCTATGAGGATGAGAAACATTAAAGGCGCTAGAACCATCCCTTGGGAGTACTGAGCTTTTTGATTTTCTGAGGCTAGAAATTACTTTATTTATTGCTATTCTCTGTGTTCATTAGACAGTAGAAATCAATTCATCTACTTTTCCTGTCATACCTGTTGACTTTATTGTATATACTAATATTCCATGGTCACATTTGTCAAATACCTTAGTAAATTCCATACAGACCACGTCTTCGTTTTTCGATTCTTTCAAAACGTCCGTAATTTTGTCATAATGAACCAGTAGTTAAGAAAGCGTGATCTTCCTGCTCTAAACCGATGTTGACTTGGTTTGTACAGGTTATTCTTTTCCATAAAATTTGTAATGTGACGTCTCAGCACCTCAGTGACTATGATGTGTGATATTATCGCCACTACCTCCTTTGTACAGAGGAGCTACAAAATGTCTGCACTTGTTAAGACCTCTAGGATTTCACCTGGATCTAAGCTCTTCCTCTAAAGTATGCTGAGTGCTTGTGAGAGTGGTACTTTGCATTTATTTATAGGGAGTTGCGTGAATCTGGCCCGGTACTACATGCATGGGCATATTTCCTATTTGCTTCTCGAATTCTAAGGCATTTTTTCTTATGTCTGATATATGATTTGTCGGGTGGGCAGATGGAATGTTAAAACTTTCTGGATCTTCCAGCGTCCTGCTGTTTAGTAGATTGCTGAACATGATTCATACCGGTCTTTCAAGTGTTCGCTCATTTCTTTGTTGTCGTGGGTGTATGAACCTCGTGTTAGTAGTGGGTCAGTTCAGAGGTAGAGTATGAGGTGAGCAACCTGTGTGTCCCCAGCAAGATGACAACTCTGGATGAGGTGAGCAACCTGTGTGTCCCCAGCAAGATGACAACTCTGGATGAGGTGAGCAACTAGTGTGTGTCCCCAGCAAGATGACAACTCTGGATGAGGTGAGCAACTAGTGTGTGTCCCCAGCAAGATGACAACTCTGGAATATTGACTGGACACAAACTTTATTACATATCATTTTTCATTCGCTGTATGGCCCCCCAGCGGATTTAGTGTTTCCATATGAATATTATTATTATTTTAACTCTCCTTGTTGCATTAACAAGTGTAGAATTTGCATACTAGTAACATTCGCCCTTGTGTGTGTTGTATCTGCACTGCAACATTCACACTTGTGTGTGTTGTATCTGCACTGCAACATTCACACTTGTGTGTGTTGTATCTGCACTGCAACATTCACACTTGTGTGTGTTGTATCTGCACTGCAACATTCACACTTGTGTGTGTTGTATCTGCACTGCAACATTCACTTGTGTGTGTTGTATTCACTGCAACATTCCCTGTGTGTGTTGTATTCACTGCAACATTCACTCTGTGTGTGTTGTATCCATACCAACATTCACACTTGTGTGTGTTGTATTCACATGCAACATTCACACTTGTGTGTGTTGTATTCACATGCAACATTCACTCTTGTGTGTGTTGTATCCATACTGCAACATTCACACTTGTGTGTGTTGTATTCACATGCAACATTCACTCTTGTGTGTGTTGTATTAACATGCAACATTCACTCTTGTGTGTGTGTTGTATTCACATGCAACATTCACTCTTGTGTATGTTTTATACACATTGCAACATTCACTCTTATGTATATTTTATACACATTGCAACATTCACTCTTGTGTGTGTTTGTATTCACATGCAACATTCACACTTGTGTGTGTTGTATTCACATGCAACATTCACTCTTGTGTGTTGTATTCACATGCAACATTCACTCTTGTGTGTTGTATTCACATGCAACATTCACTCTTGTGTGTGTTGTATTCACATGCAACATTCACTCTTGTGTGTGCTGTATTCACATGCAACATTCACTCTTGTGTGTGTTGTATTCACATGCAACATTCACTCTTGTGTGTGCTGTATTCACATGCAACATTCACTCTTGTGTGTGTTGTATTCACATGCAACATTCACTCTTGTGTGTGTGTTGTATTCACATGCAACATTCACTCTTGTGTGTGTTGTATTCACATGCAACATTCACTCTTGTGTGTGTTGTATTCACATGCAACATTCACTCTTGTGTGTGTGTTGTATTCACATGCAACATTCACTCTTGTGTGTGTGTTGTATTCACATGCAACATTCACTCTTGTGTGTGTGTTGTATTCACATGCAACATTCACTCTGTGTGTGTTGTATTCACATGCAACATTCACTCTTGTGTGTTGTATTCACATGCAACATTCACTCTTGTGTGTGTGTATTCACATGCAACATTCACTCGTGTGTGTGTTGTATTCACATGCAACATTCACTCGTGTGTGTGTGTTGTATTCACATGCAACATTCACTCTGTGTGTGTGTTGTATTCACATGCAACATTCACCTTGTGTGTGGTTGTATTCACATGCAACATTCACTCTGTGTGTGTGTGATTCACATGCAACATTCACTCTGTGTGTGTGTTGTATTCACATGCAACATTCACTCGTGTGTATGTTTTATACACATTGCAACATTTACATTTTCCTGCATTTGCATAAATAACACTTTGCTCTTGCACATGCTACTACTGCTGCTGTTTTGTTATATTTACAGCTTTAGTTGTTCTAGTTAGTATCTGTAGTAGTTATTACACTCATCTTTGTCGTTTTTTATATTTGCACATTGTATTTGTTCATGTCTCTGTGAGTAATTATATTGGTCTTTGTAGTAGTTCTTATGATTATCTTTGTAGTAGTTATATTTGTATCAGTTGTTCTTGTTATGTTCTTTAAGTGTTCTTGTTATATTTGCCATTGTAGTTGTTGTTACAGTCGTCTGTGTAGTAATTATATCGGTCTTTGTAGTAGTAGTTCTTATGGTTATCTTTGTAGTAGTTATATTTGTAGCAGTTGTTCTTATGTTCTTTAAGCAGTTCTTGTTATATTTGCACTCGGAGTATTCAGTCTTAACATTTTTGCACTTTAAAAGGTTGGAAGAGAAAGAAAACTGGAATGAAATAGGGAATGAGAAAAGTGGGAGTGGTGTGATGAAAGAGGGAGAGAGGGAGGGTGAAGTGAGGCTGTAGTAAGTTAAGGAGTAAGAAAGGGAGAAGCTGCTGTAAGTTACGTAAGAAAGGAGGGATGAAGGGAGAGGACGGGTTAAGTTAGGTAAGGAGGAATGAAGGGAGAGGACGGGTTAAGTTAGGTAGGGAGGAATGAAGGGAGAGACTGTAGTAAGTTAGGTAGGGAGGAATGAAGGGAGAGACTGTAGTAAGTTAGGTAGGGAGGAATGAAGGGAGAGACGGGGGTAAATTAGGTCGGGGGTAGGGAGGAAGGGGCTGAGGCTAGGGAGATTGATGGAGTGGGAGGTGGGTGGCAGGGAAAGCTTTTATTTCCTCGTCGGATCTCCCTGCCCACCTCCAGGCTCTAGCCAGGACGCTGGAGGCAGACAAGCTAAGTAGAGGCAAGAACAAGAACTAAGGGGAGAGAGAGAGGGATGGAGGGGGATGAGTGTTGAGAGGGAGGTGAGTGGGAACTAGAGTGGGGTTGGTGAAGATGAAGGGGCTGGTAGGGTAAATGTTTTTGAAGTTTTTCAGTATTGTTCTGTCGCCACGCTGGTGCCTGTCTTCTTTACTTCTTTCTTTTAAAGGTTCTGCTGGGGTTTAGATTAGATTATATGCATTTATTTTAAATATTGGTGGTGGTTTGTTAGTCAGGAAAACCAGACGCGGGTCTTCATCACATGACGCCCTGTTAACTAGCTTAGCTTTAAAAACAAAGCTTTGCTATAAAATACTGTATATTTGAGTAATACCCTTATGAGCATCTAAATATAACTTACATTGTTACATGTCCCAAGAGTTAATTATTGCTTGCAGGTAACACACCTCTTAAGTACTTTGTACCTGTAGGTTACCTGTAGTCACTCCCAGAGGTCACCAGGCCCGCGGAAAAATTGCAGACTAGGCTTCCTGATTGTTAGCCTGATTGATTAGACTCTTGGTGATCGCCATCCGCAGTCTAACATACACTGACTTATGTTAACATATCGGCTGATTATGAACGGATTTAAGAAGTTTGTTGAATTCCCTCTTGAAGATAACCAGGGGTCTGTTGGTAATCCCACGTATGCATGAAGGGAGGATGTTGAATAGTCGTGGTCTCTTTACATTTATTAAAGTCTCTGTGTACTCATCACTCCTGCTTTTCACCACAAGTATCTTCACCATTTGCCAAACCTCGTTCATATGTAGTTATTTCGGTGTACATAATCATGCAACTTTTTTGCCTGTGTTCTAAGGAACACAATTCGGGGGACTTCAGGCACTCGCAATAATTTAGGTGCTTCTCTTGAGTTTATATGAACTATGAAGGTTCTCTGTTCGTTTTCCAGTTAGGCAATTTTGCCTGTTTTGATGGGGACCATTATTATACAACAATATTCCAAACTAGAGAGAACAGTAACCGTAATCATTGGTTTGGCATCTCTTGTTTTGAAAGTTCTAATTATCCACCCTATCAGTTTCCTTTAGTTGCATTAAAAACATTGTTCTACTCCTTGAACGTGAGATATCTCTACATTTTTAACTCCCAGGTTACTCACATTAGACTTACGCTCTATTGTTTTTATTTCCTCAATCCTTCCATAACGAAGTAACTGGAAGACTTAGTTGATACCAGCTGAGTCTTCAAGGGATCCTGCCCTTATTCACATTCTATTATCGTCTGCAAATTATGATAGTTCTTTTGTTTACATCTCTGGGTCTGATATGAGATTGAGAAGAAGCGAGGTAAGTACAGTGCCTTGGGGGACAGCTCTTGCCTGTATCAGCCTCTGATTTCACAGTTTACTATTTATTACTCTTCGAGTTCTGTTGGCTAGTAAGTTAAATATCCATCTGCCCGCCTCTCTAGTTATTCCTTTTGTGAGCAATTGTCCCATGTTCACATTTGTCACAGGCTTTTGCAAAGTCGGTGTACACTACATCTGCATTTACCTTGTCATTACGTATCGAATGAATTTCGCATACACGTAATATTTTGCTTATAAAGTTTAAACAAGGCTAGTTTTAGCAGGCCATGAGTCTGCACCAAGCTAACAAATCTTGCTAGGACCTTGGTAGAAGTTTTCAAGAAGAAATTAGTGAGGCAGGTGTGTTGAGACAGGTGTGAGGTAGGTGTGGTGAAGCAGGTGTGGCGAGACAGGTGTGAGGTAGGTGTGGGAAGGGGTTGATGGTGAACTTAGTATTTCAGTTGAGAATCAGAGTTGCAGAATGTCATAAGTGCTTAAGTTTTATTTGCTGCTTATTGTGGTATTTGATTGTGGTAATAGTTGTGAGGGTGCTAGTGGTATTCTTGCTAATACCTTTGGTGATAGTGTTGTTGCTGGTAACTAGTGATTGTGGTGATGGTTGAGATGGTGGTAGTGTTACTGGTAACTGTAGTGATTGTGGTGATGGTTGAGATGGTGGTAGTATTGTTGTTGTGTTGGTGCTGGTAACTGTAATGATGGTTGAGATGGTCGTAGCGTTGTAGCTGGTAACTTTAGTGATTGTGGTGCTGCTGGTTGATATGGTGGTAGTGTTGTTGATAACTTTGGTGGTAGTGGTATTGTTACTTATAGGTGATGGTGGTAATGTTGTTATTGTTGGTGATACCTGTAATGATATTGGTGAGGGTTTAGATGGTAGTGATATTGTTATTGTTAATACCTGTGACGTTATTGATTCTATGGTGTTGATAATAATAGTGTTTGTTGTCTATACTTATGGTTGTGATTATGATAGTGCTATTGCTTATACCTGTAGTGATTATGATGACGCTTGAAATGGTAGTGATAGTATTGTTGCTAATATCTGTGACGTTAGTGATTCTGTGGTGGTGTTAGTAGGGTTGTGGTAGTTGCAATTGCATCAGTAGACTAGTTGATGTGATTGATGGACCCCAACACTCCTTACCCCTCCCTCCTTCCCCCCTCAGAAGAACTGCGTGTGTATGTGATGATTGGTGAGGGGTAGGAAGGGGAACTGGTGTCTGGGTGGCTGGAGTGAGAGCCAGCCAGGCCTGGGTTGTGGACGACACCCCCGGATCGATACCCGGGCTGCCTCCTGCCTCCACAGCCTCTGGTGAGGGGATTGGGGGGACGTGCAGAGGGAGGGGGAATTACCTTCCTCACCATCACACTCCTCACTATCATATTCCCTATATCACTACCTCACTTCCATAATACAACTACCTCACTATCACACTACTTCCTCAGTTACACTACCACCTCACTATCACACTACTTCCTCAGTTACACTACCACCTCACTATCACACTACTTCCTCAGTTCACTCACCACTATCACTACTTCCTCAGTTACACTACCACCTCACTATCACACTACTTCCTCAGTTACACTACCACCTCACTATCACACTACTTCCTCAGTTACACTACCACCTCACTATCACACTACTTCCTCAGTTACACTACCACCTCACTATCACAATACCTCACTATCCATCAACCTCACTCATCTTCAATACACCTCACTATCACACTACTTCCTCAGTTCACCACCTCACTATCACATACTCTCACTATCCACAATACTCCACTATTCCTAACACCTCACTATCCACTACCTACTTCACAATACACCTCACTATCACAATCTACTCCCTATCACAATCACTATCACACTACTTCTCAGTGTACATACACCTCACTATCCACTACCACCTTCACTCACACACCAGGTACACTATATCACTCTCCTCCTATCACACCACCTCACTATCACACTACCACCTCACTATCACACTACCACCTCACTATCACTACCACCTCACTATCACACTGCCCTCCTTCACTCCACCTCACTATCACATGCTTCCTCACACCTCACTATCACACTGTCCACACTACACCTCACTATCACAGCTTCACTCACACCTTCACTATTACTATCACTGTTCCACACCACCTCACTATCACACTGCTTCCTCACCTACCTTCACTATCACACTGCTTCCTCACCACCTCACTATCACACTGCTTCCTCACCACCTCACTATCACACTGCTTCCTCACCACCTCACTATCACACTGCTTCCTCACCACCTCACTATCACACTGCTTCCTCACCACCTCACTATCACACTGCTTCCTCACCACCTCACTATCACACTGCTTCCTCACCACCTCACTATCACACTGCTTCCTACCACCTCACTATCACTACTTCCTCACCACCTCACTATCACACTCTTCCTCACCACCTACATCCTCTCCTCCACCTCACTACACTATGCTCACTACACATTCTTACTATCACTACCTTCCTATCACACTACCTCACTATCACACTAATATTACTATCACTTTACCTTAACTATCACACTCCATCACTATCACTTTACCTTACTATCACACTCTATCACTATCACTTTACCTATACACACTCATCACTATCTACTTCCTACATCACACTCCATCACTATCACTTACTATCACTACCATCATATCCTTCCTTATAGCTTCTTCACTCTACCTTCATCATCACTACCTCACTACTCAAATTCCTCACCATCACTCACATTCTTCACTTATAGTCACTTTTGCTTATTACTCACTCACCCATCACATTGCTCATCACTCCCTCACTGTCACCTGCTCCATCACCAAGCTCTCTGCCTCCCTCACTGTTACCTGCTGCTCCATCACCAAGCTCTCTGCCTCCCTCACATTCCCTCCATCACTATCCCTCTCTTGCTATTGCTTCGTTTTCCTCCCCTCTATATCATTCTAGCCTTTTCCCCTCACTTCCCCTCCATCACTCCAGAGATTCCTCACCCATCCATCCCCAATACATTCATTCATTATCAGAGGTGATTAATGTTATCTGACTACACTGCTACTGGTGCCTCCATCACTATATTGTTCTCACTATACCACCATAATGTTCCTTCACTATACCACCATAATGTTCCTTCACTATACCACCATAATGTTCCTTCACTATACCACCATAATGTTGCTTCACTATGCCACCATAATATTGCTTCACTATACCACCATAATATTGCTTCACTATACCACCATAATGTTGCTTCACTATACCACCATAATGTTCCTTCACTATACCACCATAATGTTCCTCATAATTTACTATCCACCATAATGTTCCTTCACTATACCACCATAATGTTGCTTCACTATGCCACCATAATATTGCTTCACTATACCACCATAATATTGCTTCACTATACCACCATAATGTTGCTTCACTATACCACCATAATGTTCCTTCACTATACCACCATAATGTTCCTTCACTATACCAACATAATGTTGCTTCACTATACCACCATAATATTGCTTCACTATACCACCATAATGTTGCTTCACTATACCACCATAATGTTGCTTCACTATACCACCATAATGTTCTTCACTATACCACCATAATTTCTTCACTATACCACCATAATGTTCTTCACTATACCACCATAATGTTCCTTCACTATGCCACCATAATGTTGCTTCACTATACCACCATAATTTGCTTCACTATCCACCATAATATTGCTTCACTATACCACCATAATATTGCTTCACTATACCACCATAATGTTGCTTCACTATACCACCATAATGTTGCTTCACTATACCACCATAATGTTCCTTCACTATACCACCATAATGTTGCTTCACTATACCACCATAATGTTCCTTCACTATACCACCATAATGTTGCTTCACTATACCACCATAATGTTGCTTCACTATGCCACCATAATGTTCCTTCACTATACCACCATAATGTTGCTTCACTATACCACCATAATGTTGCTTCACTATACCACCATAATATTGCTTCACTATACCACCATAATGTTGCTTCACTATGCCACCATAATGTTGCTTCACTATGACCACCATAATATTGCTTCACTATGCCACCATAATGTTCCTTCACTATACCACCATAATGTTCCTTCACTATACCACCATAATGTTCCTTCACTATACCACCATAATGTTGCTTCACTATGCCACCATAATGTTCCTTCACTATACCACCATAATGTTGCTTCACTTCTCTTCCCTTTTTCATGCTTCCTCTGTCCTTTCTGCTCTGCTCCCCTATCCTCTTGCTTCGATTTCTTACACTCTCTCTCTACTTGTCTTTCTCTCCACTTGTCTTGCTCTCTCTCCACTTGTCTTCCATTCTCTCTACACTCGTCTCTTCATTTGGTTCCTTCTCTCACTCTGTCTTCTCATCATACCTTCCTCTCACTGTCTTCTCATCATACCTCATCTCACTCTGTCTTCCATCATACCTCATCTCACTCTGTCTTCATCATATACCTCATCTCACTGTCTTCTCATCATACCTCATCCTCACTGTCTTCTCATCATACCTCATCTCACTCTGTCTTCTCATCATACCTCATCTCACTGTCTTCTCATCATACCTCATATTCTGTCTTCTCATCATACCTCATTCCTTGTCTTTCACCATACCTCATCTCACTCTGTCTTCTCAGCTATACCTCATCTCACTCTGTCTTCTCATCTACCTCATCTCACTCTGTCTTCTCATCATCCTCATCTTCCTCTGTCTTCTCATCATACCTCATCTCTCACTGTCTTCTCATCATACCTCATCTCACTCTGTCTTCTCATCTATCCTCATCTCTCACTGTCTTCTCATCATACCTCATCTCACTCTGTCTTCTCATCATACCTCATCTCACTCTGTCTTCTCATCATACCTCATCTCTCACTGTCTTCTCATCATACCTCATCTCTCACTGTCTTCTCATCATACCTCATCTCACTCTGTCTTCTCATCATACCTCATCTCTCACTGTCTTCTCATCATACCTCATCTCTCACTCTGTCTTCTCATCATACCTCATCTCACTCTGTCTTCTCATCATACCTCATCTCTCACTCTGTCTTCTCATCATACCTCATCTCTCACTCTGTCTTCTCATCATACCTCATCTCTCACTCTGTCTTCTCATCATACCTCATCTCTCACTCTGTCTTCTCATCATACCTCATCTCTCACTGTCTTCTCATCATACCTCATCTCTCACTGTCTTCCATTCTCTCTACACTACTCTCTTCATTTTTCCTTTTTTTTTTTTTTTTTTTTTTTTTTTTTTTTTTTTTTTTTTTTTTTTTTTTTTTTTTTTTTTTTTTTTTTTTTTTTTTTTTTTTTTTTTTTTTTTTTTTTTTTTTTTTTTTTTTTTTTTTTTTTTTTTTTTTTTTTTTTTTTTTTTTTTTTTTTTTTTTTTTTTTTTTTTTTTTTTTTTTTTTTTTTTTTTTTTTTTTTTTTTTTTTTTTTTTTTTTTTTTTTTTTTTTTTTTTTTTTTTTTTTTTTTTTTTTTTTTTTCATACCTCATCTCTCACTGTCTTCTCATCATACCTCATCTCTCACTGTCTTCTCATCATACCTCAGCACCCAACACAAAACCGCACTTCCCTGAAGCTCATCTTGCTAGCATCAAGTGATTTCTACATTTTGTACCAAAGTGGCTGAAGTCTGCCTTAGCTGTGGCTGAAGCCTGCCTTAGCTGTGGCTGAAGTCTGCCTTAGCTGTGGCTGAAGTCTGCCTTAGCTGTGGCTGAAGCCTGCCTTAGCTGTGGCTGAAGTCTGCCTTAGCTGTGGCTGAAGTCTGCCTTAGCTGTGGCTGAAGTCTGCCTTAGCTGTGGCTGAAGTCTGCCTTAGCTGTGGCTGAAGTCTGCCTTAGCTGTGGCTAAAGTCTGCCTTAGCTGTGGCTGAAGCCTGCCTTAACTGTGGCTGAAGCCTGCCTTAGCTGTGGCTAAAGTCTGCCTTAGCTGTGGCTGAAGTCCGCCTTAGCTGTGGCTGAAGCCTGCCTTAGCTGTGGCTGAAGTCCGCCTTAGCGTGGCTAAGTCTGCGCTTGGCTAAGTCTGCCTTAGCTGTGGCTGAAGTCTGCCTTAGCTGTGGCTGAAGTCTGCCTTAGCTGTGGCTGAAGTCTGCCTTAGCTGTGGCTGAAGTCTGCCTTAGCTGTGGCTGAAGTCTGCCTTAGCTGTGGCTGAAGTCTGCCTTAGCTGTGGCTGAAGTGCTTAGCTGTGGCTGAAGTCGCCTTAGCTGTGGCTGAAGTCTGCCTTAGCTGTGGCTGAAGTCGCCTTAGCTGTGGCTGAAGTCGCCTTAGCTGTGGCTGAAGTCTGCCTTAGCTGTGGCTGAAGTCCGCCTTAGCTGTGGCTGAAGTCCGCTGCGTGTGAGCCTGCTGGCTGAAGTCCGCCTTAGGCTGTGGCTGAAGTCCGCCTTAGCGTGGCTGAAGTCCGCCTTAGCGTGGCTGAAGTCCGCCTTAGGCGTGGCTGAAGTCCGCCTTAGGCGTCGCCTGGCTGGCGAAGTCCGCCTTAGGCGTGGCTGAAGTCCGCCTTAGGCGTGGCTGAAGTCCGCCTTAGGCGTGGCTGAAGTCCGCCTTAGGCGTGGCTGAAGTCCGCCTTAGGCGTGGCTGAAGTCCGCCTTAGGCGTGGCTGAAGTCCGCCTTAGGCGTGGCTGAAGTCCGCCTTAGGCGTGGCTGAAGTCCGCCTTAGGCGTGGCTGAAGTCCGCCTTAGGCGTGGCTGAAGTCCGCCTTAGGCGTGGCTGAAGTCCGCCTTAGGCGTGGCTGAAGTCCGCCTTAGGCGTGGCTGAAGTCCGCCTTAGGCGTGGCTGAAGTCCGCGCCTTAGGCGTGGCTGAAGTCCGCCTTAGGCGTGGCTGAAGTCCGCCTTAGGCGTGGCTGAAGTCCGCCTTAGGCGTGGCTGAAGTCCGCCTTAGGCGTGGCTGAAGTCCGCCTTAGGCCGTATGTGATCCCTGGAATAGACTACAGTTAGGTAGGTAGGCTCTAGGACCGAGTCGCAACTAGATCTAACAAAGGAGGCAGTTGAGCGATGGCACAACACCCACTGGTGTTACTTAGCCTTGAAATTTGCAGCACTGGGTAGTTAGTCTTTAGAGCAGGAAGATCCCATCTCTCACAGGCACTCTGCCACCATACATTTCATGGGTTTCCAGAATTTTACTTAACACAAGCAGCAAGGCCCAGGGGCAGGCAGATGTTTACTTGTACACGGATTTTACGAAAAGTTTGACAAATATGATCAAAACATTCCAATGGTAAATCCCTCCTATTTTTCTGACATTTAGAATTTAAAAACAGTTAAAAACTAGATGCATTTTGGTTGATGCACGATCCACATGGAATATACTTAAGGGCCTAGATCCAGTTCTGTATAAGAGCAGATATAGTTGTACACGAACAACCCCATATTAAAGCTGGTGAGACTAACATGGAAAATGTACAGGGAGCTTTTACTGCTGCTAGTTATTCAAACGTACATTAGTGGAAACGCCTGAAATCCGTCAAGTGGTAGTTTCTGCTGCGCAGAGGATGACCTTACAATATCAGGAGTGTAAAATGCTCCTGATAAAAAGCGGGGTACAATAAATATAAGATTAATAAGTTCAGAGTTTTTCAATCCCTTTCATATATATTGTAAACTACTGAGAGACCCTTGTCTTCAACACTTCAAGATACGAATTAAGTTCATGTAAGTCATGTGCTCACCTCTGTATGTTTGCAGGGGTCGAGTCTTAGCTCCTAACCTCGACTCTCGACTTGCCCCTTGCAAGTCTTAGTGTACTCGTCGCTTCCCGTGGCATCTGCCAAGTCTTTTGTTTTCATACAAAGTGACTTTATATGATGGTTTTGAACCAGTCCCTCGAGGATTTTCAGGTGTAAATTTTAATGTGCCTTTCTCGCCTATGTTTCAAGAAATACAGTTGAAGATATTACAACCATTTCCAGTGGTTCGTATGCTTGATTGAATGTATACAAGCAGTGAAAATTCTCTGTTTTTAACTCGGCGATATCCTTCTTAAATCCAACCACCTACATAAATATTTGTCTAACTAAACCTTCTACCCTCGTGAGCCCTATTGAACCTGGTATGGTTCGATAGGGCTCACGAACCTGCCTCACTACTACTTAGTCGATGCCCTTCCACTTGCCGACCACTCTGAAACCGAAGAGATACTTCCTGACATCCGTGTAGCTCGTCTTTTGTCTTTAATTTCCAGGTTTGCCCCTGAGTACCTGTTTTCTATTTCTCAAACAACCTATCCATGTCTGCACTATCAATTGCTCTGAGTATTTTATATGTTGTTATTTCTTCCAGTGTCGTTAAATTCAATTCTGTTAGCCTCTCCTCGTAGCTCATACCCCTTAGCTCTTGAACTAGCCTCCTTGCATACCCATACACTTTCTTCAGTTTAACATGGTTGTTCAGGTGTGGGTTTCATGCCGGTCCTGCATACTTCAAGATGCTCTTAACATATGTTATATAAAGGACCCGGAATGATTCTTTGTTGATAATCTTGAGGAGCATTGACTGCAGACATTATTTGCTTCATGTGAGCATCAAGTAATTTGGTAGGCACTATGCATAGCTTTAGGTCTTTAATTTTGAGTAATATCTGCAGCTTTTGTTTCCAGAGTCTATACTTCGTGTCCTGTCTTCTGGCCCCTTCACCAGTCTTCATAACCTTGCATTTGCTAGGGTTGAATTTAAGCATCACTTATTTGACCAATCTTGCAGTTTGATTAAATCGGTTTGCAATCTTTCCATATCCTGGTCTGTTTTTACTGTTTTAGGCCACTAAGAAACAGGTAAACACATGATTCAACCCCACGAGGTGTCCTAACACCGATCCTTGCGAAACCGCACTTGTTACTCTTTTTCCCATTCTGACATCTCTTCCTGGACAATCACTTTGCTTTCCTACCCTAAGGTACTCTGTGGTCCACCGGAGGTACGTTTCCCTGTTATCCCTGCCTGCACCTAGGGTTGCCCCAGTCTTTTGTGGGTACATGATCAAATGCTCTCTTGTAATGTAAGAAAACTCAACCCACCTATCCTCTCTCTCTCCTGTTTGACTTCATTTATTTTGTCATATAATTCCAACAGGTTGGTAAGACAAGATTTGCCATCTCTGAACCCTTTCTGGTGTGTGGGTGTGCATGCGTGCGCACATACGCGCGCTAGCATTCTGCTGATGAAGCCGTAGATAAATAATGTTGTGGTAGAGGTGCAACATATGAGTGGTTGTCTTGTATTAGAGCCTTGGTAGATCTTAGAAATATGCTCTAATAGTTTGTGGTGCAGCAGTGGTTACCATCATTATGCATCTTAAAATACCTGCACTTTTTAAAAAACTTTCGCTTTTTAAAACACCTGTGGCGTTTGCATATTTTTTATTATTTTCGGTTACAAGTCAATTTAGGATACCTGGTCAGTATAGGAAACATGCATTAAAAATAAACTACAGTTTGTGTTATCATTGGCTGTCGATATCAAAATGGGTATTAAAGTTTCTTTGTAAAAGACTGGAAAAACTTCCATCATATATTTAGTCTTCCATTAGTAAATGCAAATCATGATGTATTGTGGCACCCTTTGATACAGAAAAAAAATAATCCACAACTGGTTCATATTGTAGGATGAATCAGATCTTGTCACCGAACACAAGGATCAGTTTAGATCTGATGATCATACGTCAGACTACCTGACTTAGAGAACACAACAAAGCAACGTAACCTGGACAGGAAACATGGCGGGTTATCAGAACTTTAATAAAGAGAAGATGCCATGCTAATGGGGGCACTTTTAGTGCATTTTTTCTCGTGTAGAAACCGCTTAATTTTGTAAGACCACGAGGGAACGTCCCAGTAATATAAATGATTGACTAAATCTCTGCTGGCAGAGATTTAGTCACTCATTTATATTACTGGGACTGTCTCAAATTGCCTGAAAAATACTCTGCAACAGAAGCTAGAGAGAAGTCTCCTGATCTTTACTGAGAGTAGCTAAGGTTCCTATCCTGAACTCTAAAAAAAAAAAAAAATACTTTTGTTAAGAAATGTAGACGTCTTCATTACGGAAGTAATCACATAACTGCATGAGGTGCCAGAGCAGCCGGGTTATAATGCAGGTCACATGCAGCAATATCCTGACTGATCAGGCCGTCACCATGGAACTCGGGCCACACCTGCCCCCGCTACCACACCTGCCCCCTTTGTCACACTTCAGTCATTTACCATACTTGTCAGTTACTTGGCGTGTGTCTGCGTGTACTTCGACTTTTCTAGCTGCTTCAATAATAATACTTTTCAGAAAGTTAACAGCATGCAAATTACACACTGTGATGACACATTGACACGCCGTGCATGTATACCTGGCTATAATTGTTGTCGGTTTATAGGGAATGACGCACTATTGTGGTGTGGTACTCGTGTAGCTTTACTCACATAGTTGTATTCACCTAATTGTCTTTGCTGGGGGTAGATTCACAGCTCTTTGGTTTCCCATTTGACTACTAAAGACCATCTTAACTGATTATTCGCCAAAATGGCCCTATCATCCATACCTTTACCTTCAAGTCACTTGTTCTTTCTAGACTGGAATATTACTGTAAGACAGGTGAAACTGCAGACGGAGAATACGTGCTACTTGAAGAATATCTGAAAGATGCTTTCATGGGTCAAAGATCCTGCAGCCCATTCCCAGGCTAGGCTTCCTATTGGATAAGGGCCTGATCAACCAGGCTATTACTGCTGGCCCCAGTCAGTCTAATGTACGAACCACAGCCCAGCTGGTCAGGAGCTGATTTGAGGAACTTGTTCAATTCTCTCTTGATAACCAGAAGTCTGTTGGTAATTTCCGCTTATGCACAAAGGGAAGACGTTGAAAAGGCGTGGATCCCTGACACTCCTCGAGTGCTCTCTTAGTGTACTCGTCGCTTCCCGTGGCATCTGCCAAGTCTTTTGTTTTCATACAAAGTGACTTGATATGATGGTTTTGAACCAGTCCCTCGAGGATTTTCCAGGTGTAAATTGTAATGTACCTTTCTCGCCTATTTTTCAAGAAATACAGTTGAAGATATTACAACCAGTTCCAGTGGTTCATATGCTTGATTGAATGTATACAAGCAGTGAAAATTCTCTGTTTTTAACTCGGCGATATCCTTCTTAAATCCAACCACCTACATAAATATTTGTCTAAACTATTTTTATGCTAACCAAGTAATAGCTTTTATAACCTTTACTCATGTGCAAGTTGATTATTCTACCATATTGTATTACTACTACTGCTACAACTAATACTACTACTACCACTAGTATTACATCTCACTCTAAACCTATATATACCCTCTGTGTCCATGTATTGTTTGTAACGGCTTGATAAAGCTCCTGGAGAGCGAAACGTTGCCACAATAAAATGTCACATTAGTTGCATTTGTCCTTTTACTTAATATCACCTTGTTAGAGGGGGCCGTTAGTATACAGCAGTATTCCAGCCTGGAGTGAACAAATGACTTTAGTATCATTATTGGCTCAGCATCTTGAAAGTTTGCTATCCAGTCTTGTGGTAGTAATAGCAACTTAGTTTTGATCCTTGAATGTGAGATCTTCTGAACTCATCACTCACATGTCTCGCATATACAACTTTTCTCTTATTAACTGGTTTGAGTTTCTTATAACTTTTTTTTAGTTTTTATTTCTTATATTCTTCTATAGCATAGCAAATAAAACTTGTCCTTCTTGACAACCATATTACTCTGAGGCCCACTGTTA
This sequence comes from Cherax destructor, assembly GCA_009830355.1. Taxonomy (NCBI): domain Eukaryota; kingdom Metazoa; phylum Arthropoda; class Malacostraca; order Decapoda; family Parastacidae; genus Cherax; species Cherax destructor. The sequence goes on from WNWK01000995.1 coordinate 137,776, forward strand.
AACTTGATTTATATTTATTTGATTGAATTTGCTGTCTTCGACGGTTGCCTCTCTTAAGAGATTCTGGAGTCATCCACAAAGGATGTTACAGTGCTATGCTGTATGTCTTTGTCTATATCGGATATAAGGATGAGAAACGGAAGTGGGGCGAGTACTGTGCATTGAGGAACAGAGAACCTTCATTGCTTGCATAATTTCAATCAAACACCTAGATTACTAGGACATTTGAAGTCCCTCGATTTGTACTCCTTGGAAAGTAGGTGTTAAAGATACATTATAATCTACACCTGGAAAATTCTGGAGGCATTGATCCCAAATATGCTCACAAATCATTCTCTATGAAAGTAAGAGGCTTGGCAGACGTCACAAAATACCAAAATAAAAACCAGTGCAGTGAGTATATAAAGGGACAACTCGGTAAGTGTGAAGGGACCAAGACCTTTCAGTACCCTTCCTTCATACATAAGGGGATTACCAACAGACCATGGCTGACTAAGACAGAGAACTTCATAAGTTTCTCTAGTCAATTTTTGATCATACAAACTGTGGTGCATACGTTGGATTTCGTGCGGCTAACACCAACAGTTGGTTGATCAGGTCATCCACCGGGAGGCCTGGTTTGGGACCGGGCCGCGGGGACAATGACCCTTGAAACATTGTCCAGGTAATAAATTAGACATATGCAACACTTGGGTATCTTTATTGAGAACGTTTCGCCACACAGTGGCTTCATCAGTCCAATACAAAGTAGAAGGTGTAAGGAGAGAGGAGTTTGAGGTTATCAGTCCCTCGGCCTGGAGTCGATGTGTTCAGTCCATCAATCTTGTTAGAAGTGTAGCACAAGGCCGTAGAGGTGGCTATATGCTGTAATCAGGTGAGATGAAGCAGGAGGAGGCGGGTCATAGTAGTACCATCCACTATTCTAGTAGGTCTTCGTCCAAAGGTTGGACAAGTGTAGAAGAATTCGTTAGTATCAAGATCCCAAGCTGTTGCTGTGTCAGACAGGATGTATACTATGACCCGCCTCCTCCTGCTTCATCTCACCTGACTACAGCATATAAGCCACCTCTACGGCCTTGTGCTACACTTCTAACAAGATTGATGGACTGAACACATCGACTCAGCCGAGGTGATAACCTCAAACTCCTCCTCCCTTACACCTTTCTACTTTGTATTGGACTGATGAAGCCACTGTGTGGCGAAACGTTTCCTCAATAAAGATACCCAAGTGTTGCATATGTGTCTAATTTATAACTTGTCGGTTCTCTGAACCATTCATCTACATATTGTCCAGGTAGTCTTCAGGTAGGCAGGTAGCCTGAGTCTCAAGCATTTCGTGGCTCATCTTCGGCTTTAGCTACCGTCTGTGCCTTGGACGCCTCTAATCTCAAACAGCCTATCCTTTTCTTGGGTATCTTTTACATCATAATTATATCTCCTTTTGGTATGCCTGCCGTGCCTCGGATCTCTGACTGTATTCCATTGCCAGTTTCTCCGTCTCTTATTCTCATTATTTTGCACGTACAAATATTGAATTACAGTTGTCATTTGTATGAGAGTGTGTATAGCCAGTCCAAGCATCTTTCACTCTACTTGGAGTGTGTTCCGAGGGTCAGTGCTCTCGTGGCTCTAATACCACGCTTCCCGGTTGATGGCTTGATCAACCAGACTGTTGGTGCTAGCCGTACATGGAAGTAATTTGCATGCTGGTGACTTAGCAGAAGGAACTTATCTTGACTTGTTTCACATTACCGGTGAACAGTGTACTGTTTCCTCCGGCAGGTTATTCTTGTGTATCAGAAATACAAGAGTCCAAATATTGATTGTGGGGACTCCAGTCATCACTCTCACACTCACTACTCTCACCAGCACCCTCTCATATTTTTATCCATGTATCCACGTAATTACAAAATCTCACCCTATTGTGGTTGGAGGGGTCGAGTCTGAGCTCCTGGTTCCGCCTCTCCGCTGGTTGCTACTAAGTTAACGCACTTTTACATTCACTGTCTAGGGTAGGGCGCTCCACTTTCTGACCACTCTAAGGCTAAAAAAAACCATATTTCCTGACATTCGTGGGATTCGTGTGTGTTTTAGCTTGCAGTTGTGCCCTTGTGTACCTCAGACTCGCCTCTCGAACAGACTTGCCCTGTCCACCCTCTTACTTCCACTCAATATTTTGTACGTTGTAATCATGTCACTTCTTGTCCTGTCCTCCAGTGTCAGGTTTAATTCCTCTACTCTCTCCTTATAGCTCATACCTCTTAGCTGTGGACTTGTAACAAACTTCTGCACTCTGACACGCTTTATCACATGCGAGGTCATACAGGCGCTTTATCACATGCGAGGTCATACAGGCGCTTCATACTTCAAGAGGCGCCTCACACTCTTCCTCTTACCTGTTTTTCATATTTATGGAAAATCCAGTTTACTCATTCCTGTTTTTCCTGCCTTATTGTCATGGAACCTTGTCGAGTTTCATAATATGATTTGTTATACCTGAATAAATGTTGGTTTTATCGTGAGTGCCAATGTTATTGTGGTGTTCTACACTTTTTCTGTATTAACGTTGACAACTTGTTAGCAGTACTGGCCTATAGCTCAGTTCTTTCTCTCTAACTTCTCACCCAGCCTCCCCTCTTCTTTCATCTTTTTTTCAGTCCTTCCTGTGTCTCCAAGTTCCTCCTCCCTTAATTTATGTTAAGTTTTCCTTCTTCCTCTCCAAAATCAACTGTTGTTGTTGGCTCTGCCGCGTGTCTGTCCCACTCTCTACTGCCTAATTAATGCTATTTATACCCATTTTTACATTTTTCATTATTTCCCTTCTCTCCACGTCCTCTCATTTCTCTCCCTCCTTCCTACTGCTCCTCCCCCTCTCTTCCTTCTCTGCCACTAATTAGCTCTTCCTATCATCCCTCCTCTTTGCCTTCCCACTTCTTCCCCACGTAAACAGTTTCACCCTCCTCTCTCATCCTCCCTTTTTAGCAACTCCAGCTCTGCTGATATATATATTATATATATATATATATTTATATATATTTATATTTATATATTTATATATATATATATTTATATATATATATATATATATATATATATATATATATATATATATATATATAATGTGTGTGTGTGGGTGAGGGGTTTGGACTTCAGCAAGCGTGCGTGAGCGTGTTAGATAGGACTGAATGGAGACGAATGGTTTTTGGGACCTGACCAGCTGTGGAGTGTGGGCAGGGTAATATTTTGTGAAGGGATTCAGGGAAACCGGTTAGCCGGACTTGAGTCCTACAGATGGGAAGTACAATGCCTGCACTTTAAAGGAGGGGTTTAGGATATTGGCAGTTTGGAGAAATGTCTAAACTGTCGTATCTGAGCGCCTCTGCAAAGACACTGATTATGTATGAGTGATGGTGAAAGTGTTGAATGATGAAAGTTTTTTTCTTTCTTTTTGGGTCACCCTGCCTCGGTGGGAAAAGGCCGACGTGTTTATATATATATGTCGTGCCGATTAGGTAAAACTGGTCAATTAGCAAGAACTCATTTAAAATTAAGTTCTTTCTAAAATTTTCTCTTATACGTTTAAAGATGTATTGTTTTAATTTTTATATTAACATAATTAAAAAAATATCTTTAAATGTATAAGAGAAAATTTTAGAAAGGACTTAATTTTAGCCTGCCTTATTCGGCAAGATCATTGCTATTTAAGCCAAAATAGCAAGTTTTACCTATTCGCTCCCCCCCCACACACACACGGGGACACATCCTTTGTGATAGAATATAACATGGGTGCCACATCAACCAGGCTGTGATGGATATGGGAGTCGGCGAACCGTTAAGATCAACAACCTGATTGATCAGACAGTCAGCAGGGAGGCCTAGGCTCAGGGCCGGCCGCGAAAGTAGAAAAACTTAAAACAGGTCGTAGGGAAACACAACCAGGTTGTTTTTCCAGTGTGACACTGTCATGTACAGTAGGGTGACAACACACTGTCATGTACAGTAGGGTGACAACACATTGTCATGTACAATAGGGTGACAACACACTGTCATGTACAGTAGGGTGACAACACTGTCATGTACAGTAGGGTGACAACACAGTCATGTACAGTAGGGTGACAACACGCTTGTCATGTACAGTAGGGTGACAACACACTGTCATGTACAGTAGGGTGACAACACACTTGTCATGTACAGTAGGGTGACAACACACTTGTCATGTACAGTAGGGTGACGACACACTTGTCATGTACAGTAGGGTGACAACACACTTGTCATGTACAGTAGGGTGACAACACACTGTCATGTACAGTAGGGTGACAACACACTTGTCATGTACAGTAGGGTGACAACACACTTGTCATGTACAGTAGGGTGACAACACACTGTCATGTACAGTAGGGTGACAACACACTTGTCATGTACAGTAGGGTGACAACACTGTCATGTACAGTAGGGTGACAACACTGTCATGTACAGTAGGGTGACAACACTGTCATGTACAGTAGGGTGACAACACACTTGTCATGTACAGTAGGGTGACAACACACTTGTCATGTACAGTAGGGTGACAACACACTTGTCATGTACAGTAGGGTGACAACACACTTGTCATGTACAGTAGGGTGACAACACACTTGTCATGTACAGTAGGGTGACAACACACTTGTCATGTACAGTAGGGTGACAACACACTTGTCATGTACAGTAGGGTGACAACACACTTGTCATGTACAGTAGGGTGACAACACACTTGTCATGTACAGTAGGGTGACAACACACTTGTCATGTACAGTAGGGTGACAACACACTTGTCATGTACAGTAGGGTGACAACACACTTGTCATGTACAGTAGGGTGACAACACACTTGTCATGTACAGTAGGGTGACAACACACTGTCATGTACAGTAGGGTGACAACACACTCAGGTACAGTAGGGTGACAACACACTGTCAGGTACAGTAGGGTGACAACACACTCATGTACAGTAGGGTGACAACACACTGTGAGGAGCAGGGGTGCGGTGGGGACAATACGGGAGCACTGTATCAACATCCGGGGTCCCAGACTATTCAACATCTTACCAGAAATTATCCGAAACACGGCTGGAACCAGTGTAGAAGCCTTCAAGAGGAAACTGGACAAGTATCTTCACCAGGTGCCAGATCAACCAGGCTGTGATGGATATGTAGGGCAGCGGGCTTCCAGCAGCAACAGCCTGGTTGACCAGGCAAGCACCAGACGAGCCTGGCCCATGGCCGGGCTCAGAGAGTAGATAAACTCGAAATTCTTCAAAGGTAAAGGTGTACAGTAGGGTGACAGCACACTGATCATGTACTGTGACTGTCATGTACAGTAAGATGACAGCACACTGATCATGTACTCTGTGACTGTCATGTACTCTGTGACTGTCATGTACTCTGTGACTGTCATGTACTCTTGTCTTGTCTCTCACTAAGAAATTTAAAAGTCCAGATTTGAACGCTTCTTCATCTTCCTGGATCACCTCGTTACCAGACGTATTTTGGCACGTGTTTCCCATTTGTTTGTTTAATATGTTTATACAAGTTTGTTTAACCTAATATAAATTAACTTAAAGAAAATACCGAAGAAAAATGTGAAACGTTTACAGATTAACATTGAGGGCAAAGTTAAAAACTGACGTTTACAATAAAATGATGAACAGTATTTCTTTCTTCCTTCCCATCTTCCTTTAGTCTTCCCATCTTCCTTTAGTCTTCCCATCTAACTTTACTCTTCCCATCTAACTTTACTCTTCCCATCTTCCTTTAGTCTTCCCATCTTCCTTTAGTCTTCCCATCTTCCTTCAGTCTTTCCATCTTCCTTCAGTCTTCCCATCTTACTTTAGTCTTCCCATCTTCCTTCAGTCTTCCCATCTTCCTTCAGTCTTCCCATCTTCCTTTAGTCTTCCCATCTTCCTTTAGTCTTCCCATCTTCTTTAGTCTTCCCATCTAACTTTACTCTTCCCATCTTCCTTTAGTCTTCCCATCTTTATTTTCCCCATCCTCCTTTGCTTTTCCCATCCTTCTACCCTCTTATCCTCCATCACCTCCCTGTTATGCTTCCTGTCCTTGTCCTCCCTGGCCCCTCTCTTATCCTCCCCCAACTTGTGAACCCTTCTTGTTCTCCCTCTTATCCTCCCTGGCCTCTTATTCTCCCTCACCTCTTATCTTCCTTGGCTTCTCGCCTATTTTCCTACTTATCCTCCTTCACTTCTGCTTTACCCTTCCTGGTCTCTTATCCTCCCTGGCCTCCCTGTTATCGTCCCTGGCTTCCCTGTTATCGTCCCTGGCTTCCCTGTTATCGTCCCTGGCCTCCCTCTTATCGTCCCTTGCCTCCCTCTTATCGTCCCTTGCCTCCCTCTTATCGTACCTTGCCTCCCTCTTATCGTCCCTTGCCTCCCTGTTATCGTCCCTGGCCTCCCTGTTATCGTCCCTGGCCTCCCTGTTATCGTCCCTGGCCTCCCTGTTATCGTCCCTGGCCTCCCTGTTATCGTCCCTGGCCTCCCTGTTATCGTCCCTGGCCTCCCTGTTATCGTCCCTGGCCTCCCTGTTATCGTCCCTGGCCTCCCTGTTATCGTCCCTGGCCTCCCTGTTATCGTCCCTGGCCTCCCTGTTATCGTCCCTGGCTTCTACCTACCTGAAATCTACCTGGAGAGTGTTTCTAAGGACAAAGTTTTCAATGCCCAGCCTCAGACAAGCCTTCCGGTGGATGACATGCTCAACCAGTCTGTTAGTGCTAGCTACACGAAGTTCAACGTGATCACCACAGTCTGGCTGATCAGACACGGACTTTAGACTTTAGAAACTTGTTCAGTTCATTCTTAAAGACAGTCATAATTAGAGGTCTGGTGGCAATCCCCGGCCCCTTCACACTGAGTTTTTCCTTAGGACACTCGTTGACCCCCTGCTTTTCATTGGGAATATTTTGCACTGTCTGCCAAACCTCTTACTTTCATTTTGAATGATTTGTGTGGGCAGTTTTGGGACCAGTCCTTTTACAATTGTCTTGTAGATTATAATGCATCTCTTGTCTACATCCCATGGAATACAGATCGAGAAACTTCAAATGTTTCCAGTAATTTACGTTCTTGACTGAATCTATGCAGTGAAGGTTCTCCAGGTCTATAATTTTGCCTTCTTTGAACAGAGCTGTTAAAATCCAACAGTACTCCAGCTTAGAGAGAACAATCTACTTAGAGTATCATTGGCTTGATATCCCTTGTTTTGAAGGGTCTAGTTATAATTTTTGTGGTTGTGGTAGTGACACTGTTGTAATCCTTGAAGGTGAGTCTTAAGATCTGTTGAGTGATTCCAGTATTGCTTTATACTCCGTTCCAATCTTTAATTTGTCAGTCTTTCCATAAAGTAGTAACTGCAGCTTGTCCTCATTGAGATTATATTTGGAGGTTTGCCATCTCTTTAATGGATTCCATTCTCATACAGATCCTATAGAGATCATAGTTGCTATGATTTATGACTGTATTTTTCCCTATTGCAGCTTCTGATTTTACTCTTTTCACTATTACACTTTGGGTTCTGTTCATTAGAAAATTAAATTCTTTTTGCATGCATTTTGTGAGCTATTATACCATGGTCACATTTGTCAAGGGCCTTTACAAAGTCAAGGTAAACTGCATCTGCCTCTTAAGATCCTGTGGTAATGGTTAAGCAATTGCGAGAGGCAGGAGCAATCTGCTCTAAACCCATGCTGCCTGGATTGTGAGATTTCACGTAATTAGCAATCTTACCTCTTAAGACTCTCAGATTTTGGTTTATATTTTTTTGCGATTGCTTTACTGCCACTTTTGTAGAGTGGGGTCTATGCCGGTGGTTCTTAAGAACTATGGGATGATTCCTTTGTCCAGGCTCCTCCTCCTCCATAGAATATTCAATACATGAGGTAGTGGCTTCTTGATGAATATGGAATTCCATGAGTCAGGGTATGCGACAGATTGCAGGGGCATGCAATCAGTGGTTTTCTTGAGGTCAAGTGGGGTTAGAGTTACGAGGTGCTATCAAAATGTTCCTGGACTGCCACGAAAAAAAAATATAGGCTTACGTAATCACTTAATTAAAGTTGCTTCAATTAGAAGGCTATTCACTGATCAACCCCCGACCCTACCCACTTCTACCACTTTTCAAAACATTTCTGGAACTCTTCCTGCATAACGGCATCTAGCGCAGCCTGTGCTTCTGCTTGCATCTCTTCAGCCCCTTGGATGCCATTTTAATTTTTGGGGAGAGAAAGAAGTCACATGGGGCTAGATCTGGGGCGTAGGGAGGGTGGGGGATGAGCACCATGTTTTTTGGTCACAAAACGATGGTCTTCATGGTCTTGACTCAGCAAGCAGGGCACAAATCTCACAGCTACCTGCCACATGTTCAGTAAGAAATTTGCACAGTAATTGCAGTGTTCTGGCAATGATCTTCGTGATTGTCCTTCCTCACTTTTTCATTATTGGCGTCTCTTTTTGACGTTGATGGACGGCCAGATTCTTCACCATCGTCGGCGGACGTTCGTTCTGCTTTGGATCGAGAAAACCATTGCTTTGTCGCCAAATGCTTGCTGAAGCATTTTGTGAATTTCACTTGCCGTTTTACCAAGACTGAAACAATTTCATACACGCGTTGTTCCTTATTTTAAAGATTCTGTTTTGTTGCAAAAACACAAAACAAAATCAACGCACTTGACAACACTATGTTGTAGTAGTTAAGACAAAAAATGCCAACTCTAACCTCAACAGAGGTTAGATTTGGCATTTCTTGTCTTTACTGCTAGAACCTACCTGCTAGGGGACTTCTCTCCCCAGCAGGTAGGTTCCAGCAGTAAAAAAAACAGCATCGTGTTCACCTTAATTAGCGGCGAAGTTTCTCTGGTTTAAATATGGAATTCAATTTCATTATACTTGAATTTTGTAGTTTGTATTGTAGCAGTTAGTTATGATCTGTGGACTTGGAATTGTTTGAACCTCGGCAGGTAATTTGACGGAAACTTACATATTGCAAGTCATTCCACATGCGTATTATGGAATGCAACTCATGTTGACTGACATTGTCTTTGACATAGAACGATTTGTGCCCTAGTATTTGTGGAATGTTTTATATAGTTCATCTCTTAAACCAGGAAGTTGCCGGATTTATATATTTAAACAAGGAACGAATTTTGTTGTTTAATTTGACTGTCTTATTGTATTTTACATGGAGCATTTGTGGTCTTTGGTTTCGTGCCTTTAAATTCTATATCTATACGATATTGGTATTGATTTTGGCGCTGGTAATGTATCCGTTGGTAACTAGCTTTCAGTAGTTAGTAATGGCAGTATCACTTTGTAAAAGACTTGAGCATCTTGGTAGAGATACCAGTATACATGCATGATCCAAGTGCTTATTAACTACAGGACTGACTTAGTTTATACTCTCTCGAGAGTATCAGCGGTCCCACCCTCTCTCTACTCTCCTCTCTCAGTCCACATGTGTCGGCAGGTTCATTCCATGATATGTTTTTTCATCCACGACCCTCTCTCTCCCTTACTGTCCTTTCTCTCTCTCTCCCCTCATCTGTACCCTATCCCTCCCTCCATCCAGTCTTATCCTCTCTTGACGCTGGGTCACCTTAACGGGATGGAGGGGGTTGAGTATAGGGGTAGGTGCTTCTCTGGAAAGGGGCGACAGTCTCTCCACTCAGTCCTTGCCTTAAGTAACCAGTATTCTTTCTGCATAACCCAGAAGACACTGAAAAATTGGACGAACATATAAGCAGGTTTTTCCAGTGGGCAGTGGAGAAAAACTTGACGTTCAGTGGTGATAAGTTCCAGCTGCCTAAATATAGAAAGAATAAAGAACTCAAAAGGGGCACTTTATAAAAAAAAAAATTGGAGGACCATCAAATAGAATGAAAGGAACACGTGAAAGACCTGAAAGTAATTATGTCGGATGATCTTTCTTTCAAAGAACGCAGTAAGGCAAATGTCACAACAGCCAGGAAGATGGCAGGGGTAGATAATGCGAACCTTCAGAGCAAAGGAAATAGTACCATTGGTGACACTTTTCAAATCACGTGTGCTCTCTTGTTCAGAATATTGTTAATGTTAACGACCCTGTTCAGGGTAGGAGAGATTCAGAGTTGGAACAGATTGATATCGTCTAAGGTCTGCATAGAGCAAATAAAACATTGAAGTTACTGTGACCGTCTTAAATGAGAGCCACATGATAATATATACCTGGAAAGTACTTTAGGGCCTTTGTCCTAAATCTGCATACTGCCATAACATGCTGGAGTGAGAAATATGGGAGAAAGTGCAAAATAAACCTGCTGAAAAGCAGGGGTGCCATGGGCACAGTAAGAGAACATTGTATCAACATCTGTGGCCCCAGATAATTCAACATTTTACCAGAGGATATAAAAAAAACTGCTTAGACAAGTGAAGAAATCTTGAAGAGGAAACTAGCCAAGTATCTTCACCAGGTGCTAGATCAACCAGGCTGTGATGGATATGTGGACCAGTGGCCCGCCAGCACTGACCTGATTTACCAGGCAACCGCCAAACAAGCCTGAGCCAGGTCCATGCTCCGGGAGTAAGAAAACATTCGAAACTCGTCTGAGGTATGTCAGTGGTAAAGATGGGGTTTATTTCCATTGTCGTATAAATTTGTTGACAATTAGAGCTACCTACCTGGAGTCTACCTGGAGGGTATTCCGGGGATCAACACCTCCGCGGCCCGGTCCACGACCAGGCCTCCCGGAGGATCAGGGCCTGATCAACCAGGCCAGCTGATCTGGCACTGACTTTAGGTATCTGTTCAGCTCCCTCTTGAAGACAACCAAAGGTCGATTGGTAATGCCCCTTATGGCTGGTGGGAGGCTGTTGAACAGTCTGGGGGTATGTTGCATCGCCTGCCAAGTCTTTTGCTTTCGTAGGGAGTGATTTCTGTGTATATTAGGAGCCAGTCCCTCCAGAATCTTCCAGGTGTAGATTATGTTACATCTCTCACGCCTGCGCTCCAGTGAGTACAAGTCAAGTGCTTCCAGGCGTTCCCAGTAGTTAAGGTGTTTGATGGAACTTATATGTGCAGTAAAGGTTCTCTGTACATTCTCTAGATCTGAATTTTACCTGCCTTGAATGGGTGTTAATGTCGAAGTATTCTAGCCTAGAGAGAACAAGTGATTTAAAAAGGATCATCACTGGCTTAGCATCTCTTGTCTTGAATGTTCTCATTATCCATCCTATCAGTTTCCTCGCAGATGTAATAGTGGCATTGTTGTGGCCCTTGAAGGTGAGGTCTTCGGACATTACCACTCCCAGGTCCTTCACATTACTCTTCCGCTCTATTGTGTGATTAGAGTTTGTAATATACTCAGTATTAGTTATTATTTCCTCCAGTTTTCCATAATGGAGTAGTTGGAATTTGTCTTCATTGAACATCATATTGTTCTCCGTTGCCCATTGGAAAACTTGGTTTATATCTTCTTGGAGATTTGCTGATGGCAAGGAAGGAATTATGGACATGGATTGAGGAATGTGAAAAAACAGACGTTGAATAGTATTACTTTTTGTGGTTGTTTTATGTTATATGAGAGTAAATTGGTTACGACAGTAGCGAGTTGATAATGATAATGTAAATTTGATAATGTTACAAATATTATATGTTTAAAGTGCTGAATAACCAAACTGTTCTATTGCTTTGTAAATAAGAGCCACGTTCTCTCTGTTCCCCTCCCCTTTCTGCCCTTTCCCTCAGCTAGCAGCAACAGCCCGATGGACTAGGCGGCCAAGGAAGTTTGGCCTCAGGCCGGGCTGCGGGGCTAGAACCCTTGACACCTCTCTCCCTACTACTCCCTCCTCTGTTTCCTTTCTATTTCTACCTTTTCCTTATTATTCATCCACTGTCACCTTTTCCATTCGTGCTTCTTGTTTCTCTTTCATTGTCCTTTGTCCCTCCCCCCGCTCTATATCTTTCTCTACCACTCAACTCCCCTACACTACTCACTCACCTCCCCTCTCCCTCCCTCCCTTTCTATAATGTTAGTGCCACTGACTCCTCCCATCCCCTCACCCTCGCTGGAACTTTTATCCACGTATCATTTCCCTTCCCCTCTCTTTCATCGTTCTTCCCTAGGTTTCCCTGTTCCCCTTCCCCTCCCGCTCATTCCCTTCTCTCTCGCTCATTCCCTTCTCTCTCGCTCATTCCCTTCTCTCTCGCTCATTCCCTTCTCTCTCGCTCATTCCCTTCTCTCTCGCTCATTCCCTTCTCTCTCGCTCATTCTCTTCTCTCGCTCATTCCCTTTTATCTTCTCTGTGTTAGTTTCCTGTACCGACCTAAATTTGTTTACAAGAGTCGATTCACATATTCTGGCTCCATCTTTTAACTAAGAGCTTTATTAATTTATGACCTTCAACGACCTGGTCACACCTACGTTTGAGACTGTATAGTGCCTGCCTTCAACGCCATCACCTTCCATTTACAACCCTGCCATTAAAAAGACCATTCTTGATATACCTGTGACTCATCTGCCTCTGTAAGTGCAATTTATGTTCCTTATCTTACATATCGCAATGTACACTACGGTATGTACTTCTCTTAAGTATTTTACATATGTTCCTCTTATGATTCTAATTTGTTGTGTACCTTTGATATACCTTTGAAGAGTTTCGAGAGTATCTACTCTCTGAGCCCGGCCATGGGCCAGGCTCGTCTGGTGCTTGCCTGGTCAACCAGGCTGTTGCTGCTGGAGGCCCGCTGCCCCACATATCCATCACAGCCTGGTTGATCTGGCACCTGGTGAAGATATTTGTCCAGTTTCCTCTTAGAAGTGTACTTGTGCATTATGTGAAACTGGGTCAGATCTGGTCACAACTTAGGGAACAGTAAAATATCTTGGAATATTAATGTTATATTACTTATATTTTAAAGAGAAAACAAAGTGTATGCAGTCAGAAGGACGTTTCCGGGGGGTCAGTTCCTCGGCCCTCGTTCCTGGAAGATCAAGGTCTGATCAACCAGGCTGTTACCGCTGGCTTCACGCAGTCAAACGTACGACCCACAGTCCGGCTGGTCAGGCACTGATTTGAGGCCAGGAAAGTAAAAAGGTGCATTAGGGAACTCTTTAAACAAGATAAGCCATGCCAAGGATGGTACTCTTCATGACTGAGAGATCCGGAAGTGTAGATGAGGCCTAGTGATGAACAGAGCTATGTAACTTGCGCACGTCTACAAATAACAACTTGGTTGACCAAGCATTTGGGTTTAGGCCAGGCTGCGAGGGTAGAACCCTTGAAACCTGTCACAGGTGTCATACGTAGAATAAGGATAAACTCCAACCTGTATCTAGTACATATATAACAGGAGTTTGTGATGGCGCTAACTCGTATTTTTATTAGTTTTTATATAAAAAGTCGCCTGTACCGAGACCTGACGCCAGGCTGGGGATGGGTGTTAGAAAACCCATTGAAACCGGTCACAGGTACTCGACAAGAGGACGGTCGTTAGGATGTGAAGTCGAATTCCATATACTCCTTTTATTTTCACTCGCTGGGAAAATTCTCTCATTGAGAGGAGTGAAGGAAGTGAGACGAGACCTTACTGGGTGACACGAGCGTTAACAACTTTCTGGAATAAATGTAACGAAGGTAACTGTTGGGAACATTACTAGCTCGTGTATAGTTATATAGGAGAGTTTCGTTCACTTATGGCGTGGTCAGTAAGAGCATCGTGGTCTTGAGTATTCACGATCGTCAGATCTAGTTCCAGGTACTCCACTAATGACTGACCTAAGTGATGGTATGAACACGTTTTCAACACTAACATTATTTTAGTAAGTGCTTTTATTTTTCTGGTTGACTTCCCTGAAACTTGTGCTTTGCATCTTCAGAAGCACAAAGGGATCAAAAAGATATCCAGTATATTGCAAGAAGCTCAAAATATTTTTATACATATATAAAGTCCAGGCTAAGAACTAGCTGAAGAATTAGACCATTAATAAGAGGAGGTTTATATACGGGCGATGAAGAGGAAATGAGCGAAATTCTAAAAGACCAGTATGAGTCGATGTTCAGCAATCCACTAAATGAAAGCAAGGCGAAGAATGCAGAAACTATTTTCATTCCATCTACTGGCCAACTAACTGATATTATTATTAATCCCATAGAATTCGAGAAAGAAATAGAAAACATCCGCTCTCAGCCTTGTATCAGATTCATGAAATTCCATTAATAAAGCAAGTTCAAAGTATCACACGACCTCAGTAGTCAATGGAGAAGATTCAAAGCCTCCACCAGGCATAGGGAATTACCAAGAGACCTGGCTGCCTTCAAGAGGACTGGTCAGATACAAAGTCAGGACCCGACAGCAGGCTGGTTCGTTGATGAACAGTAAAGCCTGGTTGATCAGGCCTGATCACCGGAAGGCTGTTGGACTGTGCTCGGCGTGCCGAAACACCTCCAGGCAGGTAGGTGAAGTACAGATTAAGAGTGCAAATGTTCGCAAGGAGGAGAATCACCAACATTACAGACTAGTTTAACATCCCAAGTCTCAGAATGGCCAATTCAAACTTTGGAAGCACATCTGTACAACCCAAACCAGTATGGTTTTAGAAGTGAAAGATCTGGCTGTCACAACCGCTGAGTCACTATGACAGTATCACGGAGACGTTGGAAGAAAAACAAAACGCAGATATGATATACAAAGATTTTGTAAAGGCATTTGATAAATGCGATCATGGAATGATGGCACACAAAATGCCATACACAAAGCGGGGAAGGAAGGCATATGGATTTTATAGCTTATAACACACAACACAAAGAATAGTTTAAACAGCAAAATCGAGCATCAGCGAAGTAAAAAAGCTCAGTTCCCCATGGCACTGTCCTGGCACCTCTGCTGTTTATCCTCATAGCAAACTTAGGCAAAAACATCCATCACAGTTTTGTATAATTTTTCAGATGACACTAAAATAAGCATAAAAGACACTTCGGTAGAAGACACTGAAAATTGCAGGGAAAGATATAAGCAGAGTTTTTCCAGTGGGCAGTGGAGAACAACATGATGTTCACTGGTGATAAGTTTCAGCTGACTAAATGTGAAAAAAATGAACTCTAAAGGACACTGTATACAAAACTCAAGAGGACCGTCAAGCAGAATGAAAGGAACATGTGAAAGACCTGGGAATAAATTATGTCGGCTGACCTTCCCTTCGAAGAACACAATGGTCAGGAAGATGATGGGGTGGATAATGGGAACTTTCAAAACAAGGGAAATAGTGCAACTGGTAATGCTTTTCATTCGCTTGTGCTCTCTCATATGGAATACTAGTCAGTGTTGACGGCCCCGTTCAGGGCAGGAGAGGTATCACAGCTGGAACAGATACAAAGAATATTTATGGTCCGCATTTAATTTACTGAGAATGCCTTAAAGTCGTAAATGTACTCATTGGAGTGGAGAAGTGAGAGATACATGATCATATATACCTGAAAGCTCTCTCTTCTCTCTCTCTCTCTCTCTCTCTTCTCTTTCTTTCTCTTTCTTCTTCTCTCTCTTTCTCTCTTCTTCTCTCTCTCTCTTCTTCTTCTCTTTCTCTCTTCCTTTCTCTCTTTCTCTCTTTTCTCTCTCTTCTCTCTCTCTTCTCTCTCTCTCTCTCTTCTCTTTCTCTCTTCTTCTCTCTTTCTTCTCTTCTCTCTCTTTCTCTCTCTCTCGTATATTTGTTATTGCAAGGGTCGATTCACAGCTCCTGGCCCTGCCTCTTCGTGGTGTGTGTATAGGCGGACTCTGGCTTATTAGTGTGGTAAGCCAGATGATCGATATACAGGCAACAGTTGTGTTGCAGAGTTCATTTGTCAGTTGCACTCTCCTTTCATCCAATGAACTAGGGCCGTCCTCCCCTTCCTTGGATTAAACCTGATTACTACCCATTCCCCAAGCGCTCTATGGTCCAAATGGATTTGGGGCTTCCCAGTAACCATAATGCAAGGTGGTGGTGGTGTGCCGTGTAAAACAGTAGCACACACAGGCAGCAACACGTCAGATACAGGTCAGCACACACGATGTGACATGAGATGTCAGCAGTGGTGGTGAGTGCTTCCTGTATGCTCCTGTTTCCTCAAGTGGCAGATCAACCGGGCTGTGATGGTTATGTAGAAACAACTGGCCGCTAACAGCAACAGCTTGCTTGAGCATATAATCAAGACGGTTACTTGGCCGCAGACCTTGCTGCTGCCAGGGTAGAAACAAGGGAGAAATGACAAGTATGTTGTGGTTAATATCCCACCCCCACACTGTACCTCCTCACTGTACCTCCCTCACTGTACCTCCCTCACCCCCACACTGTACCTCCCTCACTGTACCTCCCTCACCCCCACACTGTACCTCCCTCACACCCCCCACTGTACCTCCCTCACCCCCACACTGTACCTCCCCACTGTACTCCCTCACCCCACACTGTACCTCCCTCACCCCACATTGTACCACCCCCTCACCACCCTCACCCCCACATTGTACCACCCTCACACCCACACTGTACGTCCCTCACTCCCACACTGTACCTCCCTCACCCTCACACTGTACCTACCTCACCCTCACACTGTACCTCCCTCTCCCTCACACTGTACCTCCCTCACCCCCACACTGTACCTCCCTCACCCCCATACTGTACCTCCCTCACCCCAATACTGTACCTCCCTCACCCCCACACTGTACCTCCCTCACCCCCACACTTTACCTCCCTCACCCCCACACACTACTCTCCACATTGTCCTAATCAATCACCGCTGTACTCTCCTGAACACCTCCCTACACACTACCCTACCAAGCCTAACTTTCAGTGCTCTCCCCAACATAGGTTGTAAACCCACAATTACCTGCATTTCCACATGTACTCCTCACCCCACACTGACCTCCCTCACTGTCCTCCCTACTCACACTTCCACCCTACCACTTCCACCTCACCCACTTACCACCTCCCCCACTTACTTCCTACTACCACTTCTCCTCACTCCACACTGTCCCTCTACCAACTTCCTCCCTACCCCCACTTCCTCCCTACCCCACTTCCTCCTCACCCACCACTTACTCTCACTTCCCCCTGTACCTCTCACCCCTACTGTACTCCCTCACCCCAATACTTCCTCCCTACACACTGTCCTCCCTACCCACTTTCCTCCTCACTACTGACTCTCCCCCAATACTTACCTCCTCACCCCACACTGTCCTCCTACACCACACTTTCCTCCTCACCCATTCTCCTCCTACTACTATCTCCCTACTACCACTTCCTCCCTACTCCACTTCCTCCCTACTCACACTTCCTCCTCTACCCACTTCCTCCTACTACCTACTTCCCCCTACCCACTTCCCCTACCCACTTCCTCCTCACTCCACTTCTCCTCTCTCCCTACTTCCTACCTACTTCTCTCACCCCACTGTACTTCCCTCCCTACTCACTACTTTCCTACTCACTACTCTCCTCCCCTGTATCTACACTTCCCCTACTACCACTCCCTCCACTCCTTCTACTGCCTACTTCTCCCTCCTACTACCTACTTCCCCTATCTACCACTTCCCCTACTACCACTTCCCCCTACTACCACTTCCCCTACTACCACTTCCCTACTACCACTTCCCCTACTACCACTTCCCTACTACCACTTCCCCCTACTACCACTTCCCTACTACCACTTCCCTACTACCACTTCCTACTACCACTTCCCCCTACTACCACTTCCTACTACCACTTCACCCTACTACCACTTCCTACTACCTTCCCTACTACCACTTCCACCCTACTACACTTCCCACCCTACTACCACTTCCCACCCTACTACCACTTCCACCCTACTACCACTTCCCACCCTACTACCACTTCCCACCCTACTACCACTTCCCACCCTACTACCACTTCCACCCTACTACCACTTCCACCCTACTACCACTTCCCACCCTACTACCACTTCCACCCTACCTACCTACTTCCCACCCTACTACCACTTCCCACCCTACTACCACTTCCCACCCTACTACCACGTCCCACCCCCTACAACCACTTCCCAGCCCCTACCACTTTCCCTGCTATTTCTACTTCCCCTTCTATTGAATGACCAGTATGAGTGGATGTACAGCGACCTACTAAATGAAAGCAGAGGATGGAGAATTCAGAAACTTCATTCCATGTGAAGGCCGCGCACACCAGCTGACACAAGTATTAAAAAAAATAGGAAAACATGCCTGCTCATTCAGCACTTGGATCAGATTCATAGAATTCCTTATAAAAATGTGCAAAGACTAGCGTGAGCCGTCAGTTTTCTTCTAGATGAAATACCAAAGACGTGAATGAGTGTAGACATAACTGTTTTGCACGGGGGAGGTAGTAGAGCAAGAGCCAAACATTACAGACCAGTAGCCCTAATATTCCACATCATAAGTCTTCGAAAGAGTGACGAAATTCCAAATTACAAACTTTATTGAATAGCACAATCTGCATAACCCAAAATAGCACGATTTTAGAACCGGGAGATCATGCCTATCACTACTACTAAACCACTATGACAGAATTACGGAGGCGTTTGAAGGAAACCAAAATGCAGATTTGGTGTACACAGATTCTGCAAAGGCATTTCATAAGTGCGATCATGGGGTGATTGCACACAAAATGAGGTCCATGGGTATAACGGAAGGTAGGCAGATGGATTTTCAGGTTTCTAACACAAACAACGCACTAAGTAGTAGTAAACAGAGTAAAATCCATCAGAGGTAAAAAGTTTAGTACTTTAAGGCACTGTCTTGGCGCCTCTACTGTTTCTTATCCTCATAGCAGGTATAGATAAAAACACCCGTCATAGTTTTGCATGATTTGTAGATGAACTTTTGAAACTAAGGAAAATAGTGCAAATTGTGCTGTCATATTTGGAATATTGCTCAGTGTTGACGGCCCCATTCAGGCCAGGAGAGATATCAGAGCTGGAACAGACTCAAAGAATATTTATGGCTTGCATGGCTCCAGTAAAGCATTTAAATTATTGGAAATGCCTTGAAGTCCTAAATATGTACTCACTGGAGCGAAGGAGAATGAGATACATGGTAATTTATCTGTACATTACCATAACAGTGGAGTGACAGATATAGGAGGAAGTGCAAAATAAACCCAGTGAAAAGCATGGGCGCCGTGGGCACAATATGGGAACACTGTATCAACGTCCGTGACCCCAGACTATTTAACATATTACCAGAAGATATCAGAAACACTGCTGGGAAATGTGTAGAAGTCTTCAAGAGGAAATTGGACAAGTATCTATCTTCCGATCAACCAGGCTGTGATGGATATGTTGTCAGATATGCTATATGTTGTAGTACCAGCTATAATTATATTTAAGATCCCTAGCACAGCTACGTGTGACGTCATCTCTGACGTCATGCGGCGAGCATGTAGGACGCTTCACCAAGCGGCCGCTCTCACTCCTTGGAATTACGTAGGCCTATCAGGTGGTTGGGGTATCTCTCCTCAGACTCGTTAATATACCAGTCACCATCCATCCCAGTGTTTTCCTTGTCCACCTTTATCACCAAGAACCCCGTACGATAAATGTGGATCAGTGGGGGGCGGTCACCATCAACAACAACCTTGTTGACCAAGCAAGCACCAGACGAGCCTGGCCCAAGGCCGGGCTTTGGGAGTAGGAAAACTCGGAACTCATCAAAAGTACAAATATATATCAAAGCTAAAGCACTGGCAGGTAGCCAGACCTTACTAGAGAAGAGGTGAGATGACGTCACGTCACAGGTGAGCGTGACACACCAGTGGAAGTAGGCCTTAGACTGATCACCTCCCACCGAGGGTGGTACCGACTACTACTACTGCTACTACTGCTACTACTACTACTACTACTGCTAGTAGGAAAACTGGTGAAGTAGTGTGGGCTGGGTTGTGTTGCCATCACAGTAGAGGGGTTATTGTCCTCCCCTCTCTTCTCTTCTACCCTCTCTCCCCCTCGCAGCTCAATTCTAAAGAGTTATTACAATCCTTTGCTCTACCCCTATTCTTGCTATCCCTTGTTCTAACTCTCTTGTTTCCCCTTGGCGTGCTCTCCCCTTCTCCCTCTCTTCCCTTCTCTCCTTTTCTCTCCCCTCTAAAGAGACATTACAAGCCTGGGTGCTGCTACTATACCTTCTCCCTCGTCCCCTCACCCTTGTTTCCCCTCTCTGTTTCCCTCCTTTGCTCTCTTCTTCACATTTCCTTCATCTTGTTTTTCCATTCAACTATTCCTTACTGTGACTTTATGTTGTGGCGGCTACGCACCTTCCTCTGGTGCGGCCTTCACTCTCGTCACGGTGACTGTAAATGTTTCCAAGACGAACCGAAACCTCGTCACAACGGGTTATTTGTGAATTGTTCTTCACTGTTGTTGTTATACCCCACCCATCCCATAACCCTCCCACCCATCCCATCACCCTCCCCACCCGTCCCATCACCAACCCCACCCATCCCATCACCCTCTCTACCCGTCCCTTCACCCTCCCTACCCGTCCCTTCCACCCCACCCGTCCCTTCACTCTCCCCACCCGTCCCAGCCGTCCTGCTATCCCACCCCACCCGTATACCTGAAGAGGGTTTCGGGGGTCAACGCCCCCGCGGCCCGGTCTGTGACCAGGCTTCGCGGTGGAATCACAGCCTGATCAACCAGGCTGTTACTGCTGGCTGCACGTAAACTGACGTACGAACCAGAGCTCGGCTGATCAGGTGACTTTAGGTGCCTGTCCAGCACCTTCTTGAAGACAGCCAGGGGTCTATTTGGTAATCCCTCTTATATATGCTGGGAGGCAGTTGAACAGTCTTGGGCCCCTGACACTTATTGTGTTATCTCTTAGCGTACTCATGGCGCCCCTGTTGTTCATTGGGGAAATGTTGCACCGCCTACCAGGTTTTGCTTTCGTAGGGAGTGATTTTCGTGTGCAAATTTGATACAAGTCCCTCTCGGATTTTCCAAGTGTATATTATCATATATCTTTATCGCCAGTGTTCCAGGGAATACAAGTCGAGGAATCCATCCCTTCACCCTCCCCACCCGTGCCCTAACCCGGGAACAAAAGCAGCCACAACACACACCCACTACAACACTCATTTTCCCACACTTCATTTTCCTCCATTTCCCTGCACCCCGTTCTTTCCCCTCCCTTTCCTGCCCTTAGACTCCCCCTCCCTTCCCTCGTTCACCACCCTACCTTGCCTCGTTCACCACCCTGTTCTGTTCATTGAGTCAAAGTACTCTCCCAGTTTTGTTTTGCTTGTATCTGATACACAGTATTATGTAATCCTTCCCTGATACAAGAAATTGTAAGAGTGACATCGATCGGGGAGATACCAAAGCTTTAAGCCTCAGTAAATTAAATCTTCCCGTGGGCCACATAACAATGATGTTCGGTGAGGATATATAACTTGTGTTGCAAGCTCACAGATATAACTTGCAGGTTGTATCTTCCGTCATCTGCTTCTCTCTCATCCACAATAACAACAGTCTTTCCATCTCTATGATTACTTCTCTCTTGTTTTCACTATCTTAGATTCGTCAGCCACTTTAATATTCTATATTGTGTAGAGACGGTGATGGTATGAAAGCCATATACTCGAGTACTAATTTGAACTCCATGTTTTTTTTCACAAGTTCTTGCCTGATCTTCAGAGAAGTTGCTTATTTACTGCACACAAGCTGAGCCATCATGACTTATCTTTGATATACCTTTGAAGAGTTTCGAGAGTTTATCTACTCTGAGCCCGGCCATGGGCCAGGTTCGTTTGGTGCTTGCCTGGTCAACCAGGCTGTTGCTGCTGGAGGCCCACTGCCCCACATATCCATCACAGCCTGGTTGATCTGGCACCCGATGAAGATACTTGTCCAGTTTCCTCTTGAAGGCTTCTACACTGGTTCCAGCGATGTTTCGGATATCTTCTGGTAAGATATTGAATAGTCTGGGACCCCGGATGTTAATACAGTGATCCCGTATTGTCCCCACCGCACCCCTGCTCCTCACTGGGTTTATTTTACACTTCCTCCCATATCTCTCACTCCAGTATGTTATGGCAGTGTGCAGATTTGGGACCAGGCCCTCAAGTACTTTCCAGGTATATATTATCATGTATCTCTCTCTCCTCCGCTCCAATGAGTACATGTTCAAGACTTGAAGGCGTTCCCAATAATTTAGATGTTTCAATGGCTCAATGTGAGCCGTAAACGATCTCTGAATTTGTTTCAGCTCTGATATTTCTCCTGCCCTGAACGGGGCCGTCAGCACAGAGCAGTATTCTAAGTGAGGGAGCACTAGCGATTTGAAGAGTGTCACCATCGGTCACTGGTAACACAAAAGATGGCGTAATTAAATAACAAATGCATTTATGAATGGAAACAATAAACCATAGTACAAACTCTGGTATTGGCTGAAATGCTGCCATACCTTTATATTCCTTTGATGAGTTTCAAGAGTCTACTCCCGGAGCCCGGCCTTGGGCCAGGCCCTAGAGACATTGTCCCATTGCTGATTGGCTACTAAGCCACCCCCTCTCCTCTTGACTCATTCGCTTCCCAAGAGGCAAGCTAATGCATCGCTGGTTCGCTAAAGCTTAAACACAAGAACTGATGCTCCTATTGGCTCAGACGCCGCCCAAGAGGCAAGCTACTACATCGCTGATTGGCTGGGGTCCACCCACGCGCATCGACCATCATACTCGTATTATGTCAATTTTTTCCCTGCAACTCAAAACTAAATTCCTCTGAGGGTAAATTGTAACACAAATTACACTATGTAACACAATTTTGTTCCTGGCAAGTAAGTGTTATTTTCCCACTCCTTTTATTGCAAAACAATAGAAAATGCCCATTATTCCTTTTAAACTTTGCTTTCGTGGCTTACAGGATGATTTTTTGACAAAAAATGGCTAAATTTCAATATTTTTTGATAGTTATGAATGTAAAACAAAATCATATAATAAAATAAATTTTAAACTTTCTGAAACATATTTGCGAAGTTAAAAATGAGCAGTTTTTCTAGATTTGTGAGCAGCAACAAATCACTTTCCCATTTAAGCCCCCAAATGTTGTCTCCCATCATGTTTTCATTATAAAATCCCTGATATCTGTGTTCAAAGTCCATTATATCTTGGTGGAAGCGCTGCCCTTGCTCCTCTGAGTATGCTCCCATATTCTCCTTGAAATTGTTAAGATGAGCATCAAGGATATGGACCTTAAGGGACATCCTACAGCCCATCTGACCATTGCTTTTTATCAAGGTCTCAACAAGTTCCACATAATTGTCAGCCTTGTTGCCCAGAAAGCCCTTTGCTACAGCAACAAAACTCTCCCACTTTCTACAAGAATGATGGACTGAACAAACCGATTCCAGGCTGAGGGACTGATTACCTCAGACTCCTCCTCTCCTTACCCCTCTCTTTGTATTTGTTGGTTTGGATAAGGACTTGCCTTGTATGGGCCAGTAGGCCTTTTGCAGTGTTCCTCCATTCTTATGTTCCTTTTCCTTCTCTGTGAGCTTCTTTGGAAATTCTGAGCACTTCTTGATTTTCCTGACTTGTGGTCCAATGAAGATGCCAGCCTTCATCTTTGCCTCTGATAACTTGGGAAAGAAGTCTTGAAGATACTTGAAGGCTGCAGACTCTTTGTCAAGAGCTGTAACAAACTGTTTCAAAAGCTCTAGTTTGATGTGTAATGGAGGGAACAGAACCTTTTGAGGATCCACGAATGGTTTATGTTTGATATTATGTCTTCCTACTGAGAACTCAGTCTTTTGAGGCCAGTGCTTCCTCTGGTAATGTGCTGCTTTGTCTCTACTATCCCAATGACAGAGCTAACAGGGAAACTTGTTAAAACCTCCTTGGAGTCCCATAAAAAATGCCACCATTTTAAAGTCTTCAATAACCTCCCAGCCATACTTATAATAGTTCTAAGCTTCCAGTAGACATTTGACACTGTTGTAGTCCTTAAGATGCACTGAATGAGCCAATGGAAGAGATGGATACTTTTTACCATTGTGCAGAAGTACAGCTTTTAGGCTTCTGGAGGAGCTGTCAATGAAGAGTCTCCACTCATCTGGATTGCATGCAATTTCAGTTGCATCAAACAGGCCTGATACATCATTACAGTAGCACAACCTGTCTTCATTAGTGAAGAAATTTGAGATATGTTGGTGACGTTTTCTTTGGCTTGTCACTTGCACACTTTCATCCACCAAGTCCCACTCCTTGAGCCTTGAAATCAAAAGTTCAGCATTTGACTTTGTCAAACCAAGATCTCTGATAAGGTCATTGAGGTATCTTTGGTTTAGGTAGTGAGGATTCCTCCCAACAGTTGCTTCTGTGAGATCAGTCTTGTTCACTGTCCTCTTCATTTTCTGATTTGTTGCTTTCTTCTGATGGTTGACTTCTTTCTGGAGGTGTAGGTACAGGAAGATCAGCACTGTGTGCTACTGGTGCAGTAGAAGAGAGAAGGTCTGGATAAGAAATAGCAGGTGCATTTTCCCAGTTCGGCGTTTGGAAGGATCCACCAGGCAGAATTAGCAGTTGGTGGAGTGATCAGTGGGTTCACGCCATATTCTAGGAACACCAAACTTCATGGCTTTTTTTCTCCTCTATACCATCCTGTAAAAGAACAAAAGAATTAGTATCTGTTACATACATTTCATTTAAAAAATGTTCCTATTTAAGATTTTACCCTTCATATAACTAATGACTTTCTTACCTTCCAATGTTTTCTTACAATGCTCACAAGCAACATGAGGTGCCCAGGTCTTGTCTTGGTCCACAACTGGCATGCCAAAATATGTTTTGTAAGCTTCACACATTTTTTTAGATGCTGTTACAGAGACCTTATTTGCTCTTGTCTTAATGAATTAACCACATATGTAGCAGAATGCATCTAGAGAATGATTGCAGCCTCTTGATGCCATTTCACTTCTGATGTGTCTTCTCAGGCAGCCAGAGCTGAACTGAATGCTGGTTTGTGGCCCCTGTTTGTATATTAGCCAAGCAAAACCCTAGAACATAATAGTTTTACATCAGTCTTTCTTGAAAGTGTTCCAGAAGTGTCCTGACAACAAAAGCAAAGTTTTGGGATCAAAATTGCTTTTTTTAAATTTTGTTTAGCTATAAAGAATTGGGAAATGATGCTTATTTCCCAAGAGCATGGCAGAAGTGAAATTGTTACATATTGATTTGCAACTGAAGCCTCTCATAACTCAAGGTACCACTGTAGTTAGAATAAATTTAAAACAAATCTTCCTTTGTTAGATGCATCAGCCTTTAAAGCTCGAAATCGTTGAAAAGTTATCATAGGTAAGAAAATACCTCATTTAATTTAATAAATTTGACAAATTGTGACCTGCATTCTCCAACAATCTGAACCGTCTTCCATTATGATGCATCTGTTTTGAAAGTTTGAAGCCTATCAAAAGAAATGTTCTCTCATTATTGCACAGATACCAAAACTACTATAAATCTAGAAAAGGGTCAAAAGGCACATGCCAGTAACATGAACCATTCCCTAAGTATCGTATAACAGCTAGAAAAATGGAATTCGGGTGAGGCATTCTGAAGATATACAGTTTGTCTTGTTAGCTGATACTTATGAATGGCAATTAAAGTAAAATTAAGTCATAAATTTTGACATCATGCCAGCTGTTTTTCTTAACCTTTGTTAAATATCCTTCTCTGGAATTTAACATTAAAACCTTAACTATATCTTATGTGAAATGTTAGACAGGAAAATAACCATGCCACATATAAACTAAATAATGTAGACCTTAATACTACTGATTGCGAAAAGTATTTAGGAGTTCTGGTTAGCAGTAATCTGAAACCAAGACAGCAGTGCATAAGTGTTCGCAATAGAGCTAACAGAATCCTTGGCTTCATATCAAGAAGTATAAATAATAAAGTCCTCAGGTTGTTCTTCAACTCTATATATCTTTGGTTAGGCCTCATATAGATTATGCTGCACAGTTTTGGTCACCGTATTACAGAATGGATATAAATGCATTGGAAAACGTACAAAGGAGGATGACTAAGTTGATCCCATGTATCAGAAATCTTGCCTATGAGGATAGACTGAGGACCCTGAATCTGCACTCTCTAGAAAGGCGTAGACTTAGGTGGTATATGATTGAGGTGTATAAATAGAAAACAGAAATTAATAAAGGGGATGTAAATAGCGTGCTAAAAATATCTAGTATTGACAGGACTCGCAGCAATGGTTTTAAATTGGAAAAGTTCAGATTCAGGAAGGATATAGGAAAGCACTGGTTTGGTAATAGAGTTGTGGATGAGTGGAACAAACTCCCGAGTACCGTCATAGAACCTAAGACGTTGGGTAGTTTTAAAAATAGGTTAAATAAATACATGAGTGGGTGTGGGTGGGTGTGAGTTGGACCTGACTAAGCTTGTGCTACTAGGTCAAGGCATTGGCTTAAGTCGGTGGGAGAATTGGACCTGCCTCGCATGGGCCAGTAGGTTTGCTGCAGTGTTCTTTCTTATGTTCTTATGAAACTAATGGTTCTCTCTCTTTCCAGGTGAGTGAGGTGGTGCTGATGTTGATGCTGTGGTGGTGAGGTAAGAAGGCAGAAGTGTGGTAAGAAATAGGGAAGGAAGGGCAATGGGATGCAGACTTGGAGCAATTGAAACTTAATGTATTAAAAAAATCAGTAATTGTAATTGAACTTTTAAGTTGAAAATAATTGTCTGTTGTCAGCCCTATACCTGCTTAAATTACATCATAAAGCTTTGCTAATGACAAAATGAAAGTACAGTAGACAGCCACATTTTGCGTGAGATACATTCCAGAAAAACCGGAGCTATATATAAAAACGTGAAAGATGGAGTGAATAACTTATGGGATAAATTAGGTTACGTTCTATTCTACCTCCAGAAAAGCTAAATAACTTTTCTTGTAAATATACAGTTCACCTAAAATAATAAACTAAGTATTAGACAATGATTTTAAAAGGTAAGTAGTTGTTATGGACACATTAAGGCATGTTATTATAGTATAATACATCGTTCTGGACGGATTTCACCGTCATATTTCATCGTTCTGAGAGGGTTTCACTGCCATATTTCATCATTCTGAACGGGTTTCCCTGTCATATTTCATTGTTTTGGACGGGTTTCCCTGTCATATTTCATTGTTTTGGACGGGTTTCACTGTCATATTTCATTGTTCTGGACGGGTTTCACCGTCATAAGTCAAACAATCTGAAAACACTTACCTTTAATTTTCTTCTTGTTACTTTAGTGGCTTAATGTCAATGGAGAGGCATAGTATGACCCTTCTGGGACTTAGATGAGGTGGATGAAGTGGATGGCTGGGGTTGACACAGAGCTGTTGTACATGGGAACCATGAAGTATTGTCATGCATCTCTGCTGTGTATTACCCAGCAATACTTTATACAGTTGATGGTAGGGCATCATTGCTTGGTCGAGCATCGAGCAGTGCTTCTAGATGTGTCAAGGTGCTCTTCCATGAAAAAGAAGTCTACAAGTTTAGCAGCAACTTGGACCTGCTCACGTAACTGTTGAAGAGTTAAGTGTTTCACTGCAGGCTTTTCTTCCTCATCCTCTTAACTCTCCGAGTCCCTTGTATCTGGGAATTCAGCTCTGCTAACATTTCCTCTGAATTTCTTTCTTCCTCATCATCTTCCAATACTTCACTGAAGTCTTCTGGCTGCTGCATGTCTTAACAACCCTCGCCTGGCAATCTCCTTGCCAGCTGAACAGTTTCCTCGACTTCACTTTCAACTGAGAGAAACCCTGTGAAATTATTCACCACTAGGCCATAATTTTCTCCAGCCTGCATTTATTGTTGATTTCGGCACATTATCCCATGTACCTTTCATGTGGGGTAAGTCATCTGCAATGTTGAATTTATTCCAAAACTCTGGCTCATCATCCATTGCTACAAGCAGCTTTTGCACCACTGTACTCACCTATTTGTGGTTGCAGGGTCGATGCACAGCTCCTGGGCCCCGCCTCTTCACTGTGTGTGTGTGTGTGTAGGTACAGTTAAATGACTTAAAATTATTTTAACATTTGGGTTCGAATCCTGCAACAGGTCACAATGATCGTGGGAATTATCAAGAAGTCTGGATAATCTTGAATGCAAGGTTCTTGGAGTGCAGATAAAGCAAGACATCAGGAATAAAATGATACCTGGGAATAATTGTCAGCTGACCTTTCTTTAAATACCATAAGACAAAGATCGACAGCCAGGAAGATGACGGGGTGGGTATTGAGAAATTTCAAAACAAGGGAAATAAGGCCGATTGTGACACTCTTCAAATCACTAGTGCTCCCTCATTTAGAATATTGCTCAGTGCTGACGGCCCCGTTCAAAGCAGGATAAATATCAGAGCTGGAACAAATACAGAGATCGTTTACGGCTCACATTGAGCCAGTAAAGCACCTAAATTAATGGGAACGCCTTCAAGTCTTGAACATGTACTCATTGGAGCGGAGGAGAGAGATACATAATATATACTTGGAAAGTACTGAGGGCCTGGTCCCAAATCTTCACACTGCCATAACAACATACTGGAGTGAGAGAAATGGGAGGAAGTGTAAAATAAACCCAGTGAGGAGCAGGGGTGCGGTGGGGACAATAAGGGAATACTGTATCAACATCCGGGGTCCCAGACTTCAATATCTTACCAGAAGATATCCGAAACATCGCTGGAACCAGTGTAGAAGCCTTCAAGAGGAAACTGGACAAGTATCTTCACAGGTGCCAGATCAACCAGGCTGTGATGGATATGTGGGCAGCGGGCCTCAAGCAACAGCCTGGTTGATCGGCACCGAGCTGCCCATGGCCGGGCTCAGCATCGAAACTCTTCAAGGTATCAAAGTGCCAGATCAACGGCTGTGATGAATATGGGCAACAGGCCTCAGCAGCAGCAGCAGACCTGGTTGACAGGCACTAGACGGCCTGGCCCATGGCCGGGCTCAGAGAGTAGTGAAACACTGAACTTTTCAAAGGTATGTCAAAGGTTAAGGTACCTGAACCAGTCATCTGACAGGTTTGACAGCCAGATACAAGGCAAAGTAGTTCTTTCTCTTTTAAGGCACGGATGCTGTGAACGATAAACAAGCAGGAGTTTGCATTTAAAGTCACTTGATGCATTAGTGCAGAGCAGCAAACTGAATGGTCCTTTGGTGGCTTGAAGCCAGCAGCATTTCTTCCTTGCTGAAGTTCTAGAAGGCATCTTCTCCCGGAACAATCGTGTGTTATCAGTATTAAGGTGGCTAGTCACCCTCGAAAATACTTTCCTGCAACTCAGCAGGAAATCCGCCGCGAAAGGTGAAAATAGATATAACAAATGAATCGCGAACAGATGGAACTGCAGTACCTGGAGGCGGGAAAGATGGCGTGATTCTCGTTGTTTGGGCCAAGTTCAGTACTTATGTTTCCTCCTTCAGTTGGTCTCTCAGACTTGTTGATGAATGGATGTATTATTACTTGAAGAAAAATGTCCTTTATACTTGTGTCAGAAGTTTAATTTTTTATGATTTTAATGAGCATTATTTTGCAAGTTGTGTGAAAGGTTAAGGTCAAAGATTGTTTTTGAAAAGCAAGTCACTGGTTATGAATTGTGTAACGAGTAAACGTTCATGAATAATTCTGGCTCAATAATATCTTTGAATGTTTTATGAAAATGAATGAGAAACCATTTCTTGTTATATTTCATAACTTTAGTAATAGGGACAGCCTATTAAGGAGTTGTATAATTTAGTTAGTTCTCAAGTTATTTTGTAATACTTTGTGCAGTTTCATGAGAGCAAAGGGAAAGTTAGGACAGTGAAAGGCGAGAGAGAGTAATGGAAATGAAGTTACTATCGTGCCAATATTATGTCCTCGACTTGTTTTTAAATTACAGTATATTTTTCACTACAGTTAAGTGATTAATGTTGCTTAGCATAGCCTGATTCCTGAGTATTTATTATATAAGTGTGAATGTTGAAGACCAGCAATACAACAAAACGTTGTGCCAGTTACAAAGTCTGTTAGTTCACTCAACTGGATTTTGCTCGTGAGAAACTTTTGTTTCCCTTTCTGTACTTTTTGATTCCCCTTTTATACTTTTTGGTTCCCCTTTTATACAATAGGGTCTTGTTATTGGCAGGCAGGAGCTTGGAGCAAGAGTGTATTGAATGTGATCAAAAGGAAACATCAGTGGAAGTATCATTATTACAGCAACTTTTGAAGTACTTTAGTCTCTGCCAAGTAGTGAGAGAATCGTAGCTAAGTGCACGAGTAACACAGCTAAGTGCACGAGTAACACAGCTAAGTGCACGAGTAACACAGCTAAGTGCACGAGTAACACAGCTAAGTGCACGAGTAACACAAGGAAGATTAAAACTTCCACCCTCATCACACACTTAAAACATTGTAATGAAAAGAAATGTACTGAGTATTTTAATGAGAAGCAAGACAATGCACAGAGCAAACTGATTGAAAAACCCTACTGCAAGTGACAGCTGTACACAGAAGCTATCATCTATGATGTCATATTTCAAGTTGAAGACAGAAAATTTAGTGAAGCTCCGCCGATATTATTTCAGATAAAGATCCTTTAAAAAAATAAAACTCCTGCATTCTATTGTATGTGACCAGTTGCTATTGAATATTGTGGAGCGTTCTTCTTTCTGGGCTTTTATTCTTGAAGCAAAACCAAAATTTTTGTTTCCCACACTGTCAGCAATTGGAAACATTTCCTCTATCATACACAAAAAAGATGGAGGCTGTGATGAAAGAATTCCAAGGTCTCAGCCGAGTTCATCTAACGTTAGATCTTTGAACTAATACCAAGATGATGTTTCTTGGGGTAACAATTCACTATATAAACAAAAACTGGGAACTAAGTTGAGAGTTCTTGCATGTGATATATATGAAGAGAGACTTACTGCCTTCATCATAGCAACTGCATCTTTATTTAAGGCTTTTGATGTTTCCCTGGTTTTGTGTTGCTGAACCCTGAAGATACAGCTTATCAGGATGAGGTATAGGCAGATATCAGTGTTGTCTAAAGATTTACTAGAACATATAATTCATGGGACAAGTGAATCAAGATGGATTCAAATAACAGTCACACACTAACAACTGCATTTCCCGTCACCCTGGCAAATAACTTTTGATATCACTGTGCCCGCCAATAAATACCAAGAAACTAATCATGCACAATCCTCAATTTCAATTACTTGCTAAAATCAGTGCTGTGGAGCACATATACGACCTTAGAACCATGAATACTATTACACAGGCTATCTACGCTGATGGCTCTCTTAATCCTGACAATGGGAGGGCTGTTATAGCAAACCGGTCTGATGGCACTAGAATACACAGGTGTATTTAGAGTTAATAACTGGGCTTCCACTTTATAAACTGGGCTGTTTTCCTTACTTGTTCCTTATAAGCTTGTGGGAACTACGACCGCCCACAGTGTAATTGTAACTGACTCACTTTCTCCATACATACTCTAAATAGCCTGAGACCTGAATATAGCATGTTTGTGTATGAAGCTAGGCATAGATATACATAAATGATTAAGAAATGGATCACAATTAAGCTTTTGTGGATTCCCCCTCACATAGGCCTACAGGAGCATGACAGTTTTTTCAAACAGAACTTTACGAAACATTGTCAGAAAGGAACTAGGTAACGAGCTTGAAGTAGAACAGTACAGATAAGAACTGGCAGATCCATTATCAATCATAATGAAATGTGCAAGTCAAACATTATGTGGAGAAGTAATAGGGTCAGTAGATTGCAAGGTATTACTGCTAGACTAAGGTTAGCTATAAATATCTCTGGTAGTACGATTTGTATGGAGATGTCATTGACATAATATGCAAAGTGTGTTTACAGACACAGGGCCAAACACTGGAGCACAGTATGTCTTAGTGTCCAAACATCCAATGTTTCCATGCAACTGTTATCAGATTCTGACGGTGTCCTCCTGTGAAACTTTGGCCAAGGTCTTGCATGAAGCACTGAAGCCAAGATTTAATCCACTTCTGGAAATGACTGACATAAGAACACCAGTTTTTATCCTTGCTTCATGTTGGACTGGTTCCATCACAAGAACAAGAACAGGTGATTCAAGAGATCAGGATACTTGTTGCAAGCAAATATAAGAGTGAGGAAACAGGGTGTGAAATGGTCCAGAAGGACGAATCATCCGAGTCTGAGCTAAATCACCTAAGAGGCCTCACCTTTTTTCGTTCATGCCTTCGTCAACTGGAGGTAACCAGAAGTCACTCACTGATGAACCAGAACTTGTTTGAAAAACTATATACAAGAGGATTGTGTTCCATTCGACTTAGATCCTTGACCTATGGGAAGGATTTGCCTCCAGAGATGTTTCCTCTGAAGAAACGACCTGGAGAAATAAT
The DNA here is from genome assembly GCA_009830355.1 of Cherax destructor. Lineage (NCBI taxonomy): Eukaryota > Metazoa > Arthropoda > Malacostraca > Decapoda > Parastacidae > Cherax > Cherax destructor. The sequence continues at coordinate 170,221 of WNWK01000995.1, forward strand.
GGGTCGCACAGCCACTTCATGTCGGTCAGCAAGAGTATTAAGCACAGCAGGATTTTGTTCTCTAAGAGTGCAGCTAAGACCTGCAATCCTCCGTCACCTTCTGATTAAGTGCGACCAGTAAATTTATGAATTCCTTCCATGATTGTCTTATGAACTGCAATATGTGAAAATTGATGTAACGAAGTTGTTGTACACCATTTAAGTCATTTTTATTTATTTTACTCTTAAAATACTCATTAGCAACTTTCTGCAAGAATTCTAATTTTATTCATCTTGTTTAAATTGTTGAGAATGAAAAAAAAATATTAAATATTTTGTCTTTGATCTAACAGAGTAAATTACATTATGTGAAGATAAGCTTGTTTAGTTATTAATAATCTTGCTGGATATTTCGCTAATATGATTCACACCTCCTCCATCTATTTAGCATTGATTGAAAAATGTAACTTATGATATTCTTGTGCATTGTCCAAATTATTACATTTAAATTGTTTTTTTTTTTTTCGAACATTTAACAATGATTTCAACACTGTAATTGAAAAAAAAATTATTTAATACAAAATATCAGTAATTGTAATTTGTTATTTTTTAATCAGGTAATTGTAATTAAAAATCGAAGTGTAATTGAAGTTATAATTGTAATTGACAATGAATCATGTAGTACTCCAAGCCTGGAGAGAGAAGGGTATGGAGGAAGAGTGGAGTGTTGGAGTAAGGTGGGGGAGGGAGGTAGAAAAAGGGAAACATCAGAGCTAGAAACTGTACAGACGTTGTTCACAGCTTCCAGAGTCATTGTAGCATCTAAACTACTGGAAGTATCTTAAACACCTTGGAATAGTCTCTCTGAAATGGAGAAGAAATATATGCTCGAAAATTCATCCACGGAAGATACTTAACGGCCAGGTTTTAAATCTGCTCACTGCCATAACCTAATGTAGTGAGAGATGGCCCAGGGTTGTGACCACGCAGTCAACAAGCAGTGCTGGCCCAGGGCTGTGACCACGCAGTCAACAAGCAGTGCTGGCCCAGGGTTGTGACCACGCAGTCCTGGCCCAGGGTTGTGACCACGCAGTCAACAAGCAGTGCTGGCCCAGGGTTGTGACCACACAGTCAACAAGCAGTGCTGGCCCAGGGTTGTGACCACGCAGTCCAGAAGCAGTCCTGGCCCAGGGTTGTGACCACGCAGTCCAGAAGCAGTCCTGGCCCAGGGTTGTGACCACGCAGTCCAGAAGCAGTCCTGGCCCAGGATTGTGACCACGCAGTCAACAAGAAATCCTGGGAAAAATATACAGTAATGTCTGTGAAAAGTTGGGACGTCCTGGACACATAAAAAACATTGTATCAACATCTGTGGCCCCAAATTATTCAACATCTTACTAGAAGATATCAAAAACACTGTCAAATAAGTGTAGTAGTCTCGACGAGGAAACTGGACAAGTGCCAGATCAACCAGGCTGTGATCGATATGATGGTTAGCAGGCAACCAGCATCAACAGTCTGGTTGACCAGGCAACACCAGACAACCCGGAGTAGATGGTAGAAACAATTAAATATCCCCGAAGGGAAACCTTTAGGAGGTTGTCTGTGTTAGTGGTACACTGGAAGGTAACAGTGGCTGTGTTAGTGGTACACTAGAAGGTAACAGTGGCTGTTAGTAGTACACTGGAAGGTAACAGTGGCTGTGTTAGTGGTATATTGTAAGGTAGCAGTGAATGTTAGTGGTACACTGAAGGTAGCAGTGACTGTTAGTGGTACACTGAAGGTAGCAGTGATTGTTAGTGGTACACTGAAGGTAGCAGTGACTGTTAGTGGTACACTGAAGGTAGCAGTGACTATTAGTGGTACACTGGAAGGTAGCAGCGACTGTTAGTGGTACACTGGAATTAGCAGTGACTGTTAATGGTATATTAGAAGGCAGCAGTGACTGCGTTAGTGGTACACTGGAAGGTAGCAGTGATTGTTAGTGGTACACTGGAATTAGCAGTGACTGTTAATGGTATATTAGAGGGTAGCAGTGACTGTTAGTGGTACACTGGAAGATAGTTGAGGCCACAGTACCAACAGATGACTAAGACAAATTAGGCCACTGTGAGGTAGAGCTTAGCTGGGTAATGAGGAAGGCTTTCCTGCTGTCTGCCCCGCCTACTGCTCCAACCAAACCTTTAAAGCTGCCGTAGCTACTGAATTCCTACTGCAGTGTTCGACCACGTCCTCATCGCCCTACTGAAGTCTCCTTCTTCACACTGATAAATTTCACTGCCTGATGTGTGATGCAGTATAACACGGAAATAAAGCTACAGTAGTTCTTGTATCTACAGTGTAACTGTCATAGAGCAGGATGACAGAACAATGGTTGCTCCCACACTGTAACTTAAACAGTGTAATTGAAAAATGGTGTTCCATCAGTGGAACTCATATTGTAAGGTGTGGCTGTACGCTGGTCGTGTTTCTGCACTGTACCTTTGATGAGTTTCGAGTCTCACTATCGGAGCCCGGCCATGGGCCAGGCTCGTCTGGTGCTTTCCTGGTCAACCAGGCTGTTGCTGCTGAAGGCCTGCTGCCCCACATATCCATCGCAGCCTGGTTGATCTGGCACCTGGTGAAGATACTTGTCCAGTTTCCTCTTGAAGGCTTCTACACTGGTTCCAGCCGTGTTTCTGATATCTTCTGGTAAGATGTTGAATAATCTGGGACCCCGGATGTTGATAGTGTTCCCTTATTATCCCCACAGCACCCCTGCGCCTCACGGGGTTTATTTTGCACTTCCTCCCATATCTCACGCTCCAGTATGTTATGGCAGTGTGCAGATTTGGGACCAGGCCCTCAAGTACTTTCCAAGTATATATTATCATGTATCTCTCCTCCGCTCCAATGAGTACATGTTCAAGACTTGAAGGTATTCCCAGTAATTTAGGTGCTTTACTTGCTCTGTGTGCCTTAAACGCTCTCTGTATTTGTTCCAGCTCTGATATTTCTCCTGCTTTGAACGGGGCCGTCAGCACTGAGCAATATTCTAAATGAGGGAGCACTAGCGATTTGAAGAGTGTCACCATTGGCATTATTTTCCTTTTTTTTTAAAAAGTTCTCAATACCCACCCCGTCATGCTCCTGGCTGTCGTGATCTTTGTCTTATGTTCTTTAAAAGGTCAGCTGACATAATTATTCCCAAGTCTTTTACGTGTTCCTTTCGTTCTATGTGGTGACCCTCTTGCGTTTTGTATATAGTGTTCCTTTTGAGTTCTTCATTCTTTCCATACTTAAGCAGCTGGAACTTATCACCATTGAACGTCATGTTGTTCTCCACTGCCCACTGGAAAACCATGCTTATGTCTTCCTGTAATTTTTCCGTGTCTTCTATTGTAGTGATTTTAATGCTTATTTTAGTGTGTTCTGCAAATGATACAAAACTGTGACGGGTATTTTTATCTATGTCTGGTATGATTGGAAACAGGAGAGGTGCCAGGACAGTGCCTTGGGGAACACAGGTTTTTACTTCGCTGGTGCTGGATTTTGCTGTTTGCTATTTGTGTGTGTGTGTGTGTGTGTGTGTGTGTGTGTGTGTGTGTGTGTGTGTGTTAGGAACCCGAAAATCCATCTGCCTACCTTCGCCGTAATGCCTATGGCCCTTATTTTGTGTGCTATCACCCCATGATCGAATTTGTCAAACGCCATTTGCGTTTTGGTCGCCTACCAACGCCTACGTAATTCTGTCATAGTGGTCCAGCAGCTGTGACAGGCATGATCGTTCTGCTCTAAATTCATGCTGGTTTGGATTATGCCGGTTGTGCTTTTCCATGAAATAAGTAATCTGACATCTCGTCACTCTTTAGAAGATTTTTATGATGTGGGATATTGTCTGTAATTTTTAGCTACTACCTCTCTTATGCAAAAAGAGCTATGTCTGCACTCTTTAAGGTCTCTGGTATTTCACCTAGCTCTAGGCTCTTTCTCCAAAGATTATTAAGTGCTTGTGGTAGTGGTACTTTGCAGTGTTTTGTAAATAGGGCGTTCCATGAATCTGGTTCAGGTGCTGAGTGAGTGGACATGTTATCCATTTCTTTTTGGAAATCTATTGGACTAGTACTAACGTCAGTTAGTTGGTCTGCGCGACCTTCTGCTCTATTGAAAAATGTTTCTGCATTCTCTACCCTGTTATCATTTAGTGGGTTGCCGAACACCGACTCGTACTGTTCTTTTAGAATTTCACTTATTTCCTCTTCATCGTCATTAATGGTACAGTTCAACAGGTGTTAAGATTTCATTAATTTGATTCTTGCATTCTGTACGTTCAACTTCCGGTAATCCTAGTTTTGCTTCTTTTGTACCATGCAATTCGGTAATCCGTTTTCTTCTTTTGTACCATCTACGCTTTCTATATATTTGATCTTCTGTTTCCTCAATGGTACGTATTTAATACAGACCTTGTATGCCTCTGTATTCAGCTTCTCCAAGCACTGGTGGAGATTGTGTCCTCATGTCTGATTCTCAGGATATGTCTGATAGTTCTTGGTTGATTTTTTTCCCAGTCAGTTCTATGGTTGCTGAAATTAAGCTTACTGAACATCCCTTCTCTTTACTTATATCTCTGTCCACAATTTGCATTTTTTATGTGCATGACATCTTCATACAAAGCGTACTGCCGGAGATACAGCCAAGCCTTGGCCGAGCAGTAACATCTTGCAGCCTACTGACCCTGTTCTGTTTTCTTCAAACTACTTTTTCTAGTTCCTTTCTGACAATGCATCTTAAACTTGTTTGAAAAACAAATTATACTCAACATTCTCTTTATTTCATGCTTGTTTATTTAATTTATCAACTTCGTCATGCTCCTGGAGGCCTGTGTGAGAGGGAATCGCCAAAAAATAACACAGGAAGGGCAAGGCCAAGGCTGTTGACCGCCTTGCTTTCACATTAAAGGGAACCACCAACTACACCCTTAACTGATTCAGAGGGGAAACTTGACTAGATTCCACGAACACTTCCTGATCATGCAGCTTTTGTCTATCGTGTGCTGCATGCAAGCACTAACAGCCTTATTGACTAGGCCGTTAACCAGGATACATAAGGGCCTAGTATGATCCTGGGCCTCGTGGGCGATGATCCCTGGAATCATCACTTAAGTAGATCCCACGTAGTTTAGAAGTGGATGGCTTGTTGAGTGAACTCGCTGGTAGTTGGTGAGAGGGCGGGATATGGGGTGTGGGTTGTAAAGTGTATTAACGATTGTGTTAGGCGTTACACTAGGGGAGTCGAGGCACAGTTGCCTCACTCTTGGTGTGGGAGGTGCCATCAAATATTACAAGCCTCACACAGAAACATGTGGGAATGATTGACAAAGATCGTCTTCGAGAAATGATATTAATGAAATAGTCATATGTTATGCTGCCAAACTTTATATTTAAACAACCTTTACGTATATGAATGGTTTACTACGAGCAAAAAATGTTACATCAAAATTGGACTGTAAATTGACCAACATTCTCCTGCAAGTACTTGACCTGCTTAGTAATACCAACAGTCTGGTTGACCAGGCAGTCAACAAGGGAAGATTGGCCTCAGGTCGGTCTGCAGGGCTAGAACAACCCTCGAAACCGGTCGCAGATATGATTTGGTGTACGAACAAAAAACAACGTGAACAAATCAGAAAAAAAAATTGCGAAGACAATAATGTTGCGAGATATGGAAATGAGTTACTGAGAGATACTGAAAATAATATTGAAAGAATTCATTAAATGTAGAGGGATCGTAAGAGAGATTACCAAGAGGCCCCAGGCTGTCTTTAAGAGGGGACAGAACAGGTTCCTCAAATTGCTGCTCAACCTGGTTGTGGTGCATACGTTGGGCTGTGGGTGGTAGGCACCAAGAGCTTGATCAATTTAGCCAGCAGCCAGGAGGCCAGGTATGAAACTTGGCCCTGGGGGTAGTCACATTCAGAACACTACCTGGAGTCACTTCTGAAGGCCACCGCCTCTGTGGCCCAGTCCCAGAACACGCCTCCAAGTTCCTAGCCTTATCAATCACACTGTTAGTGCCTTCCACCTTCAGTCCAACATATGCACGACAACGTGAAACTGTTTGAGAATTTGTTTCTTTCCCTTATGGTAACTGACATTTGTCCTGATTGAACTTCATATTGGTTTATCAGGTAGGAGGCTCGCTGTTTATCAGGTAGGAGGCTCGCTGTTTATCAGGTAGGAGGCTCGCTGTTTATCAGGTGGGGTCCTGTTTTCATAGAGCTGCTGTTTATCAGGTAGAGCTGCTGTTTATCAGGTAGAGCGCTGTTTATCAGGTAGGATGCTGTTTATCAGGTGGAGGCTCCGTTTATCGGTGAGGCTCTTTTATCAGGTAAGGCTCTGTTTATCAGGTGGAGCTGCTGTTTATCAGGCGGAGGCTCGTTGTTTATCAGGCAGGAGGCTCGCTGTTTATCAGGTAGGAGGCTCGCTGTTTATCAGGCAGGAGGCTCGCTGTGTCTTCTACGCTCGTAACTTTCATACAAATTGTAATATCATCTGCAAACAATGATACAGTGCTATGATTAATGTCCCTGTCTGTGTCAGATATGAGGAAGAGAAGTGGGACGAGTACCGTGCCTATGGGATAGAACTTTTCACTGTAGCAGCCGTTGATTTCACTTTGGGTTCTGTTTGTTAGGAAGTTTAATATTCCTCTACGCACCTTCCCAGTTATTACTTTGGACGCATTTTGTATGCATTACCCTATGGTACCACTTGTCAAAGGTTTTTACAAAATCATTGTATAATGTATCTACATTTTACTGGTTTTCAAGTGTATCTAAGACCATGTGATGGTCCAGCAACTGCGAAAGGCAGGAGCGACCTGTTCTGTACCCATGTTGACCTGGGTTGTGCAAATGCTACGAATACATGTGATAGGTAAATCGACCTTTTAAAACACTTTAAAATTTTTGATAATGTGGGACGTTAGAGCTATTGGTCTATAGTTTTTTTTTTTTTGTAATTGATGTACTGCCTCTCTTGTGGAGTGAGAGTATATTGGTGTGTTTTTTAATGACTGTGGGATGACTCGAGTGTCTAGGCTTCTCATAGAATATTTCAGGCACATGATAAGAGATGTCCCATTTCCTGCCATCAAAGGCCCGATATTGGGCATTATTTTTTATCTGATTCAGCAGGTAACAAGTCAGCTCGTATGAGGTAAAGCAACCTTTTCCCCGTCTTTGCCAGTCACTTATTCCTCTCCCTCTCCCCTTTCTTCCTGTGTATTAATTTCTTTTCCTCTATTTATTCCTGCTATTACCTCGTGCATCTTTCCCTTTATCTCTAATTCTGAAAGGAGCCCATCTCCTTTATTCCAAGATAATGAACCTCTTTCTTCCCTCTTTCTGCGATCAGAAATGGTTCCTATCTCCTGCTCTTCTTCCTCCGTTCCTGAGGATCTCCTTTCTCTCTCCTACTGCTCTCCTTTCCCTCCTCTTCCTCCTCCTCTCTTGTTCTTCCCTTCCTCCTGCCCCTGTCCTTCCCTCTCTAATTCGAGGTAGCCTGGCCCCCACCTTCCTATCTCTTGGCACCCCTCCCCTCCTCCTCCTCCTCACCATTCCCTCCCCACCTCATCCTTTCCTCTTCCCTCTCCTAATCCTCTTCCCTTCCCCTCTTGTCCATATTATCGTATCTCTCCTGCTGCTGCTGCTGCCTCTCCCTTACTTTATCCTGGTGGTCACTCCTATTAAGGTTATTTACAAGCATAGTGGCTAAGGTAAAAAAGAAAAGATATAGGTATTCCTGTACAGGTGTACATCCATCCAAGCAGATCCAGCTGTCTCCATGATCCACCTCTCTCTCTCTCTCTCTCTCTCTCTCTCTCTCTCTCTCTCTCTCTCTCTCTCTCTCTCTCTCTCTCTCTCTCTCTTCTCTCTTTCTCTCTTTCCTCTCTCTCTCTCCTCTCTCTCTCTCTCTCTCTCTCTCCTCGCTCGCTTATGTACACGCACGCATTCACACTTGCTGGCTCGCGAGCGCAAGAAAGTGGAGACAAGAGAGGCTTCCAGCAAACCGAAGTGGTAGGTTGCAAAGCAAGTGCTGGACACTGCACACAACCGAAGAAGAGGTGAAGAAACTGTTAGTGGAACTAGATACCTCGAAGGCGGTGGGTCCAGATAATAGCTCTCCTTGGGTCCTGGGAGAGGAAGCAGATGCAGTGTGTGCCACTAACAGCAATCTTCAGTAACTCTATTGAAACAGGATAATTGCCTGAGGTGTGGAAGACAGCAAATGTAGTCCAGATTTTTAAGAAAGGATGCAGACAGGCTGCACTAAATTACTGACCAGCGTCCTTGACATGTATGTAAAGTTATGGAGAAGATTATCAGGAAGAGTAGTGGAGCACCTAGAAAGAAATGGACTCGTACATGACAACCAGCACGGCTTCAAGGTAGGGAAGTCCTGCATCACAAACCTGCTAGAGTTCAATGACAAAGTAACAGAAGACAGGAGAGAGAGGGATAGGTTGACTGCATCTTGGGCTATATGAAGGCTTTCAACACAGTACCACACAAGAGACTGGTTGAAAAGCTAGAGTAGGAGGCAGGAATATAAGAAAAGTACTGCATTGGATCAGGGAATACCTAAGAAAGGAAACAACGTGTCTCGGTCCGAGACGGGTGTCAGAGTGGGTGCACGTGTCGAGTGGGGTTCCACAAGGTCAGTCCTGGGTCCAGTGCTCTTTCTGTATATGTGAATGACATGACGGAAGGGATAGATTCAGAGGCGTCCTTGTTCGCAGACGATGTGAAGCTAATGAGGAGAATACAAGCGGACGAGGACCAGGTAAGACTAAGAGGAGATCTGGACAGGCTGCAAGCCTGGTTCCACAAATGTTTCCTTGAGTTTAACCCACCCAGTACAAAGTTATGAAGCTTGGGGAAGAACAAAAGACCACAGACGGAGTAAAGCCTAAGAGGTCAGTGGCTGCAAAACTCACTCAAGGAAAAGGATCTTGGGGTGAGATATCACACCGAGCACATCTGAGGCGCACATCAACCAAATAACTACTGCAGCATACAGGCGCCTGGCAAACCTGAGTAAGGAGTCATTCACGACACTGTACACCATGTATGTCAGGTCCATACTGGAGTATGCAGCACTAGTAAGAAACCCACACCTGGTCAAGCACGTCAAGAAATTAGAAAAAGTGCAAGACAAGTCCCGGTGCTGAGGGGTTTGTCTTACGAGGAGAGGTTAAGGGAACTCAACCTGACGACACTGGAGTCCAGGAGGGATAGGGAGGACATAACATACAAGTTGAAAACTCGTGAGTCACAGGGATGTTAAGAACTACTTCTTCACTGATAGTTGTCAGGAAGCGAGAACAGTCTGGAGAGTGATGTAGTGGAGGCAGGTACTCTACATAGCTTTAAGAAGAGGTATGATAAAGCTCATGGAGCAGGGAGAGTGTAATCTAGTAGCGACCAGTGAAGAGGCGGATCCAGGAACTGGGGATCGACCCCTGCAACCACAATTAGGTGAGTACACACGCATACAAACACACTGGCCCAAGGAGAATGCAGGTGTGCACCTTGGGAGACCCAGCGGGCGCTGTCCGTCGCCCTCCACTCTTGGGTTACCTTTGTATCTTCCACTACTCTCACCTTTCCAGTGCTGGTAAAAGAAAGTTTGTCCGTGCGTGCGTGCGTGCATACATGTATACTCACCTTGTGTTTGTGTGGGCAGACACAGCCACTGCCCCGCCTCTTGCTCTACCTTCACCCACATTTTTACTTTCCTCTGTTTCTTAATAGTTTTAATTCATCTGTTTCTTAATTTTTTATTTCTGTTTCTTAATAGTTGTTATTCCTCTGTTTTCCAGTGGGCATTGGAGAAGAACATAATGTTCAGTGGTAATAAGTTCCAGCTGCTTAGGTATGGAAGGAATGAAGAACTCAAAAGCTTCAATGTATACAAAACTAAAGATGATCGTCAAACAGAACGAAGGGAATATGTGAAATATCTGGGAGTAATTATGTCAGCTGTTCTTTCAAAGAACACAGGAGGATGACGGGGTCGATAAAAAAAAACTTTCAAAGCAGTGGAAATAGTGCCAGTGGTGAAACTTCAAATCTCTTGTGCTCTTTCATTTGGATTATTACTCAGTGTTGACGGCACCGTTCAGGGCAGGAGAAATATCAGAGTTGTAACAGATGTAGAGATCATTCACAGCTTGCATAGAGCTAGTAAAACATTTAAATTACTGAGAATGCCTGAAAGTCATTAATATATATATTTAGGAATGTACTTGAGGGCCTGGTCCCAAATCTGCGCACTGCCATGACAACATACTGGAGTGGGAGATATGGGAGGAAGTGTAAAATAAACCCCGTGAAAAGTATGGTCACAATAAGGAACACTATCAACGTCCGGGGTCCCAGACTATTCAACATCTTACCAGAAGATATCAGAAAACTGCTGGAACAAGTGTAGAAATCTTCAAGAGGAAACTGGACAAGTATCTTTACCAGGTACCAGATCAACCAGGCTGTGATGGATATGTGGGACAGTAGGCCACCAGCAACAACAGCCTGGTTGACCAAACAAGCACCAAACGAGCCTGGCCAAGGCTGGGCTCGAAGTAGAAAGTCTCGGAATTCATTAGAGGTAATTTTAATAGTTCTAATTCATGTTTCCTCATAGTTCTAATTCCTCTGTTTCTTAATAGTTCTTATTCATTTGTTTCTTCATAGTTCTTATTCCTCTGTTTCTTAATAGTTTTTATCCTCTGTTTCCTAATAGTTCTTACAGAATCCAGGGAAGATAGACGGAGCTAAAAGCAATTAATGATATAGAAATTCAAAATGTCCTTCTCATATGCAAAATTTAGGATAAAAACTTTATGCAGTATATTTCAGACGATACTAGAATCTGTGAGTGGCATCTGTGAGGACACAGTAAACCTCCAAATTATCAACAGTCTTCCAGTGATTCACAAATAACAAAATGATGTTCACTGAGGGAAAGTTTTAGTGAGTTATAGAAAGATTGAGGAAATATAGACTGGAACGGAGTATAAAACAAACTCGAATTACTCAGCAGACTATTAGACTAAAGTGAGAGACCTGGGAGTGATTATATCAGAAGATGATAAATGAAGGCACTTGCGCAACCTTTGGGTATCTTTTTTTCTGGAAACGTTTCGCCAGTCAGTGGATTCTTCAGTCCACTGCAGAGAAAGGTGAAAGATTAGGAGTTTTAAGGTAACCAGTCCCTTAGCCTGGAGTCGATGTATTCAGGCGCTGAGTACCTCAAACACCTCATCTTCCACCTTTCTCTGCATTGGACTAAATAAGCCACTGCCTGAAGAAACGTATCCAGAATAAAGATAATCAAATGTTGTACAAGTGTCTCATTTACCATCTTGTCTGTTTTGTGAACCATTTATTTACATATCAGACGATCTCGCCTCCAAGAATCACAACAGTGCCACTATCACAACTGTCAGAAAAAATGATTGAATGGATAACTAAAAACGTCAAAACAAGGGATGTCAAGTCACTTGATCTCTCTTGTCTAGAGAACTGTTGTGCTCTTAACAACACCGTTCGTGACAGACAAAATTGCAGACCTGGAAAATGTGCAGAAAACCTTCACTGATCACATGGATTCAGTTAAACAACTAATTTACTTGGAACGTATGAAGTCCCTCGACCTGTACTCCCTGGAACGTAGACTGGAGAGGTACGTTATAATATACACCTGGAAAATTCTAGAGGGATTTGTTAGAAATCTGCTTGCACAAATTGTTCCCCATGAAAGTAAGAGGCTTGGCAGATAGTGAAAATACCCCCAATGAAAAGCAGGGGTGCGATGAGTATACTAGGGGGGAAGCTCAAAAAGTGTGAAGGGACCAAGACTTCTCAACATCCTACGATCATACATAATGACTTAGTTTGGAAGCTATTTTAATAATTAGTTTATCAACAGAATTAGTGTATCAGTATCAGCATTAGCCTGATGAACCATAATTCCGATGGATTGGAGGCGTATCTTCAGATTGTCTTGTTAGATTTATTACTAAGGAAATCTGCTTATGGTATTGTTGGGGCTATATTTTCTCGGTTGCCTCTTTCAACAGAAACGAGTTTGAAAGCTCGACTATTATGTGGTTGAGTTTTGAATGTTGGTGTTTCTGGATAACCATCAAAGGCAACTAATGCTTTGTAGTCACGTGTAGACTTTTAGAACATGCTGATACATTGCAGGTTGAGGCCTCACTATGAAGTAGTGACCACATCCACGACACACCAAGTTTACTTCAAAATGGTCTCTGGTTAATTCCTTCCCCGCTCCTGCCTTTCTAGGGTCCGCATGATTGCAACTGTGAATGCTGCCTTGTTTTCTTCCCTCATTCAAACTTCATCAGGGAATGAAGAGGGTTTATTGAAGTATATTTAGTAATTTAGGTGACTTATCTCCGTAAAAATAATTTTGTAACGAAACATTTTTGCATATTTTTTTTTCTTATAAATTTAATACTTAATAAAAACTAACATAGCCAATAATGTACTAGACTTCAATCTGAGCAACTTTTATTGAATTATATGTTTTTAATAAACACATTTTAACCGCTATTTAGCGCTTTAAAATTTTCCAGTGTGGAAGCTGTATTTTTTTTTTTTTTTTACTCTTGTAATTTTTCGGTCTCTAGTTATTTTGGATCAAAAGCTTCATGTTCCTGAGCCGGCACTTTTGGTTCCTGGGCAAGCCCAGTAATATATACAGCTGTTCATGAATTTGACTTCATTTCTTCCACATCCAGTTTTATGTCGTAACCATGTTTCCTAGTCCCTCTCTCTTCTTCCACATCCAGTTTTATGTCGTAACCATGTTTCCTAGTCCCTCTCTCTTCTTCCACATCCAGTTTTATGTCGTAACCATGTCTCCTAGTCCCTCTCTCTTCTTCCACATCCAGTTTTATGTCGTAACCATGTCTCCTAGTCCCTCTCTCTTCTTCCACATCCAGTTTTATGTCGTAACCATGTCTCCTAGTCCCTCTCTCTTCTTCCACATCCAGTTTTATGTCTTAACCATGTCTCTCCTAGTCCCTCTCTCTTCTTCCACACCCAGTTTATGTCGTAACCATGTCTCTCTAGTCCCTCTCTTCTTCCACATCCAGTTTTATGTCTTAACCATGTCTCCTAGTCCTCTCTCTTCTTCCACATCCAGTTTATGTCGTAACCATGTCTCTCCTAGTCCCTCTCTCTTCTTCCACATCCAGTTTTATGTCTTAACCATGTCTCCTAGTCCCTCTCTCTTCTTCCACATCCAGTTTATGTCGTAACCATGTCTCTCCTAGTCCCTCTCTCTTCTTCCACATCCAGTTTTATGTCTTAACCATGTCTCCTAGTCCCTCTCCTTCTTCCACATCCAGTTTATGTCTAACCATGTCTCTCCTAGTCCCTCTCTTCTTCCACACCCAGTTTATGTCGTAACCATGTCTCTTCTAGTCCCTCTCTTCTTCCACATCCAGTTTTATGTCTTAACCATGTCTCCTAGTCCCTCTCTCTTCTTCCACATCCAGTTTATGTCGTAACCATGTCTCCTAGTCCCTCTCTCTTCTTCCACATCCAGTTTTATGTCTTAACCATGTCTCTCCTAGTCCCTCTCTCTTCTTCCACACCCAGTTTATGTCGTAACCATGTCTCTTCTAGTCCCTCTCTCTTCTTCACATCCAGTTTTATGTCTTAACCATGTCTCTCCTAGTCCTCTCTCTTCTTCCACATCCAGTTTATGTCGTAACCATATCTCTCCTAGTCCCTCTCTTCTTCCACATCCAGTTTTATGTCTTAACCATGTCTCTCCTAGTCCCTCTCTCTTCCACATCCAGTTTTATGTCGTAACCATGTCTCTCCTAGTCCTCTCTCTTCTTCCACATCCAGTTATATGTCTTAACCATGTCTCTCCTAGTCCTCTCTTCTTCCACATCCAGTTTATGTCTTAACCATATCTCCTAGTCCCTCTCTTCTTCCACATCCAGTTTTATGTCTTAACCATGTCTCTCCTAGTCCCTCTCTTCTTCCACATCCAGTTTTATGTCGTAACCATGTCTCCTAGTCCCTCTCTCTTCTTCCACATCCAGTTTTATGTCTTAACCATGTCTCTCCTAGTCCCTCTCTCTTCTTCCACATCCAGTTTATGTCTTAACCATATCTCTCCTAGTCCCTCTCTCTTCTTCCACATCCAGTTTTATGTCTTAACCATGTCTCTCCTAGTCCCTCTCTCTTCTTCCACATCCAGTTTTATGTCTTAACCATGTCTCCTAGTCCCTCTCTCTTCTTCCACATCCAGTTTTATGTCTTAACCATGTCTCTCCTAGTCCCTCTCTCTTCTTCCACATCCAGTTTATGTCGTAACCATGTCTCTCCTAGTCCCTCTCTCTTCTTCCACATCCAGTTTTATGTCTTAACCATGTCTCTCCTAGTCCCTCTCTCCCAGAGTCGTCAGATCCAATTAATTTAGTCTCATAGTGTACAACCTTCAGCTCTTAGTTTACAAAACTTGGGACATTTTCAAGTTTGTGAATGTACTTGATTAGAGGTGGGCGTGACGTATGTGTACATAGTTCTAATGGATTCTTGATTAAAGTTCGTGAAGGCTATTCAGAGATTCTCTAGTTTTCCATTGACTTGATGTGCTTTTCCAGTGATAAGTTCAGTATGGTGTTAAAGTCTACATTATTTTCTTGCATCAGTGTTTTTATTTTCCTCTAAGTCTGTACTCCATTTTTTGTCTTAATCTTTCCCCTAATCGCAGGATCTGACACCTCGGTTTGAGCTTCAGCACAACCACTTATTTGAACATATTAAGTGGTTGCACACTTTAATGCGGTTTTGATCCCTTTATACAAATCTTGGCGCTTATATGTTGTTGATGTGTCATTAAGGCAACCACCAAACAAGTGGTGTTGATGCAATTAACAAACTTCGGCATACCCGGGGATCGAACCCGTGATATCTTGGCCAGCCTCGTGGGAAGCAGGTCAAAATTCACGACGCTCTAACTATTGGACCATACAATCCAAAAAACATCATGAGCCCAGCGAACTAGTTTGTTAATTACATCAACACCACTTGTTTTTATATTGTGTGTGTGTGTGTCATGCCGAATATGTAAAACTGGTCATTTTACGTTTAAAGATATATATTTTTTCGTTTATATTAATGTAAAAAAATAATAATTTTGTACCAAAAGAACCTTAGAAAACTTACCATACCTTATAACAAGCGCAGTTTAATTTAGCCTAATCCAACTAAATATATTTTAGATAAGTTTACAATAATTCAATAATAAACAAACACAATGAAATATACATTTTTTTCGTTAGGTTCATTATGATTTTTTACCAAATTGTTGTATACTCAGATTTTCGCTTGCCTTATTCGGCAAGAAGAGCGTTACTATTTAAGCCAAAATATATATATATGTCGTGCCGATTAGGTAAAACTTGCTATTTTGGCTTAAATAGCAACGCTCACCTTGCCATATAAGACAAGTGAAAATTTGTGTATGCAATAATTTCGCCAAAATCATTCTGAACATAACGAAAAAATATATTTCATTGTGTTTGTTTATTATTAAATTAATGTTAACGTAACTAAAATATATTTAGTTGGGTTAGGCTAAATTAAATTACACTTGTTGTAATAAGGTTAGGTAGGTTTTCAAAGTATCTCTTGGTACAAAATTATAAATTCTTACATTAATATAAATGAAAAAAATATATCTTTAAACGTATAAGAAATTTTTTTAGAAAGGACTTAATTTTAGATGAGTTTTTGCTAATTGACCAGTTTTACCTAATCGGCACGACATATATATATATATATATATATATATATATATATATATATATATATATATATATATATATATATATTATCAGTCAGTGCACCTCCCCAGAAACAAGCGAGGGTATATACAGGAAAGATGATTGTAACCCGTGTGTGGAGAGTGGCATAACTCCCTAACGTGATGCCTTAGCATACAGCTACAAACGCCTCATGGTTACAAGCCATGTTTCTTCCTAGCCTCGGGCACGCCAGTGAGCCTCAGGCATAGTTTCCAGCTATTTCATTCTCTTCCTGTATGTTCTGACCACACAATCGCTTTTATATCAGTACACCACGTTGGAGATACCAGAGTTTCGGTTTTAAATCTCCATGGAGGCAATCTTTGTCCTCTCAGGTTCATATATTTATTAGACGTTTTACATGTCTGCAAAAGAGACCGGATTCGATTCACTGTCAGGTCATTTACTTTTATCAGAAAAAGTGCCTAGTACTGATCCTTGGGGATCAGCAAGCGCCAGGAAAATAACAGGATGGATTACAAGAACTTTCAAAACCAGAGAAAAAACGCCTGATGGTACTTTTTAAACCAATTGGTGTCTTACGACTTTAATATTGTTGCGTGTTCACGTCACCTTTCAAAGACGGAGATAGTGTCGAAGCTGGAAAATGTACACATGTCGTGCACTGACCGCATAGAATCGGTAAAACATCTAAATTATTGGGGACGCCTCAAAATGCTTGGCTTTTTCTCTGGAACAGGGAAAATAAATAAAATAAAAAAAATTATCTATAAAATACAATGTGAATTACGATGTTTTACAATGATGACTTGTATGGATGAACTCCTAATTATCCGAGGTATTTCGGAGCGTGAGTGTAATTAGAGAACCTGAAGATGATTCCGGGGTCACCGCCCCCTGCTGCCCAGTCCCAGCCTGATTGACCAGGTGGTTAACAAGGAAGCTTGACAGACTGGGCTGTGGGAATAGAAGAATTGCCAAAACAGTACATGGGTATAGCACAGATTCTGGTAGATGGAGGAGGGAAAGGAAGGGCATGAATGTGCCGAGTGCCTAACTAGTGAAAGTGTTGGGAATATGTGGGAGGGATGGGGGTGGAGGAGTTCGGCGGATGGGCAGTGATTGTGGTGTACGGTGGAGCATGGGGGTTACCGCTCTCTGGGTGGGAGGGGTTGGTTGGTTTGGTCTAGCAAAATTGGTCAGATCTTCAGTATGATGCTTCCCTGTTCTGTATGACTGTGAGGGGTTTCAGAAGATGGGAAGGGTCGGGGTGAAGACCCTGAGGGAGGGGAGGAAAGGCGGGCGTATCTCCAGCCGGGGTCCCTCCTTAAATTAGTCTTCAAAATTCACCGTTTCTTTACTAACGCGTTTATGTGCAGCAATATCTGAACGAACTTTGCAGTATACAAGTTTAAATGACCCCGGAACACCCTCCAGGTAAATATTACAGTAATTATATTAAGTTAACCCTAAATTATCCTCAGTTTATGTATATCATTATCTTTGATATACCTTTGATGAGTTTCCAGACTTTTCTTACTTCTGGAGCCCATCCCTAAGCCAGGCTTTTCTGGTGCTTGCTTGGCGGCCCGCTGGCCCACATATCTATCACAGCCTGGTTGATCTGGTGCTTGGTGGAGATACTTGTCTAGTTTTATAATGAAGACTTCTACACTTGTCCCAGCAGTGTTTGATATCGTCTGGTAAGATGTTGAAAGGCCTGGGACCACTTACGTTGGCAAAATGCCTTCTTATTGTGCCCACATCGCCCTTACTGTTTAAGTTACACTTTCTCTCATATATCTCACTCCAGTTTGTTGTTATGGCAGTGTGTAGTTATCCGCCATTAACACAACCTGTCCTCAGTTTCCTAGGTTAGTTATTCAATTTGAGTGAGTATACTTTTCAGTCTTCATAGTCGAATGATAAGTAAAAATATAACGTAAATGTTTTTTTTATTCAGATATACGTAACATAGGTACTTGTACAGATAACAGTACTGGTAGTTCATTATATTCAGGTTTATTACATAATAACACCCTCATGTTGAATATGTTGTTACATACTGGCTTTGGAAGAATTTGTTCTATTTTGTTCTTTAAAATATAGGTCTGACGTGCCAAGGTCTTTTTCGTTCTTAGGGGCGACACTTTTAAATTTATCCCCATTGAAAATCATGCCGCCAACTGGAAAACCTTGTTTATATCCTCTTGCAATTTTTCGGTTGTACAGATTGTGCATTTCCATGATATCTGTAATTTATCATCTCACTTCCCTCTCAAAGTTTGTACGATGTGTGATGTTAGCTCCACAGGCCTGTAATTTACTTACTTTTTGTGCCAGGGGTCTACTGCCTCCTTTGTGCAGAGGAGTTATGTTTGAAGTTTTTAACACCTCTGGGATTTTCTCCTAGATCAAACTCTTCCTCCGAAGTATTCTTAGTACTCGTAATAGTGGTAGTTTGCATGTCATTATAAATAGTGTGTTCAGTGAATTCTAAGGCATTTGTGCTTGTCAGATGCCAGTTCTAGAGAATATCAAAGGCACATCTCAGAGTGAAATTACGTGCACTCCTTGTTGAAGTGACACTTCCCCTACCTAAGCACAAAGGGAACAAAGGGCCATCCAGGATATTGCAAGAACTCCCAAAATATTTTTATTCCTATGCAAAATCCAGGCTTAGAACTGCCTGTAGAATTGGACCATTTTTGAGAGGAGAATCTTATACTGACGATGAACAGGAAATGAGTGAAATCCTAAAAGAACAGTGGGTTCATCAACCCACTAAATGACAGCAAGGTAGAGAACGCAGAAACATTTTTCACTCCAAAAGAAGGCCGCACAGACCAACTAACTGACATTGGTACAAATCCCATAGATTTTGATAAAGAAATGGTTAACATCCCCACTCACTCAGCACCTGGACCAGATTCATGGAATGCTCTATTTATAAAGTACAGGGTACCACTAGCACGAGCCCTCAGTATACTTTGGAGAAAGAGCCTAGATCTAGGTGAAATACCGGAGACCTTAAAGAGTGCAGACATGGCTCTTTTGCATAAGGAAGGTAGTAAGCACTAGCTATAAACTACAGACCAGTAACCCTAACTTCCAACATAATAAAAATCTTCGAAAGAGTGATGAGACGGCAGATTATAAATTTCATGAACCAGCATAACCCAAACCAGCTTGGCTTTAGAGCAGGACGATCATGCCTGTCACAGCTGCTGAACCAATAGGACAGAATTACGGAGGCGTTGGAAGACGCCCAAAACTCAGATGTGATTTACACAGATTTTGCAAAGGCATTTGACAAATGCAATCATGGAGTGATAGTGAACAAAATGAGGGCCATGGGCATTATGGGGAAAGTAGGCGGATGGATTTTCGAGTTCCTAACACAAAGAGTACTACTCTTTGTGTTCTCTGTGTTAGGAACTCGTAAACAGAGCAAGATCCAGCATCAGCGAGGTAAAAAACTCAGTTCCGCAAGGCACCTTCGTGGCACCTCTCCTGTTACTCATTCTCATGGCAGACATTGATAAAAAAACGGTTTTGTATCATCATTTGCAGATGACACTAAAATAAGCATGAAAGTCACTACGGTAGAAGACACGGAAAAATTACAGGAAGACATAAGCAGGGTTTTCCAGTGAGCAGTGGAGAACAACATGATGTTCAATGGTGATAAGTTCCAGATGCTTATTTATGTATGGAAAGAATGAACATTTCCAGTTCGTTATAACTCGA
This sequence comes from Cherax destructor, assembly GCA_009830355.1. Lineage (NCBI taxonomy): Eukaryota > Metazoa > Arthropoda > Malacostraca > Decapoda > Parastacidae > Cherax > Cherax destructor. The sequence continues at coordinate 189,805 of WNWK01000995.1, forward strand.
AAGGAACACTATACAAAACTGAAGAGGGTCACCAAATAGAAAGAAAGGAGCACGTAAAAGACTTGGGAATAATTATGTCAACTGACCTTACTTTTAAAGAACATAAGACAAAGATCACGGCAGCCAGGAGTATGCCGGGGTGGTTATTGAGAACTTTCAAAACAAGGAAAATAATGCCAGTGGTGACACTCTTCAAATCGCTAGTGCTCCCTCATTTAGAATATTGATCAGTGCTGATGGCCCGTTCAAAGCAGGAGAAATATCAGGGCTGGAACAAATACAGAGATCGTTTACGGCACTCATAGAACCAGTAAAGCACTTAAATTACTGGGAACACCTTGGTCTTGAACATGTACTCACTGGAGTGGAGGAGAGATATACAAGGCAAATACCACAGATGACAACAAAGAAATGAGTGAGATACTAAAATCCCAATTTGACTATGTGTTTAGCGAGCTACTAATCAGTCTAAAGATCGACAATCCAAATGATTTTTTCATGATTGAGACTGAAAACTCCATCAATGTATGCCAGATTTCCGACATTACCCTAACTCCAATAGACTTTGAGAAAGCCATTGACATGCCCATGCACTCAGCCCCAGGCCCAGACTCGTGGAACTGTGTTCATTAAGAACTGCGTGCCCTAAATATACTATGGAGAAGGAGCTTAGCCATGGGTGAAATTCCATAGTCACTAAAAACAACGGATATAGCCCCACTCCATAAAGGTGGCAGCAAAGCAATAGCTAAGAACTATAGAACAATAACTCTAACGTCCCACATCATAAAAATCTTTGAAAGAGTTCTAAGAAGCACGATTGCAAACCACTTGGATTTCTAAAAATTGCACAATCCGTGTCTTGGATGCACTGGAAGAAAAACAGAATGCAGATGTAGTATACACAGACTTAGCAAAAGCCTTTGACAAGTGCGATCATGGCATAATAGCGCACAAAATACATGCTAAAGGAATAACTGGCAAAGTGGGGAGATGGATCTTCAACTTTCTAACCAATCGAACACAACAAGTAGTGGTCAACAGAGTTAAATCGGAAGCTGCCATAGTGAAAAGCTCTGTTCCACAAGGCACAGTACTCGCCCCCATCCTGTTCCTCATCCTCATATCAGACATAGACAGAGATGTAATCCACAGCACCATGTCATCCTTTGCAGAAGATACTAGGATCTGCATGAGACTGTCATCTATTGAGGACATGGTTAACCTCCAAGAAGATATAAACCAAGTTTTCCAATGGGCAACGGAAAACAATATGATGTTCAATGAAGACAAATTCCAACTACTCCTTTATGGAAAACTAGAGGAGATAATAACTAGAACTGAGTATACTACAAACTCTGATCATACAATAGAGTGGAAAAATAATGTGGGAGACCTGGGAGTGGTAATGTCTGAGGATCTCACTTTCAAGGATCACAACAGTTGTCGTGTGGGGTTCGATTGGTGGATTTGGGAATAAACACAAACGTAGCTTGGCTTGGTAACTTATAATTGTGGGACAATAAGGCGAGCGCCAGGCCTGACCTGTCTCCTCTGTCTAGAACTGAGAAACCCAGTGCCCAGAGGGCATTCAAAGAGCTCGTGACATCTTGCTGGGTCAGCATGAGTCTCTCAACGGTTAGTGATTCACGTATGGAGATGGTGAATCAGTAACGGTTATTGGTAAGATACAAATACTACTACTGACACAGTGCCACGATCACAATTGCAAAGAAAATGATAGGATGGATAATGAGAACATTCAAAACAAGAGAGGCCAAGCCAGTGATGATCCTTTTCAAATCACTTGTTCTCTCTAGGCTGGAATGTTGCTGTACATTAACATCTGTTCAAAACAGGTGGAATTGCAGATCTAGAGAAGTGTACAGAGAACTTTTACTGCACATAAAAGTTCTATCAAACACCTTAACTACTGGGAATGCTTGGAAGCACTTGACTTGTACTCGCTGGAAGGCAGGTGAGAAAAATATATCATAATCTACACTTGGAAAATCCTAGAAGGAATGGTCCAGAATCTGCAAACAGAAATCATTCCCTACGAAAGTAAAAGACTGGGCAGGCGGTGCAAAGTACCCCCCAATGAAAAGTAGGGTGCCATTGGTACACTAAGAGAAAACATCATGCCTGTCTGGGGCCCAAGACTGTTCAACAGCCTCCCACCATGCATAAGGGTAATTACCAATAGGCCCCTGTCTGGACAGATACTTAAAAGTCGGTGCCGGATCAGCCGGACTATGGTTCGTATGTTGGAGTTTGTTGGACTACGTGCGGCCAGCAGTAACGGCCTTGTTGATCAGGACCTGATCCACCAGGAGGCCTGGTCGTGGACCGGGCCTTGTGGGCGTTGATCCCCAGAATGCCTTCCAGGTGGACTCCAGGTAAGTAGATATACCTGGAAAGTGCTCGAGGGCCTGGTCCCAAATCTGCACACTGCCATTACAACATAATGGAGTGAGAGATATGGGAGGAAATGCAAAATAAACCCAGTGAGGAGCAGGGGTGCTGTGGGCACAATAAGATGATGTCAGAAACACGGCTGGAACAGCCTTTAAGAGGAAACTGGACAAGTATCTTCACAAAGTGCCAGATCAACTAGGCTGTTATGGATATGTGGGGGCAGCGGGCCTCCAGCAGCAACAGCCTGGTTGACCAGGCAAGCACCAGACGAGCCTGGCCCATGACCGGGCTCCGAGAGTAGAGATTCTCGAAACTCACCAAAGGTATATAAGCACATTAGAAAATTTTCTGGTCTGTTGATACTTTTGCATATATGCAGATCTCCTTAGCATAGTACCTACATATGTCCTCACTATTTACGTTTTCTGTAGTCATTACAGTTTCGTTTCTGCAAGGTTTTCTTGTGTCGTGGGTGTCTTTCGTAGATTGGGTAAGATAATAAAGACGAACTTAGGGTGTTAACGGTATATTGGAGTCGGATATATGGGAGTCACTCAGAGCAGTAAACCTGCGTCTGTCTACACCGACTGTTTGGATGGTACTGACGCTGCCCTGAGCAGGGCTCATGGCATTCAAAAGGGGTGACCTTTGACATGGGCTAATGGTTGATCACGTGAGCAGTGTATGACTCAGGCGTGACCACTACCAGTAATGGTTATAAGCTACTATATACTATCACTGAACTTATGTACTATCACTGAACTGACAGTGACAGCTCGGCTACGGTACGTATGTCGTCCCGACATAGATCTATACAAACTAAAGGCAACAGGTGAACAGCTCTGAGCTGAGGCTATACAATGTCAAAGTACACAACAGTTGAACATTATACTACACATGGATATTATTGTGATGGAAACAATCTACATTACTATATGATATATCATGATACATAGGAATTAATGAGCTCAATACTAGAAACTTATGAGAAAAGAGATAAAAAAAATTCAATCGATCGATCTGTCTTCATGTGATCTACGAATTCTGAGGAACTATATTTACAAGAAGGTAGTGATTAACAGACAAGGTAGATCTGGTGCACTCAAATCTATACTGTTAAATCTCAGAATTCGGAGAGAACATTGAGCCATTGAAACATCTAAATTATTGGGAACGCCTTCAAGTCTTGAACATGTACTCATTGGAGCGGAGGAGAGAGAGATACATGATAATATATACCTGGAAAGTACTTGAGGGTCTGGTCCCAAATCTGCACACTGCCATAACAACATACTGGAGTGAGAGATATGGGAGGAAGTGTAAAATAAACCCAGTGAGGAGCAGGGGTGCGGTGGGGACAATACGGAAGCACTGTATTAGCATCTGGGGTCCCAGATTATTCAACATCTTACCAGAAGATATCCGAAACACGGCTGGAACAAGTGTAGAAGCCTTCAAGAGGAAACTGGACAAGTATCTTCACCAGGTGCCAGATCAACCAGGCTGTGATGGATATGTGGGGCAGCGGGCCTCCAGCAGCAACAGCCTGGTTGACCAGGCAAGCACCAGACGAGCCTGGCCCATGGCCGGGCTCAGAGAGTAGATAAACTCTCGAAACTCTTCAAAGGTCTAATACTAAGTTGATATTATAACACACAGTTGAACTACAATTACTACATTATTTATCTATACAGGTTATTTACATTTAACCCCAACTCTGCTAGGGTGAGATTGACATAGGCTAAATGATTATCATCTCTGGGTGGATCAAACTCTGTTGCAAATGGTAACTCAATTTCTGATTGAGGAGGATCTACACTGATCACTGCCTTGCTTTAATTTAGTCTCTTGTGTCTTGTATATCTGTTTCTACTCCAGCTCAGTCACCCGTACCTTTTTTTCGTCTTTGTATATTTCTGGTAGTCTTTGTTTTCCAGAATTGTGCTGTTAAATACTTTCCCAAAGCCTTCCCGTCTTTTATATATACTAATTCAAATCCAGAAAAACTTATCCAGTTCAAAGTCATTGTTCGTTTGTGCGTTAATGCCTGCACAAGAGACATATTACATTTTCCTCATTTAATTCCCCTCGTTTTTCTTGATAGGTTACTTGTTGGTTCCTGCAGATTTTATTTTCGTTTGCCATTTTGTCAGTAGGATTCCCTGATATATTTTCGCACCTAAGATTGTTAATTTAGACTTACCGTAGAAAACTATACACCATACACCACTGGTCACTGTAAGTGTAACTGATATTTCAGTATCCCACAACATAGTCCAACGTACGAACCATAGTGCTGCTTTTCCGATACTGACTTTAGGTATCTGTCTAGCTCCCTCTTGAAGGCAGCCAGGGGTCTATTGGTAAAACTGTGTACAAACAAGGGATGCAACTGGAAACTATACAGGGAGGTAGTGACTGGGGTTCACGAAGTCCTTGTTCACTGCCCTGGAAGTGCATACAAACACTTCTTATTGAGGCAATAACAAGTTATTTTTTGTACAGTTTTACTCCTTATGTAAATTTATTGGCTTTGTTTCATGTTACATTTACGATATTTTGTTTTTTGAAAAGATACCGGGAGGGAGTTAGGGGGAGGGAGGAGAGATTAAAGGAGACGAGAGAGGTGGGGGAGGGAGATTGAGAATAGGGCGGGGGAGAGGGTTGCTGTGTAAACAAGGCACAAGTGAAGGTGTGGACTTTGCCTATCTGTAGGTTTCCTCCTCCCTCATTCATAATCCCCCCCCCCTCCTCCCTTTATCCCCTTTCCCCGTTAGCCGACTTTTGTGGGTCGCGTCCAGGGAAGAATGTGTTAGAAAAGTTTAGTCCCTGCTAGCATGTTATATACCCAGTGTAAAAAAACACCAGTACTGCTTGAAGTATTAAATTTAGCATTATGTACATTATCCTGTTAATTAAAATATTTCTCTTATGATTGCCTGTTAAATTGGTGTGTTGGTTTATATGTAAATACTGCGTGTGTATGTGGGAGGGAGAGAGAGAGAGAGAGAGAGGGAGAGAGAGAGGGAGGGAGGGAGGGAGAGGGAGAGAGAGAGAGGGAGGGAGAGGGAGAGAGAGAGGGAGGGAGGGAGAGAGAGAGAGAGGGAGGGAGGGAGAGAGGGGGAGAGAGGGAGGGAGAGAGAGAGAGAGAGAGAGAGAGACCGGGGGAGGGGGTGGGTTGTCGCTTTGGGGGAGTGTTGTGGTGGGTTACGGTGGTGGGTGTGGGTCGCTGATGCCCAGTGTGCAGTGTGAGGGACTCCAGCCAGGAGCTCCACTGACGGTCTCAGCACCACCACTATCCTCGTCATTATTACCACCATCACCGCAGAGGCACCTTCGCTGACGCTTCTACAACGACCATCGGTGATCCCCCCTTTACCACCACCTCCGCTGACGACCCCACTGCCACCACCATCGGTGATGCCCCCACTACCACAATCACTGATGACATCTCCACTGCCACCACCACCATCATCACTGACGCCCTCACTATTGCTACAATCCTCACCATCACTTGTCACCGCCACCACCAGGCGCACACCTGCTCCTTGAACAGCCACCTGTGGCTCTTCCCCGCCCCCCCCTTACACCTGTCTCTTCACCTGTGGAGGGTGTCAGATGCCACACAGTGTAAATGAAGTTTGGCCCTGGTGCTACTGACAGTTGGCACACAGTCACTTCACTGTGAGGGTCAGTACAGTGCTTAATTTGGTACTTAAAACATCTGGTGAATACCTTAATACCAGCTGGTGTTTGTTACATTGCAAGCCGTGCTAGTGAGATTGTATTTTGCAGTGTTGTCCCCTAGTTCAGGTGTTATCTTGTATGCAAATGTCCCATGTGGAGATGATGGTCTTTGATTTGCAGTTTAAAATGGGTTTTTGGTTATGTTTGTAGAATATATGCAATTTTAGTGTTGAAATGAAGTGTTAGAATTGAGAAAATTTTGTAAGAGGAGGAGGAGGTGTTGTTGTGGTGTAGTGATAGTGAGAGTAACGGGTGTGGAGCCGCCAAGGCAGGGTCACCTTTGGTCTTTGAAGGTGGTGGTGGTTCTTAGGTGAGTGCAGGTACGCGTCAGGTACCTGGTAGGTGTACCTGGCTGGGTGTACCGCTAGGCCAGGCTTCACCTCAAGGCTGTGTGGCCGCCACCACACCTGCTTTAATACCAACCCTGACACACAAGTGACTTCCCCCCCCCTACCACCACACTACTGGGCTGCTTGCCAAGCCTAACACGGCCGCCCTCCTGCGAAAATCACCCATGAATAATTGATAAAAAAGTGCTTGGATACTGGGTAGTGTATTAACACAACGTTTGTGTTTGTGAAACAAGGTATTTTGTTACGAAAATAATAGAAAAATGTTTTGGGGTTGATATTCTTATAACCCAGAGATTGTGTTTGAAACAAGGTAGTTTTAACGTGGTAAGTTAATGCTTGTAGACGTACTGGGTTAATGTGAAACGAAGCAGTGCTTGTGTGAGAGTGCAGTGAAGAGGTCCACAAGCTCTCAGCTGTACACCGCTAAGGTGTTGTGTTGAGAGGGAGAAGGTGCAAGCAAGCACGGGTGACACACTGCCCCAGGCTACACCACCCATCATATGCTGGACCCAAGGTTCTTCACGGGAGCAACACTGTGGTAAGTCCCACACTACCACACACACCTTCACTCCCACACACTGTCTACCTTCACTCTCACTCTCTCCATCTACCTTCACTCCCCATCTCCCCCCTTTACTCCCACATCTCAGTAACCTGAGTGAGAAAATGAATGAATGTGGTTATACAAAATTCATGAAGGTGAGATGTGCAGGAAGCCATTCCCATTTAGTGGAGTGAGAGCTGTGCCAAGAGTTAAATCATCACAGTGGAAGCTCTGGCTCTTGAGTCATCCAGTGGTCAGTACTGTAACAGTCAGTCATTGGAAGACCCAGACTTCAGTTATCCATTGGTCAGTACTGTAACATTCAGTCAGTGGAAGACACTTCAGGTATCAAGTGGTCAGTACTAGAGCAAACGCAAGAGTCTGCTAGAGTTGGACAAACTCCAACAGTAGAGCTGGGTTGGGGTAAGTAAATGTGGATGGACGAGCCTGGCCCATGGCCGTGCTCAGAGAGTAGATACTCTCGAAGCTCTTCAAAGGTAAGGCAAAGGGCAGCAAACAGCAGTAACATAAGCGATGAGGCAGTAACTAGGGAAGTCTAGCTCAAGGATATACAGCATCACCCGAGTAGAAAAAACACTCGATATTTGTGACCACTAAAAAACTCCACTCAGGACAATGTTTCCATTTTTTCTTTGTTTCTTATTTCTCAAGCCTCCATTACATTTATCAATTCCGTCTCTCAGCCCTCCATCACTCTTCCTTTTCCTCCCCCTCTCTCAGCCCTCCATCACACTTCCTTTTCCTCCCCCTCTCTCAGCCCTCCATCACACTTCCTTTTCCTCCCCTCTCTCAGCCCTCCATCACACTTCCTTTTCCTCCCCTCTCTCAGCCCTCCATCACACTTCCTTTTCCTCCCCTCTCTCAGCCCTCCATCACACTTCCTTTTCCTCCCCCTCTCTCAGCCCTCCATCACACTTCCTTTTCCTCCCCTCTCTCAGCCCTCCATCACACTTCCTTTTCCTCCCCTCTCTCAGCCCTCCATCACACTTCCTTTTCCTCCCCCTCTCTCAGCCCTCCATCACACTTCCTTTTCCTCCCCCTCTCTCAGCCCTCCATCACACTTCCTTTTCCTCCCCCTCTCTCAGCCCTCCATCACACTTCCTTTTCCTCCCCCTCTCTCAGCCCTCCATCACTCTTCCTTTTCCTCCCCCTCTCTCAGCCCTCCATCACTCTTCCTTTTCCTCCCCCTCTCTCAGCCCTCCATCACTCTTCCTTTTCCTCCCCCTCTCTCAGCCCTCCATCACACTTCGTTCCTTCTCTGGCAAGCCTCCACCACACTTTGTGATGCTTCTCGTGGCCACTCTTACATTTCATCTTCAGACATGGTACATGTAACGTTTCTTCAGACATGGTACATGTAACGTTTCTTCAGACATGGTACATGTAACGTTTCTTCAGACATGGTACATGTAACGTTTCTTCAGACATGGTACATGTAACGTTTCTTCAGACATGGTACATGTAACGTTTCTTCAGACATGGTACATGTAACGTTTCTTCAGACATGGTACATGTAACGTTTCTTCAGACATGGTACATGTAACGTTTCTTCAGACATGGTACATGTAACGTTTCTTCAGACATGGTACATGTAACGTTTCTTCAGACATGGTACATGTAACGTTTCTTCAGACATGGTACATGTAACGTTTCTTCAGACATGGTACATGTAACGTTTCTTCAGACATGGTACATGTAACGTTTCTTCAGACATGGTACATGTAACGTTTCTTCAGACATGGTACATGTAACGTTTCTTCAGACATGGTACATGTAACGTTTCTTCAGACATGGTACATGTAACGTTTCTTCAGACATGGTACATGTAACGTTTCTTCAGACATGGTACATGTAACGTTTCTTCAGACATGGTACATGTAACGTTTCTTCAGACATGGTACATGTAACGTTTCTTCAGACAGGGTACATGTAACGTTTCTTCAGACATGGTACATGTAACGTTTCTTCAGAGAACATGAACTTTGCTGCACAAAGTCATGGTCGTTCTTTTACATTGTCAATGCTCTCCTTGAGAACGAGTTGCTTTTTGTCATGGAGACGACAGGGAAGGATGTCGTCCTTGAGGAGCAAGGAGCTGGCGCCATGTACCTTTGAGGCAGCAGTGAAGGCCAGGCAGTGTGTACTCACCTAGATATGTATGAGGGGGTCGTGTCCTGGTACCTTGGCCCACTAAAGTCTCTTCAGCTGGCACTATTTGTTTCTAGCCTCTCGAGTCCTGTCATGCCAGCAGAGTTTGCAGGTGATGGAGGGAGGATCAGGCTCTAGCTCCTTCATGTTTAATTACTTCTTGGTCTTTTACAGAGATCTTATGTTCGTAGTGTGTTTGTGTGCGTGTGCATGCTAGTGTGTGTGGATGTGTATGCGTGTGTGGATGTGTGTGTACTCACCTAATTGTACTCACCTAATTGTGGTTGCAGGGGTCGAGACTCAGCTCCTGGCCCCGCCTCTTCGCTGTCCGCTACTGGGTCTCTGCTCTCCCTGCTCCATGAGCTTTATCATACCTCGTCTTAAAACTATGTATGGTTCCTGCCTCACTATATCTTTCTCTAGACTATTCCACTTCCTGACTACTCTGTGGCTGAAGAAATGCTTCCTAACATCCCTTTGACTCATCTGAGTCTTCAGCTTCCAGTTGTGTCCCTTGTTTCTGTGTTCCTCTCTGGAACATCCTGTCCCTGTCTACCTTGTCGATTCCCGCAGTGTTTTGTATGTCGTTATCATGTCTCCTCTGACCCTTCTTTCCTCCAGTGTTGTTAGTCTATTTCCCTCAACCTTTCTTCATAGGACAGACCCCTGAGTTGTGGAACTAGCCTTGTCGCAAACCTTTGCACTTTCTCTAGTTTCTTTACGTGCTTGACCAGGTGTGGGTTCCAGACTGGTGCTGCATATTCTAGTATGGGCCTGACGTACACGGTGTACAGTGTCTTGAACGATTCCTTGTTTAGGTAACGGAACGCTAATCTTAGGTTTGCCAGTCGCCCATATGCTGCCGCAGTTATCTGGTTGATGTGTGCCTCCGGAGACGTACTTGCGTTATACTCACCCCAAGGTCTTTCTCCTTTGCCGAGGTTTGTAGCCCTTGTCCACCTAGCCTGTACTCTGTCAGCGGTCTTCTTTGTCCTTCTCCGATCTTCATGACTTTGCATTTGGTGTGTGTGTGTATGTATATGTATGTGTGTGTGTGTATGCGTGTGTACTCACCTAGTTGTGGTTGCAGGAGTCGATTCACAGCTCCTGGCCCCGCCTCTCTCCTGGCCGCTACTGGGTCACTTCCTGTTCCATGAGCTTTACCATACCTATTCTTAAAGCTATATATGGATCTTGCCTCCACTACATCTCTTACCAAACTATTCCACTTCCTGACTACTGTGTCTGAAGACATACTTCCTAACATCCCTGTGATTCATCTGTCTTCAACTTCCAACTGTGACCCCTTGTTGCTGTGTCCCATCTCTGGAACATTCTGTCTGTCCACCTTGTCGATTCCTCTCAGTATTTTATATGTCGTTATCATGTCCTCTCTATCTCTCCTGTCCTCCAGTGTCGTCAGGTCGATTTCCCTTAACCTCTCCTCGTAGGCCATACCCCTTAGCTCCGGGACTAGTCTTTTTGCAAACCTTTGCACTTTCTCTAGTTTCCTTACGTGCTTTTCTAGGTGTGGGTTCCAAACTGGTGCTGCATACTCCAATATGGGCCTAACGTACACAGTGTACAGGGTCCTGAACGATTCCTTATTAAGATGTCGGAATGCTGTTCTTAGGTTTGCTAGGCGCCCGTATGCTGCAGCAGTTATTTGGTTGATGTGCGCCTCAGATGTGTCTGGTGTTATACTCACCCCAAGATCTTTTTCCTTGAATGAGGTTTGTAGTCTCTGGCCCCCTAGACTGTACTCTGCGGTCTTCTTTGCCCTTCCCCAATCTTCATGACTTTGCACTTGGTGGGGTTGAACTCCAGGAGCCAGTTGTTGGACCAGGCCTGCAGCCTGTCCAGATCCCTTTGTATTTCTGCCTGGTCCTCGTCCGATTGTATTCTTCTCATCAGCATCACATCTGCAAACAGGGACACTTCAAAGTCTATTCCTTCCGTCATGTCGTTCACAAATACCAGAAACAGCACTGGTCCTACTACTGACCCCTGTGGAACCCCACTCGTCACAGGCGCTCTCTGACACCTCGCCACGTACCATGACTCGTTGTCTTCCCTGGTCCATTGTAGTGCCTTCCCTGTTATCCCTGCCTGATCCTGCTCTTGCACTACTCTCTTGTATGGAACTGTGTCAAACACCTTCTTGCAGTCTCTTGTGTTTCTGCTGTCACCCTGTCATAGAACTCCAGTAGGTTTGTGACACAGGATTTCCCGTCCCTGAAACCATGCTGGATGTCATTGATAGCTCATTCCTTTCTAGGTGTTCCACCACTCTTCTGATAATCTTCTCCATGACTTTGCATACTATACATGTCAGTGACACTGGTCTGTAGTTTAATGTTTAAAAAAAAATAAAATTCTTTATTTCTCTGTTAATATTTCAATGTGGGGTTTACATATTTTATGGTATTATTACATATAAAATACTTATTACAAGAAGGCCACTAGTATGCCTAAGCATTTTGGGCAGACTAATACTAGTTCTTACTCTATATTGACACAGGATATGGATTATACTGGTATTAAGGTTAGGTAATTGTAGTGATTAACTAGATTTACAAAATTGAGGTAGTTCAAAATATTTAAGAACTTAACAATTAGTTTATCTATTAATGGAAATGATCTCCTTTTGGCATTATACAGTTTCTATATTGGAGTGTCTTAGGCAAGCTTATGACTAGCTTAAGAATTATGAAGCAATAGTTGCATTAGAATTTTGTTTACAGTCATGTGCAAATTAAAGGGGAGTCACAGATATCAATAAGTGTATTTTGCTGTGGATATGTGCAAGATAAAGTAGTTTTCATGTGGTTATCTACCGGTGGGGTGTGTAAGGGAGATAAAATGTTTTTTAACGGTGCTTTTGAAAATGGTGGTTGTGTCTGCAGTTCCAGAGTTTTCAGGCAGGGAGGTTCAGATTTTAGGTCCTTTTATGTACATTGAATTTTTGTATAGATTTAGCCGGACACGGGGAATGTCAAAGATGTTTGTGTCTGGTATTATGCCTATGGGTCCTGTCACAACTATCAAGAAAGTATTTTAGTTCAGGGTTAATATTGGAAATTATGGTTCTGTTGATGTAGATTGCAGAGTAGTAAGTGTGGATGTTCTGAACAGTGAGTAAGTTTAGGTTTATGAAGAGTGGAGGGGAGGGGGTGTTGCCTAGCATTGGATTGCGTGATAATTCTTACAGCGGCTTTTTGTTGGGTTATTATTGGCTTTAGGTGGGTGATTGCTGTTGATCCCCAAGCACAAATGGCATTTGTGAGGTAGGGATAGATGAGTGAATAGTATAGTGTGAGTAGGGCTGATTGTGGTACGTAGTAACGTATCTTAGAGAGGATCCTAATAGTTCTGGACACTTTTTTTTTGTTGTGTGTTGGATATGAGTGCTGAATTTCAGGTTGCTGTCGAGGTGTAGGCCCAAGAATTTGCCCTCATTATGTTTAGCAATAAGAGTGTTGTCGATCTTAATGTTTAATTGTGCATCACCTGCTCTGTTACCAAACATAATATACAAGTTCTTATCAGTGTTGAGTGTAAGTTTATTGGCTGTCATCCATGTAGATATTTTTAGTAATTCCTCGTTAACAATGGTGTTGAGCGTTGCAAGATTTGGGTGGGAGATGACATAAGTCGTGTCGTCAGCAAAGAGAATTGGTTTCAGGTGTTGTGATACATTGGGAAGATCATTGATGTATAAGAGGAAGAGCAGGGGACCATGGACACTTCCCTGTGGTACTCCAGTATCAAGTGGTCGTGTCGAGGAGGTTGTGTCTTTAATGATGACATACTGATACCTATTAGTAAGGTAGGATTTGAAATATGCAAGTGCATGACCTCTTATACCATAATGGTCAAGTTTGTGGAGTAGGATACCGTGGTTTACTGTGTCGAAAGCTTTCCATAGGTCAATAAAAAGGCCTAATGGATATTCCTTATTTTCCAGTGCTGTGTAAAGCAGGTCTATCATTTTTACTATTGCATCGTTAGTGCTTTTATTTTTTCTGAAGCCAAATTGGCAGGGGTTGAGTATGCTTCGTGTTGTTATAAACGAGTATAATCTCTTGTGCACAAGTTTCTCGAAGATTTTGGATAGCAACTAAGTTTGATATTGGTCTATAGTTGTTTACGTCTGTGGGGTCACCGCCTTTGTGTATTGGTGTAACCCTTGCTGTTTTGAGTAGTGTCGGGAAAGTGCTAGTTTCTAGTGATTTGTTAAAAAGTAATGAAATAGCATGTGAAAGGACATGGGCGGCTCGCTTGTATAATACTGGTGGGACTTGAGTCAGATTCCCTGATTTATTTTTAAGTGACTTGATTATCATGGTGACTTCAGTGGGCTCAGTAGGTGCAAGATAGGAGGTTGGGAAATTCCCATCTAGGTAATCATTTGCTCGGGCGTTGGTACCTGGGATTTTACTGACAAGATTTGATCCTATGGTGGTGTTTTCGTTTGGTTTAGTTAGGACAATATCCCTAGTTTTTTTTCAGTTTGTGGGTGCCCAGAAACTGAGTGTTTTCCAGGTCTTTTTTATATATCCTCTTGTTTCAGTGAATCTGCTGGAGTAGTACAATTGTTTGGCTTTTTTTATTAGTTTGGTGAGAACTGATGAATAGTGTTTAATAAAATCTTCGTGTATGAAGCCCTGTCTATATTGCTTTTCATATTGATGTTTCTTGTTAATGGATCTTAGTAAGCTGTTAGTTAGCCATGGGCAACCTAGCTCTTTATTCGTAATCTGTTTCATTTTTATAGGACAATGTTGTATAGTCTAATTTATTAAGAAATATGTCTGTCCAATCATCGATACCATTGGCATTGGAGAATTCTGTTGCCCAGTCAACCGTCTCTAGGGCTGCTGTGAAGTTACTTATTGAGGCCTCGTCATGGAGTCTAAATGAAACTTTGTTGTATTCTAGTGGTGGTTTACTAATGTGTGTTAAGAGGAAGGTGGGGTAGTGGTCAATAGTGCTGTCTGTTGTTATCCCTGATTTAAGGGGAACTAGGATATTGGTCCATATATAGTCGATTATGGTTGCACTTGTCTCAGTAAGCCTGGTTGGTTTAGTTATTGTTTATATGAGAAGTGCATTGTTCATATTCTTGATAAAATCAGTTACTGGCTGGTCATCTGGTAGGCCAATGTTGATGTTGAAGTCTCCGGCTAAGAGAAGGTGGTGCTTGTTCATTTGTTTTTTTGTTATTAGCGTCTTTAGTTTATCGCTAAAATTTGGGATGTTTGTATGAAGCATCCGGTAAATGGCCCCGATTGTTATAGGAGTCTTAAGGTTTTTTACAGTAAAATTAGCAAAATTATATTCTCCATATTCATCACTATGGCAAATGGTGGTATAACAAGATATTTCATTAGAGTAATAGATTGCAATACAACCCCCAACTTGGTGTGGTCTGCAGTTGTGAATTGCTGTGTATCCTGGTAGTGAGTAGATATCTATTGTATCCTGCTTAAACCAGGTTTCAGTGAGAACAATACAGTGAAGGTTGTCTTTAGGGAATCAAGGAGGGCAAGGTCATCATAGTGTTTGCTTAAGGATCGGATGTTGTAGTTAAGAACTGTTATACTTTTAGCAGTATTTAGGACAGTGTTGGCTTGCGATGCTGTGTAATAGAGGCAGTTACTTTCCAATAAATTTTGATTGGGCGTTAGATTATATAGGTTTAGATCAGGGTAGACGTCATTATTCAGTATTTAAGTTAAATAGTATTTTTGTTATATCATGTATAATGTGATGAGTTCTAGTACTGATATCTGTAGTAAGGGGATGTTTGGACAAGTATATAGCTATTGCACATTGGTCAAATAGAGTACAGTAACAAATAAACATAATGAATTTGGTATTGACTATGTATTAAGCTAGAATGAAATAAAGTATAACTAGATATAAAATAATAAGATAGAATTACAAAATAAAGTAGCACCAGACTGTCACTTGTAATTGCACTAAGGAATAGTTGCAAACAGGTATATATAAAGGTATAACACAGGTTTATACAAAAGTATAGTAAAATAAAAAAAGCAATGATTTGGTTGCAAGTGATATGATAGTAAGATGGTACACAACAGATATTAAAAAAAAGAAAATTGGAATATTTGCGACAGGTTATAAAAAAGTATTATAGACTAAGATAGGGCAGTGATATGGCAAATTACAAATATATAATAAAGTATTAGAAATAAGAAAGATTTGTTGATATAAAAAAAATAGATTATGAGGTAGAGTTGTAGTTGAATATAAAAGCTTGGATATTTGGCAACAGTAGCTAAAAAAAATGGGCAATAAAGTATAAAATTAAATAGGGCAATAATAACAAAATTAAAATAAAATTGGGCAATAAAGCTTGAATATTTTAATAATTGGGACTACATTTGCTGTCTTCCTGAAACCATGCTGACTGTCCTTGATAAGCCCATTCCTTTCTAGGTGTTCCATCACTTCTGATAATCTTGTCCATGACTTTGCATACTATATATGTCAGTGACACTGGTCAGTAGTTTAATGCTGCGTGTCTGTCTCTTTAAAAATTGGGACTACATTTGCTGTCTTCCATACCTCAGGTAGTCGCCCTGTTTCGATAGATGTGTTGAATATTGTTGTTAGTGGTACACATAGCGCCTCTGCTCCCTCTCTCGGGACCCATGGAGAGATGTTATCCGGCCCCATCGCCTTTGAGGTATCTGGCTCACTCAGCAGCCTCTTCACTTCTTCCTCGGTTGTATGTATTGTGTGTGTGTGTGTGTGTGTGTGTTATATCCTGTAATGTTGGAGTATCTGGTTGAATAATAATAGTGTTCGGAGGTGAGCCTTAGGTTTATTGGATGTATGGTATAGGCAGTGTGTTGGTCACTATCCCACGCCTAGTGAGAGAGTTGAGGGGGAGTGCGTGCTAAGTAATGGTGTGGACGACGCAGTGAGCCACGGCAGGGAGCCATGACAAGCAGGAACTCTGGCTGGAGGAAGTACTCCATTCTGGAACTGAACTTGCAGACTGTGTAGCATGTCAGGAGACATCGTTGTGGCTGAGCTGCGTAGCCATACAGGGTTTTTGACTGGGGATTGTTGTAGGACAGTCGCAGCAAGGTTGTCCTTGCGTGGCACGACTTGGTGGAACGGGGCCTGCAGACTGCAACACTCCAGGAGACATCTCGATTGGGACTGTGGCAGTCATTGGCAGGGGTAACTCAAGCGGAAGCACGACCTGGTGGTGCCGACGAGTTAGGCTTTGTGGAGGCGACGGCGATCAGTGGGTGAGCCATAAGGACGACTCAGGCGAAAGT
Source organism: Cherax destructor (assembly GCA_009830355.1). NCBI lineage: Eukaryota > Metazoa > Arthropoda > Malacostraca > Decapoda > Parastacidae > Cherax > Cherax destructor. Next base: position 206,355 of record WNWK01000995.1, read on the forward strand.
GCCTTCGGCGATGCCGGTAGAGACTGTAGTTGCCAGAGAATGCCACTGCTTGAGGGAGTCGTAGGTGAGACAGCTCAGGTGGTGTGACGTCATCGAGAGCCTTTGAGTATATCTTTGATATACCTTTGAAGAGTTTGGAGAGTTTCTTTACTCTGAGCCCGGCCATGGGCCAGGCTCGTCTGGTGCTTGCCTGGTCAACCAGGCTGTTGCTGCTGGAGGCCCGCTGCCCCACATATCCGTCACAGCCTGGTTGATCTGGCACCTGGTGAAGATACTTGTCCAGTTTCCTCTTGAAGGCTTGGAGTATAGTTCTCTCTACAGGGAGCTCGGTCGCCAGATCAACCAGCTATGATGTGTGGGGCAGCGGGCCATCAGCAACAACAGCCTGGTTGACCAGACAATCACCAGATGAGCCTGGTATATGGCCGAGTTCTGGGAGTAGGAAGACTCTCGGAACTCATTAGAGGTATATCATAGGTAAAAGGACTCGTGCATTTGATGCCAGGATTGGCTGTATTGTCCGTGGGCAAGTGGTTGCCTCAAGGTGTGACCTGTAACCCTAAAGAATGTTATGCTGGTCTAGGCACACCACACTGCAGAACACACCACACTGCGGCACACACCACACTGCGGCACACACCACACTGCGGCACACACCACACTGCGGCACACACCACACTGCGGCACACACCACACTGCGGCACATACCACACTGCAGAACATACAAGTGTAGCGCAGCTGTAACTAAACACGGGGTATCGTGGTTACACCGTAGTTTGCATGATCAGGACGATGTTTTCCTGTGCAAAAGTGGACACTAAGAACATATGTGGTTATAGGCACAGTGGCATATAACACTTTAGTGGAGGATATAACATGTAGCAACACTTAACACTTCCATATTTTCTCTCTAATTTTTTAGAGATTACTGAAAAACACTTAAAATTGCTCAGTATGAAATAGCAATGTAATATTGGTGGTGTGATGATGTGGTCTGACGTTGTGATGTGTGGTGACGTCACCCGTGACGGCGTAGTATGACGTGATGTGATGTCAGGTGTTAACGTCGAGGTGTGGCATAGCGTGATATCGTGGGGTGACATTGGTTTGTGACATCAGGGTGCGACATCGCAGTGTGACGTTGGGCATGACGTCATAGCTTGGCAGGCTGGGTGGTTTCAAGCTCACAGAGGACGTCGTAGGGACAGACAACAGCAAACTGACGCCAAAATTAGCTCGACACCGTTGATATAGTGTGGGGGAGGGGGAGGGGGGGATGCAACGAGCGCTGAGGAGTTGCGGGCACAGCCTGGTTGACCAGGCAAGCCTGGCCCATGGCCAGGTTGTAGGAGTAGGTAAACTCTGGAAACCCATTAAAGGTATACCCTCACCGTGTCACAGGAACCGCCACTCTTCAAGATATCACAGATGAGAAAAAAAGAAAAATCACGTTCAGAAAACAAACAAATGAACGACCAGCTGATGAAGTAAGAATATTGTGTTAATGTTAGAGACAAGAAGCAAGGAAAACTGAACTGAATAATTACGAAACACCAGAAGATCATAGCGAAACAATGACACAAGCGGTGGAAATTAAAGGAAAGCTAAAAATTAATGTACAGCAAATAGAAACATTAGATAGAAAAATACATGAAGTAGAGAAATTGTGTTAAGTAGTGGCAACAGTGTGATATGTAAATGTTGATTTAATTGTTAATAACGACACTGCAGAACATGGCGTAATATGCTATCAACAGGAAAGTCGCTTTAAGATGTGTTCATGTGTAAAGTCACATGAGAAAAACAATGACCTTAAAATACACAAATAACCCGCACATAGGAGAGGGAGCTTACAACGACGTTTCGGTCCAACTTGGACCATTTACAAAGTCACACTAACAGAAAGGAGAGGAGGAGGCAGTATATATAGGCCAGCAGACAGGGACGGTACAAAAGAGGTAGTAGGCCTATATATACTCCCTCCCTTCTCTCCTTTTTGTTAATGTGACTTTGTAAATGGTCCAAGTTGGACCGAAACGTCGTGGTAAGCTCTCTCTCTCTCTCTCCTATGTGTGGGTTATTTGTGTATTGTTCCAGTCACGGTATTGTGCCTTTTTGTTATATTAAGCGGATACTTGCAATATTAAGCGGACACTTGCAATATTAAGCGGACACTTGCAATATTAAGTGGTTACTTGCAATATTAAGCGGATGCTCTCAATATTAAGCGGATACCTTTGAAGATATACCTTACCTTTGAAGAGTTTCGAGAGTATCTACTCTCTGAGCCGGCCATGGGCCAGGCTCGTCTGGTGCTGCCTGGTCAACCAGGCTGTTGCTGCTGGAGGCCCGCTGCCCACATATCCATCACAGCCTGGTTGATCTGGCACCTGGTGAAGATATTTGTCCAGTTTCCTCTTGAAGGCTTCTACACTGGTTCCAGCCGTGTTTCGGATATCTTCTGGTAAGATGTTGAATAGTCTGGGACCCCGGATGTTAATACAGTGCTCCCGTATTGTCCCCACCGCACCCCTGCTCCTCACTGGGTTTATTTTACACTTTCTCCCATATCTCTCACTCCAGTATGTTGTTATGGCAGTGTGCAGATTTGGGACCAGGCCCTCAAGTACTTTCCATGTATATATTATCATGTATCTCTCTCTCCTCCGCTCCAATGAGTACATGTTCAAGACTTGAAGGCGTTCCCAATAATTTAGATGTTTCAATGGCTCAATGTGAGCCGTAAACGATCTCTGGATTTGTTCCAGCTCTGCTATTTCTCCTGCCCTGAACGGGGCCGTCAGCACTGAGCAGTATTCTAAGTGGGGGAGCACTAGCGATTTGAATAGTGTCACCATCGGCATTATTTCCCTTGTTTTGAAAGTTCTCAATACCCACCCCGTCATCTTCCTGGCTGTTGTGATCTTTGTCTTGTTATGGTCTTTAAACGACAGATCAGCAGACATAATTATTCCCAAGTCCTTTACGTGTTCCTTTCGTTCTATGTGGTGACCCTCTTGCGTTTTGTATATAGTGTTCCTTTTGAGTTCTTCATTTTTCCATACCTAAGCAGCTGAAACTTATCACCATTGAACGTCATGTTGTTCTCCACTGCCCATTGGAAGACCCTGCTTATGTCCTCCTGTAATTTTTCAGTGTCCTCTACCGTAGTGACTTTCATGCTTATTTTAGTGTCATCTGCAAATGATGATACAAAAGTGTGCTGGGTGTTTTTATCTATGTCTACTATGAGGATGAGAAACAGCAGAGGTGCCAGGACAGTGCCTTGGGGCACTGAGCTTTGACCTCGCTGATGCTGGATCTTGCCCTGTTCACTACTACTTTTTGTGTTCTTTGTGTTAGGAACTCAAAATCCATCTGCCTACCTTCCCGTAATGCCTATGGCCCTCATTTTGTGCGCTATCACTCCATGATCGCATTTGTCAAACGCCTTTGCAAAATCTGTGTAAATCACATCTGCGTTTTGGTCGTCCTCCAATGCCTCCGTAATTCTGTCATAATGGTTCAGCAGCTGTGACAGGCATGATCGACCCGCTCTAAAGCCATGCTGGTTCGGGTTATGTTGGTTGTGCTGGTCCATGAACTTTGTAATCTGCCGTCTCATCACTCTTTCAAAGATTTTATGATGTGAGAAGTGAGGGCTACTGGTCTGTAATTTTTAGCTAGTGCTCTACTACCTCCCTTATGCAAAGGAGCTATGTCTGCACTCTTTAAGGCCTCTGGAATTTCACCTAGATCTAAGCTCTTTCTCCACAGAATACTAAGGGCTCTTGCTAATGGTACTTTGCACTGCTTTATAAATAAAGCATTCCATGAATCTGGTCCAGGTGCTGAGTGAGTGGGCATGTTGGCCATTTCTTTTTTGAAATCTATGGGATTTGTACTAATGTCGGTTAGGTGGTCTGCGCAGCCTTCTGCTGGAGTGAAAAATATTTCTGCATTTTCTACCTTGCTGTCATTTAGTGGGTTGCTGAACACTGACTCATACTGTTCTTTTAGAATTTCACTCATTTCCTGTTCATCGTCCGTATACGAATCTCCTCTCAATAATGGTCCAATTCTACAGGTAGTTCTTAGCTTGGATTTTGCATAGGAGTAGAAATATTTTGGGTTTCTTGCAATATCCTGTATGGCTCTTTGTTCCCTTTGTACTTCTTCTGTCAGGTATGACATCTTAAGTTTTGTTCTAATTCCGTGATCTCTCGGTTAAGGCTATCTCTCTTCTGTTGCAACATAACTGTGTTTTTCAGCAATTCAGTAACCCGTTTTCTTCTCCTGTACCATCTCCTACGCTCTCTCTCTATATCTGATCTTCTTCGGGGTTTCCTCAATGGTACGTGTTTCATACATACCTTGTATGCTTCTGTATTCAGCTTCTCTAGACACTGGTGGGGATTTAGGGTGCTCATGTCTGATTCCCATGATATGTCTGATAGCTCTTGGTTTATTTTTTCCCAGTCAATTCTATGGTTATTAAAATTAAACTTACTGAACATTCCGTCTCTAACATTAGTGTCGCAGTTCCCTAACCTGAGTTAATACTAGTTTGAACTTCTATGATGTTATGATCAGAGTATATTGTTTTTGTAACTGTTATGTCTCTGATTAATTCCTCGTTGTTTGTGAATATCAAATCCAGGGTATTTTCATTTCTAGTGGGATCAATTATCTGTTGGTTTAGTGAGTACTTTTCACAAAGCCTCATTAGTTCCCTGGTATGTGCCTGTTGGGCCAGGGTGCTTCCAGGAGTTATTTCTGGTATAACATTATGGTGCCTCATCTTCCATTTTACATGAGGAGATTAAAATCTCCAAGGATTAAAATGTTTGGGGTGGGATTTTCTAGCCTATCCAGATAGCTATCTATCTTCTTTAACTGCTCTGTGAATTCCTCCGCAGTTGCTGATGGTGGTTTGTATACTAGGATAATTACTAGATTCTTATTTTCCACTTTAATGCCGAAGATTTCTACTATATCATTCGTAGCGTTCAAAACTTCTGTGCAACAGAGAGTATCTTTTATATAGAGTCCTACTCCTCCTGTGACCTATTAATTCTATCACATCTATACATGTTATAGTTTTCTATCTGAATCTCTCCGTCCAAAACATCCCTTGTATGTGTTTCTGTAAATGCTCCAAACATGGCATTTGCTTCTGATAGGAGTCCACTAACATAACTAACTTTGTCATTTTTATTTGATTTCAGACCCTGAATATTTGCAAATATGAAGCAGGAGTTACCATTTGGGATGTTTGGTCTTTCTTTGTGTTTGGTTAGTACCACTGGTGATGTCCTACCTGGTATGGCCCCTGGATGCTCTCAATATTAAGCGGATACTCTCAATATTAAGCGGATACTCTCAATATTAAGCGGATACTCCCAATATTAAGCGGATACTCGCAATATTAAGCGGATACTTGCAATATTAAGTGGTTACTTGCAATATTAAGCGGATGCTCTCAATATTAAGCGGATGCTCTCAATATTAAGCGGATACTCTCAATATTAAGCGGATACTCTCAATATTAAGCGGATGCTCTCAATATTAAGCGGATGCTCTCAATATTAAGCGGATACTCCCAATATTAAGCGGATACTCCCAATATTAAGCGGATGCTCTCAATATTAAGCGGATGCTCTCAATATTAAGCGGATACTCTCAATATTAAGCGGATGCTCTCAATATTAAGCGGATACTCTCAATATTAAGCGGATACTCTCAATATTAAGCGGATACTCTCAATATTAAGCTGATACTCTAAATATTAAGCGGATACTCTCAATATTAAGCGGATACTCTCAATATTAAGCGGATACTCTCAATATTAAGCGGATACTCTCAATATTAAGCGGATACTCTCAATATTAAGCGGATACTCTCAATATTAAGCGGATACTCTCAATATTAAGCGGATACTCTCAATATTAGCGGATACTCTCAATATTGCGGATACTCTCAATATTAGCGGATACTCTCAATATTAGCGGATACTGCAATATTAGCGGATACTGCAATATTAGCGGATACTCGCAATATTAGCGGATACTGCAATATTAGCGGATACTCGCAATATTAGCGGATACTCTCAATATTAGCGGATACTGCAATATTAGCGGATACTGCAATATTAAGAGGATACTGCAATATTAAGAGGATACTCGCAATATTAAGAGGATACTCGCAATATTAGCGGATACTCGCAATATTAGCGGATACTGCAATATTGCGGATACTCGCAATATTAGCGGATACTCGCAATATTAGCGGATACTCGCAATATTAGCGGATACTCGCAATATTAAGCGGATACTCGCAATATTAAGAGGATACTCGCAATATTAAGCGGATACTCGCAATATTAAGAGGATACTCGCAATATTAAGAGGATACTCTCAATATTAAGAGGATACTCAATATTAAGAGGATACTCGCAATATTAGAGGATACTCTCAATATTAAGAGGATACTCGCAATATTAAGAGGATACTCGCAATATTAAGAGGATACTCGCAATATTAAGCGGATACTCTCAATATTAAGAGGATACTCTCAATATTAAGAGGATACTCGCAATATTAAGAGGATACTCGCAATATTAAGAGGATACTCGCAATATTAAGAGGATACTCGCAATATTAAGAGGATACTCTCAATATTAAGAGGATACTCGCAATATTAAGAGGATACTCTCAATATTAAGAGGATACTCGCAATATTAAGAGGATACTCGCAATATTAAGAGGATACTCGCAATATTAAGCGGATACTCGCAATATTAAGCGGATACTCGCAATATTAAGAGGATACTCGCAATATTAAGAGGATACTCGCAATATTAAGCGGATACTCGCAATATTAAGAGGATACTCGCAATATTAAGCGGATACTCGCAATATTAAGAGGATACTCGCAATATTAAGCGGATACTCTCAATATTAAGCGGATACTCGCAATATTAAGCGGATACTCGCAATATTAAGCGGATACTCGCAATATTAAGCGGATACTCGCAATATTAAGCGGATACTCGCAATATTAAGCGGATACTCTCAATATTAAGCGGATACTCGCAATATTAAGCGGATACTCGCAATATTAAGAGGATACTCGCAATATTAAGAGGATACTCGCAATATTAAGAGGATACTCTCAATATTAGAGGATACTCCAATATTAAGAGGATACTCGCAATATTAAGAGGATACTCTCAATATTAAGAGGATACTCTCAATATTAAGAGGATACTCTCAATATTAGAGGATACTCTGCAATATTAAGCGGATACTCGCAATATTAAGCGGATACTCGCAATATTAAGAGGATACTCGCAATATTAAGAGGATACTCGCAATATTAAAGGATACTCGCAATATTAACGGATACTCCCAATATTAAGAGGATACTCGCAATATTAAGAGGATACTCGCAATATTAAGGATACTCGCAATATTAACGGATACTCGCAATATTAAGAGGATACTCGCAATATTAAGAGGATACTCCAATATTAAGCGGATACTCGCAATATTAAGAGGATACTCGCAATATTAAGCGGATACTCGCAATATTAAGAGGATACTCGCAATATTAAGAGGATACTCGCAATATTAAGCGGATACTCCCAATATTAAGAGGATACTCGCAATATTAAGAGGATACTCGCAATATTAAGCGGATACTCGCAATATTAAGAGGATACTCGCAATATTAAGCGGATACTCGCAATATTAAGAGGATACTCGCAATATTAAGCGGATACTCGCAACACTTGAGCTCACCACAGTAGCAGCACGGTGTGGCTACAAAATTATTACAGTAGTACAGTTAATTTTATGCAGTTATGATTTAATATTGCATCTTTACATTTCTGTCGACTGCGAATGGCGCCATGTACGATCTGCAGGTGTTTGTGTGCGTATGTTTCGATAAATTTTAACTTTTTATAATAGATTTGCGTATATTTTATCGTAGTAAATGATAAAAATAGACTGTTATATACATATATTTTATTCATTCATGACATACCTAACTTTTTTCTTATTTTTTTTTTCAATATTTCTAGGCTACGCAGTTCGTCTAGGAGTTCTTTCAAACTGTGTTGTTTAAGGGTCAGCTTTTTCCATAAATTCAGCCCTCATTGCAAACTATATATATCTGACATTAACTTAGGTCCTTCATTTTTACAAGGAAAATATAAGAGAGACCCATGTACACAACACCTTGGTCTTGATTCCTGGAATGCAGGGAGAGAGCGACCGGTTCTAAACCTGCATACTGAAATTACTCAATATGACAGCAAGAAACTGAGCGTTGAGTACATTGAGAACATAATAAGTTACATGTAAGGTGATCTCAACTTTTCAACACCGTCCCTTTATGCCTCACTCAAACTGCCACATGTTTAACAAGTCTCATTTATCAACCATAACACATTGTAGGCTTATAATTTGACAGTTGAAAATATTAATTATTCTGAAAAAGAGGAAGCTTACAATCCATTAGTGGTAAAACAATCTCATAAATCCATATAAATCAAAGAAAACCATAAATAATATAGTTAAAAAGTAATTGCAGCTCGGTTGGTATCGCACTCGGCTAACACAATGAGGTCCGTGGTTCGATCCCCGGTAAACATTTGAGGTGCCAGATCAACCAGGCTGTGATGGATATGTGGGGCAGCGGGCCTCCAGCAGCAACAGCCTGGTTGACCAGGCAAGCACCAGACGAGCCTGGCCCATGGCCGGGCTCAGAGAGTAGATACTCTCGAAACTCTTCAAAGGTATATCAAAGGTAAGGTGGGGTTCCGTGTCACAGGAACTGTTAGTGTTAGAACAAAACTAAGTTCGGATTTTAATTAAGCTCAGAGCCTTTCAAGCCAGAAGATATATTAAGAGCTTGAAAATGTACAGATGTTGTACATTGCCCACATAGATTCAATAAAATATATTAATTATTGGTAATGCTCGAGAACGCTTGGAGGGTTTTCTCTGGGACGGAGAATAGAGAGATCTGGTAATGTATACATGGCAAGGCCTGGTCTCTAACCTACACACTCCTCTAACATCTTACTGCAGTGAAATATATGACAGGTGTACAGTAGAATAAACCTATTGAAGAAGAGGAATGGGGGGACATGGGTACAATTAGAGAATACTTTCAACATCCCGTGGCCTAAGACTTTAAACATGTTACAAACTGGTATCAGAAATATTGACGAAACAAAGTTATACGTTTTTAAGAAGATGAACATCTACAAATACCGGATGAACCAGGTTGTGTGTGTGTGTCTGCGGCCGCTAGCGCAGTCTGGTTGATCAGGTGGCCAAGAGGGAAGCTTGGCCTAGGCCAGGCTGCGAGGTAGAAAAACTCTTCAAACCTGTCAGAGGTAAACCACAGGTACCGTCACTACCTCCCTCACTGTCGTCACCGTCACTACCTCCCTCACTGTCGTCACCGTCACTACCTCCCTCACTGTCGTCACCGGCATTAAAAGAAAGTGAAAACTTCAATGTCTACACCTGGCTGTCACTCTCTTCCTTCTTCTACTCCTCTTCTGTTTCCCTCTTCCCCTTTGTCTTTTCTCTCTCTCTACCGTTCTCCCTCTCCTGTCTCCCGCTACCCCCCTTTCCCCTTTTTCCTTTCCTTTGCTCCACTGTCTCCCTTTCCCCTTCTCTTCTGTCTGCTTATATGTTGTGTGTCAATCCCTCCGTCTGCCTCTTGTGATGCTCCCACGTGCGTGTTGTCTGGGTGAAGTGCTGGGTGGATGTGTTGTGTGAGTGCTTAATGTCCACGTGGGTCTGGTGAAGTCTGGGGGTGTAGTGCTGCTCCACGTGTTGTCTGGTGAATGCTGTGAGTGCTGCTCCCACGTGCGTGTTGTCTGGGTGAAGTGCTGGGTGGGTGTAGTGCTGCTCCCACGTGCGTGTTGTCTGGGTGAAGTGCTGGGTGGGTGTAGTGCTGCTCCCACGTGCGTGTTGTCTGGGTGAAGTGCTGGGTGGGTGTAGTGCTGCTCCCACGTGCGTGTTGTCTGGGTGAAGTGCTAGGTGGGTGTAGAGTGCTGCTCCCACGTGCGTGTTGTCTGGGTGAAGTGCTGGGTGGGTGTAGTGGAGTCTACCGTGTATAGTAGTAACACCAGTAGTGGCGGGGAACCAACAAGCGCCTGCGATCTTGTCTTATAAAGGAAGGATAGCTGTGCCAAGCAACCAGGATGCAATAACTGCGTTCATGAGTCTCAATATCATAAAATTAAGATATTTCATTGATGTTAAATAATATTAAACTAAATTATTTTACGTTTGTTTAACCCTTTACCGGGATAGGTGAGCATACTAAGTTTGTTTTATGTAATAACATTTATGTATAGTAAGTGGCAAAAATATCTACTATCAATGCATAAGATAGGTTTTCGAAAAAATCAGATAATGCAAAGAAGTTATGAGGAGGTGCAGCTGGAGTTATAAAAAAATATAGAGCACGAAGTCGTAAAAGTAGGAAAACGAGCACAATACAAAGAGAAAAGAATATAAAAATATTAAACTTAACGATTAAGAGCCATGTCAGAAGATTAAGGTGTCCACAGAAGAAGGCGGGAAGGTGACTCAAAAAGAGAAGCAAGAAAAGCGTCACGCATCAAAGCAAGAGGTAATGAAACTGCTAAATTAACTGAATCAAAGAAAAGCAGTAGAATCACATTGCATATCTGGATGCAAGGGTACTGAGAAGAGCAGCACAACCACTGCCTAACACTAGCTTTTTAAAATAAAATTGAATACATGACAAGTGTGTTGATACCTTATTCTACATGAGGACCTGATCCCAAATCTGAACACTGCCTTGACATACAGGAGTGAAAGATATGAGAGGAAGTGAAAAATAACCAATTGAAAAGCAGCAGTGCAGTGGCCACAATAAGAGAACACTGTATCAACATCCGTGGCCCCAGTCTATTTAACATCTTACCAGAAGATATCAGAATCACTGCTGGGACAAGTGTAAGTCATCAAGAGGAAACTGGACAAGTATCAACACTAGGTGCCATGTCAACCAGGCTGTGATGGATATGTGGGCCAGCAGGCAGCCAGCAGCAACAGCCTGGTTGACCATTGAAGCATCAGACGAGCCTGGCCCAAGGCAGGGCTCTGGGAATACAGAAATTCGGAACTCATCAAAGTTATATCAAAGGTAAAGAAAAGGTATACTAGGAACTTTCAGTAGGGAGTTAAGGCAGTTGTTCCACTAGTACGGATCTAAGGTGGTGGTCCATCTATACGGGGTTGTAATATCTTCGCAGTGTTGAATATTTTGTAGAGTTAATATTATGTATGTCTTCCATGTAGCCATATATATATATATATATATATATATATATATATATATATATATATATATATATATATATATATATATATATATATTATTATTTATTTATTAACACAGGCCGTTTCCACCAAGGCAGGGTGGCCCGACATAGAAAAACTTTCATCATCATTCACTCCATCACTGTCTTGCCAGAGGCGTGCTTACACCCCTCCTTCAGAGTGCCGGCACTGTACTTCCCATCTCCAGGAATCAAGTCCGGTCTGCCGGTTTCCCTGAAACCCTTCATAAATGTTACCTTGCTTACACTCCAACAGCACGTCAAGTTCTAAAAACCATTTGTCTCCATTCGCTCCTATCTAACACGCTCAGCACGCTTGCTGGAAGTCCAAGCCCCCTCGCACACAAAACCTCCTTTACCCCCTCCCTCCAACCTTTCCTAGGCCGACCCCTACCCCGCCTTCCCTCCACTACAGATTTATACACTCTCGAAGTCATTCTATTTTGTTCCATCCTCTATATGTCCGAACCATCTCAACCCCTCCTCAGCTCTGTAGATAATAGTTTTGGTAATCCCACACCTCCTCCTAATCTCCAAACTATGGATTCTCTGCATTATATTCACACCACACATTGCCCTCAAACATGACATCTCCACTGCCTCCAGCCTTCTCCTTGTTGCAACATTCACAACCCATGTCTCACACCCATACAAGTGTTGGTATAACTATACTCTCATACATTCCCCTTTTTGCTTTCATGGATAAAGTTCTCTGTCTCCACAAGCTCCTCAGTACACCACTCACCTTTTTCCCCTCGTTAATTCTATGATTCACCTCATCCTTCATAGACCCATCTGCTGACACATCCACTCCCAAATATCTGAACACATTCACCTCCTCCATACTCTCTCCCTCCAATCTAATATCCAATCTTCCGTTATCTAATTTTTTTGTTATCCTCATCACCTTACTCTTTCCTATATTCACTTTTAATTTCCTTCTTTTACATACCCTACCAAACTCATCCACCAACCTCTGCAACTTCTCTTCAGAATCCCCCAAAAGCAGTGTCATCAGCAAAGAGCAATTGTGACAACTCCCACTTTGTGTTAGATTCTTTATCTTTTAACCCCACACCTCTTGCCAACACCCGAGCATTCACTTCTCTTACAACTCCATCTATAAATATATTGAACAACCATGGTGACATCACACATCCTTGTCTAAGGCCTACTTTTACTGGGAAATAATCTCCCTCTCGCCTACATACTCTAACCTGAGCCTCACTATCCTCGTAAAAACTTTTAACTGCTTTCAATAACCTACCTCCTGTTCCATACATTTGCAACATCTGCCACATTGCCCCTCTATCCACCCTATCATATGCCTTTTCCAAATTCATAAATGCCACAAACACCTCTTTACCCTTATCTAAATATTGTTCACATATATGTTTCACTTGTTCATCCGCTATCCTGCTCTCCGTCTTGCTCTTAATTCTTTCGACAATAACTCTACCATACACTTTACCAGTTATACTCAACAGACTTATTCCCCTATAATTTTTAAATTATCTTTTGTCCCCTTTGCCTTTATACAAAGGAACTATGCATGCTCTCTGCCAATCCCTAGGTACCTTACCCTCTTCCATACATTTATTAAATAAAAACACTAACCACTCTAAAACTATATCCCCACCTGCCTTTAACATTTCTATTTTTATCCCATCAATCCCAGCTGCTTTACCCCCTTTCATTCTACTCACTGCCTCACGAACTTCCCCCACACTCACAACTGGTTCTTCCACACTCCTACAAGATGTTATTCCTCCTTGCCCTATACACGAAATCACAGCTTTCCTATCTTCATCAACATTTAACAATTCCTCAAAATATTCCCTCCATCTTCCCGATACCTCTAACTCTCCATTTAATAACTCTCATATCATATATATATATATATATATATATATATATATATATATATATATATATATATATATATATATATATATATATATATATATATAATAATATATATATATATATATATATATATATATATATATATATATATATATATATATATATATATATATATATATATATATATATATATACACACACACATACATACATACATGAGAGTTATTAAATGGAGAGTTAGAGGTATCGGGAAGATGGAGGAATATTTTGAGGAATTGTTATCAGCAGGAGAAATGAATACTGTTGAATTCACCTTCCCTCACCCACTCCCCACTTAGTCACCTGCTCCAGTACCTCTTCCCCTCCCCCTTCCCCGACTACACGGTAAGTGCATTAACCGGGTACCCGCATGGCCAACCTACTACACCGTTACCTACCCGCAGCTATCTTGTGTACATGCAGTGTCCATTGTGTCTAATATTACTAACGAGGTGTGTTACACTGGGAAGGAAAGGTACCTTCACAACCCTTTTTTTTATCTGCTTCTTTATCCACCCTCTATCTTCTTTATCCACCTTCCCTTGCTCCACGTGCACAACTTTCCCCACCAATACCTAGTGGTGAGCGTCACCTCCGGCCACACGTCATGTGTTACGTAAACAAACTTAAGGGAGGCTGGGGCTGGTTCTTACCACCTCCCTTCGTTCATCCTCACATCTCCAACACCAACACCATATCTTCCCTCATCCACGCATACTCCATCCCTCATTCATTCTTCCTCAAATCCTCCCACCCCCCACTCTCCCGCACCCTTTCTCCTACCTATCAGGAGTCTACCTGGAGGGAATTCCGGGGATCAACGCCCCCCGCGACCCGGTCCATGATCAGGCCTCCCGGTGGATCAGGGCCTGATCGACTAGGCTGTTACTGCTGGCCGCACGTAGCCCAAGGTACGAACCACAGCCCGGCTGATCCGGCACTGACATTAGGTATCTGTCCAGCTCCCTCTTGAAGGCAGCCAAGGGTCTATTGGTAATTTCCCTTATGGCCGATGCGAGGCTGTTGAACAGTCTTGAGCCCCAGATACTTATGGTGTTTTCTCTTAGTGTACCATTGGCACCCCTACTTTTCATTGGGACCAGTCCCTTTAGGATTTTCCAGGTGTATATTATGATGCATCTCTCGCATGCGCTCTAGTGAGTACAAGTCAAGTGCTTCCAAGCGTTCCCAGTAGTTAAGGTGTTTGACGAACTTATATGTGCAGTAAAGGTTCTCTGTACATTTCTCTAGATCTGCGATTTCACCTGCCTTGAATGGACATGTTAATATACAGCAGTATTCCAGCCTATAGAGAACAAGTGTTTTAAAAAGATTATCATTGGCTTAGAATCTTTTGTTTTGAACGTTCTCATTATCCTTTGATATATACCTTTGAAGAGTTTCGAGAGTTTATCTACTCTCTGAGCCCGGCCATGGGCCAGGCTCGTCTGGTGCTTGCCTGATCAACCAGGCTGTTGCTGCTGGAGGCCCTCTGCCCCACATATCCATCACAGCCTGGTTGATTTGGCACCCGATGAAGATACTTGTCCAGTTTCCTCTTGAAGGCTTCTACACCGGTTCCAGCCGTGTTTCGGATATCTTCTGGTAAGATGTTGAATAGTCTGGGACCCCGGATGTTAATACAGTGCTCCCGTATTGTCCCCACCGCACCCCTGCTCCTCACTGGGTTTATTTTACACTTTCTCCCATATCTCTCACTCCAGTATGTTATGGCAGTGTGCAGATTTGGGACCAGGCTCTCAAGTACTTTCCAAGTATATATTATCATGTATATCTCCTCCGCTCCAATGAGTACATGTTCAAGACTTGAAGGCGTTCCCAATAATTTAGATGTTTCAATGGTTCAATGTGAGCCGTAAACGATCTCTGAATTTGTTCCAGCTCTGATATTTCTCCTGCCTTGAACGGGGCCGTCAGCACAGAGCAGTATTCTAAGTGAGGGAGCACTAGCAATTTGAAGAGTATCACCATCGGCATTATTTCCCTTGTTTTGAAAGTTCTCAATACCCACCCCGTCATCTTCCTGGCTGTTGTGATCTTTGTCTTGTTATGGTCTTTAAAAGACAGATCAGCAGACATAATTATTCCCAAGTCCTTTACGTGTTCCTTTCGTTCTATGTGGTGACCCTCTTGCGTTTTGTATATAGTGTTCCTTTTGAGTTCTTCATTTTTTCCATACCTAAGCAGCTGAAACTTATCACCATTGAACGTCATGTTGTTTTCCACTGCCCACTGGAAGACCCTGCTTATGTCCTGTAATTTTTCAGTGTCCTCTACCGTAGTGACTTTCATGCTTATTTTAGTGTCATCTGCAAATGATGATACAAAAGTGTGCTGGGTGTTTTTATCTATGTCTGCTATGAGGATGAGAAACAACAGAGGTGCCAGGACAGTGCCTTGGGGCACTGAGCTTTTGACCTCGCTGATGCTGGATCTTGCCCTGTTCACTACTTTTTTGTGTTCTGTGTGTTAGGAACTCAAAAATCCATCTGCCTACCTTCCCCGTAATGCCTATGGCCCTCATTTTGTGCGCTATCACTCAATGATCGCATTTGTCAAACACCTTTGCAAAATCTATGTAAATCACATCTGCGTTTTGGTCGTCTTCCAACGCCTCCGTAATTCTGTCATAATGGTTCAGCAGCTGTGACAGGCATGATCGTCCCGCTCTAAAGCCATGCTGGTTCGGGTTATGTTGGTTGTGCTGGTCCATGAACTTTGTAATCTGCCGTCTCATCACTCTTTCTAAGATTTTTATGATGTGATGTGTCCTATCATTTTCATCGCAGATGTGATAGTGGCACTGTTGTGATCCTTGGAAGTAAGATCCTCACGCACTACCAATCCCAGGTACTTCACACTACTTTTCTGCTGCCTGGTTGACCAGGCAAGCACCAGACGAGCCTGGCCCATGGCCGGGCTCAGAGAGTAGATAAACTCTCGAAACTCTTCAAAGGTATTCAAAGGATTATAATTTGTAGTATACTCAGTTCTAGCTATTATTTTCTCCAGTTTTCCACAACAGAATAGTTGGAATTTGTCTCCATTGAACATCATATTGTTCTCCGTTGCCCACAGGAAAACTTGGTTTATTATCTTCTTGGAGATTTTCCGTATCCTCAGTAGATGACATGTGCAGATCCTAGTATCTGCAAAAGGATGATACGGTGCTATGGTTTACATCAGTGTCTGATATGAGAATGAGGAACAGGATGGGGGCGAGTACTGTGCCTTGTGGAACAGAGGTGTTCACTATGGCAGCTTCCGATATAACTCTGTTTACCACTACTTTGTGTTCGATTGGTTAGAAAGTTGAAGATCCATCTGCCCACTTTGCCAGTTATCCCTTTAGCACGCATTTTGTGTGCTATTACAGCATGATCGCACTAGTCAAAAGCTTTTGCAAAATCTGTGTATATTACATCTGCATTCTGTTTCTTCCAGTGCATCCAAGACCATATCACTGTGGTCAAGTAGTTGTGAGAGGCAGGATCGACCTGCTCTGAACCCATGTTGCCCTGGATTGTGCAATTGTTGGGAGTCCAAGTGGTTTGCAATCCTGCTTCTTAGAATTCTTTCAAAGATTTTTATGATGTGGAACGTTAGCGCTATAGTTCTTAGCGTCTACAGTTCTTAGCTATTGCTTTGCTGCCCCTTTGTGGAGTGGGGCTATATCCGTTGTTTTTACTGACTGTGGAATTTCACCCATGTCTAAGCTCCTTCTCCATAACATACTTAGAGCACACGAAAGGGGTTTGTTGCAGTTCTTAATGAACACAGTTCCACGAGTCTGGGCCTGGGGCTGAGTGCATGGGCATACCTCTCTCTCTGTCTCCTACCTCTCTGTTACCCCTCTCTCCCCATCTATACCTTTGATATACCTCTACCACCACACTTCACTCCCACCACACCTCTCCTATATCGCCTTCCCACCACCACCTACCATTACACCACCTACGCCTCCTTCCCCCTCCCCACAACATCTCCCTCTCTCCCTGCCTCCCCCACGACACCTTTCCTTCCTTCCCTCCCTCACCACAACACCTCACTCTCTCCTCTCCCTCCTCCCTCCCTCACAATACCTCTCTCCCACAACTTAAACCTAATTTTAAAGCAAGAACATGACATTTATAACTGGACTCCCCAAGTTAAATACATTGTTTGCAGCTTTCCGAAGACTACCGTGACACCAAAAATACAATGTGTTTTAATGTGACTGAGAAAACAGACCACACGAAAAGGGAGGTGTTTAAAAGATGTTCATTTGTAGCAAGTTACTTAACACCACAAATGTCAATGTTTTGGCAGCAAAAATCGGAAATTAGTCTCGTTATTTTACTGGTATAAACCACCTGATAAATACTTCCCAGCAGCTCAAAGACCTGCTACTGAAAAATCGAGAACTTCTTAAACATGTTTCAAACCCGACCTCAAACATCATGTTGCTTAGTAATGTCAATTTAAGATATCTAACAATGGAATAATGTAACTGATGCTGAATGCAGATGTGAGTAATTAACGTGCGACCATGGGATAACTGTGCACAAAATAGGTGAAAAAGAAGTAACTGGGAAGGTGGATTGCATGATGTTACTGCTAGAATAAAGCTAGACTATTAGTATCTCTGGCAGTACGTTTGTATGGACACATCGATGACACAAAATGCAAAGAGTGTGGACACTTCATAGTTAATGAAAAGATATCCGAAATCTTGAGGTTGTATTCACTTTTTGGGGGAAGATTTTATTACTTTACTGTGTACAACAACTATATTCAACAATTGTAAAATACGAAATGACTAATATTTCTTTAAAGTGATATAACAATGGTTAGTGGGTCTGACAAAGACCCATTGTGACCACTGTAATCTTTTTTTTGAGCTATCTTTCACAGGATGAGCATGGGAGGCTCAACAAATTAGCCTCTCAGGCGGCACAACTAAAACACTAATAGAACCCAAAGAGTAATAGTAAACAGAGGAAAATCAGGGATATTCCCCAGATCAATACTCTTCCCGCTTTTCTTTCTCATATCTGGCATAGACATAAATCACTCTGCAGACGATAGTACAATCTTGATGAGAGTGGGAGCCATAGAAGACACAGCGAGCGTCCAAGGTGATGTTAACCATGTGTTTCAGTGCGATACTCACAATGTCATATTCACTGAGCACAAATTTCAGTTACTACGCTAAGGAAGGATCGAGAAAATAAAAACACGTTGGAATACAAGAGACACTCAGATCAGTAGAACGTAAGTCTAGTATGAGAGACCTGGAAGTGATAATGTTAGGTCTCAAGTTAAGGAGCACAACAGTCATTGCAGCTGCAAGGAAAATGATAGGCTAGATAACTAGAATTTTCACAACATGAGATGCCATGCCAGTGGCACTTTTCAGGTCATTCGTTCTTTTAGGCTGGAAAATTGCTGTATACTAACATATCTTTCAAGGAAAGCAAAATTGCAACGCTGAAAAATGTACAGAGAACCTTCACAGCTCGTATAAATTCAGTCAAGCACCTAAATTGCAGGGAATGTGTGAAATTCCTTCAACTATACTTTTTTAGGATTTAGCTAAGAAAGATGCAGGGTAATCTGCATTTGGAAGAATGTAAAGGGATTGGCCATAAATGTGCATACCAAAATTACTATATATATGAACATAAGTGACTTGGCACAAGATACCTGCGGTGAAAAAGCAGGAGAGGTGTGTACACTGAGATAAAACTCAAGTGAAAAGCAACCATAACAACACTTCTTTAATACTTGATTCTTAAATAAGTGGGATTACCCACAGACTACTAGCTGTCTTCAAGAGGAAACTTTAAAATTCCAGAGCACAGTTCCTGATCAACCGGGCTGTGGTGTATACAGCATTACCAGGTACCAACAGCCTGATCGATCAGGCCAGAAACCAGAAGGCATGATCTGAGACTGGGCACAGGGGCGGTGACCCCAGGAAGCAACTACAGGTAAGAAGGTAGTGCAGATAGACAGTCACACAAACGAACTACGAAGACTGCAATAAATTCTCCTTAATCCAACAAATAGCGAAACGAACCAGACTAGAAAATACCCTTGACCTTACATTCACAACTAATGAGGATCTGGTACGGAACATACTGATCTTGAGCACCAAAACACATAGGGGTGTATACAACAAATTCAACCTGTACAATGAATACGTTAAGTAGAAGAGAATAACATGAATTTAAATCAGTGTCTGGAGAGGATGAGCTCAGTGGCACTGAGTATGTTCCAGACTCATAGTATTAAGTAACAAGAATACGAGAGACAGACACATATACTCATTGGCCACTTTATTAGGTGCACCTGCTCATTAATGCAAATATCTAATCAGCCAATCATATAGCAGCACCTCAGTGCCTAAAAGCATGCAGACGTGGTAAAGAGGTTCAGTTGTTGTTCAGAACAAACATTAGAATGAGGAAGAAATATGATTTCTATGACTTTGAAAGTGAAATTATTGTTGTTGCCAGGTGGGTGATTTGAATATCTCAAGAAGTCCTGATTTCCTATGATTTTCACCTACAACAATCTCTGGAGTTATACTGTGAATGGTCTGAAAAACAAAGTGACCAGCATTTTTGTTGGCGAAAATGCCTTGTTTATGAGAGGTCAGAGGAGAATGGCCAGACTGGAAGGCGACAGTAACTCAAATAACCACACGTTACAATAATGGTATACAGTAGAGCATCTGTGAACATACAACACGTCAAACATTGAAGTGGATTGGCTACAACAGCAGAAGACATGTCAGCTAAGAACAGGAAACTGAGGCACAGGTTCACCAAAACTAGACAATTGAAAACGAAAAAAGTCGCCTGGTCTCAGGAATCGTGGTTTCTGTTGCGACATGCAGATGTTAGGGTGAGAATTTGGTGTAAACTTTTGAGATGTGATAAAATGGGAAATTTGCAGCATGAATGTGAGTTGCAGCAACTGTGTGATGCTGTTATGTCAACATGGACCAGTATGTTATCAGATATACACTTAGTAGCCACTTTATTAGGTACACTCTTTTAGTATTGGGTAGGGCCCTGTTTAACCCCTGGATCAGCCTGAATTCTTGATGGGATGGATTCAACAAGGTGCTGGAAACATTAATGTTTGCACCATTTTGTTGAATCCATCCCACGAAAAATTCTGGCTGTTCTGGGGGTAAAGGGGGGGGGACACGCTACCCAAAACTATAAGAGTGTACCTAATAAAATGGCCACTGAGTGTATATCTGATAACATATTGTATACATGGAAGATGCTTGAGGGCCAGATTTAAAGTGAAATCAGTACACCCATAGAAACGTACTGGAGTTAGAGATAGCAGAGGAAGTGTATAATGAAACGTAGGGATGCCACGGACACAATAAAACAATGTCAGTATCTTAGGTTCATGACTAGTACCAGATCATTCAAGGTGTGATGGATATATGAGCCAGAGAGCTGCCAGCAGCACCAATCTGGTTGATCAGGCAATCAACAGAGAAGTTTGGATCCAGGACCGGCTGCGAGATTAGGAAAAATCGAATACGTTCACGGGTATTTCTCCAGTATACACGGGCATTTCTCATGGTCGAAAAGAAATATTGATTAGAGTGAAATTGATTGCACTAAGATAAAACTTGAAGCATCAGAGTCGAGAGAGCAAGCAAGCAAGTAAGCAAGCAAGCAAGCAAGCAAGCAAAAAGGACATTAATGAAACAAAGAAATACCCCAAAAAAATCTCTTGAAAATAGAGGGTAAAAACCACTTCTAGTATTGAGCCCTTAAAATATACACCGATGATGAAAAAAAATAATGAACTGCATAAGATAGAGTAAGACTGTGTTTAGCAAGCCATTAAACGATCTGAAGATAGTAGACCTAAATGAGTTTTTCACGAGTGAGATTGGGAATGGTGCAGGTATCCGCACAATTTATGACATAACCCTAAACCCAGTTGACTTAAAGAAGCCACTGATAGCATACACGTGCACTCCGCACCTGGCCAAGACTTATGGAACTCTCTATTGATCAAGACTTGCAAGAAACCACTTTATCGTGCCTGAAATGTCCTATGGAGGAGCCTAGACACATGAATCATCATCTAGACGTTAAAAACCACCGACATTGTCTCACTCCACAAAGATAGTGGTAAAGCAATTGCAAAACACTACAAATTAATTACGTTAGAAGGAGTTTTAAGAAGCAAGATTGCCCATGACATGCAATCACAATTAAGCAACTAAGGTCAGCATGGTTTTTAGATCAGGTTTCCCTTGCCTTTTGCAGTTGCAGTCAACATAATTCTTGCACTTTGTGAAAGCCTTTTGCACACCAAATATGTGCAAAAGGAATAAATGGAAAAGCGGGCAGATGGACATATAACTTATTAAAAAATAGAACCCAAAGAGTAATAGTGAAATCGATGGCTTCCACTGTGAGAAGTTAATTCCTCAATGCACAGTACTCGCCCCCAATTCTTCTCATACTTATATACGTATATTATAGAGAGGGACATACCATTTATTATAGCACCTTATCTTTTGCAAATGACACTAGCATTTGTAAGAGTGGTATCCATTGAGGACACGTGAATCTTCAGTCTCATATTAAGTCTTCCAGAGGTCACTGTCAGCACTGACAGGGAAAATAATAGGAGTATAATACTCAAATCACCCAATAAAACATAAGTTCAGTGCGAGAGATTTGGGAGTAATAATGTCAGAGGATCTCGCATTCAAGTTCACAACAGTGTTATCGCAGCCACAAGGAAAACAATGGGTTAAGTAACTGAAATATTCATAACAAGAGATGAAGCTAATGATGATACTCTTTAAACCACTTATTCTTTCCAGGCTGGAATATTGCTGTATGCTGTCTCTTTCAATGGTAAGTGAAATTGCTGAGCTGGAAAATGTACAGAGAATCTTCAGTGCTTATATAAATTCAATCACACACCTGAATTATCGGGCCACTTGAAGTTCCTCGAATTGTACTCTTTGGAACAAAGGCAAAATATTTATCATGATTTATACCTGGAATATTCTTGAGAGATACCTGAAGGACATTTCCAAAAGTCAACGCTCCTGCAGCCAGGTCCAAGACCAGGCCTTCTGGACGATCTAGACCTACCTGGAGGGTATTCCGGGGATCAACACCCCCGCGGCCCGGTCCACAACCAGGCCTCCCGGTGGATCAGGGCTTGATCAACGAGGCTGTTTCTGCTGGCCGCACGTAATCCAAGGTATGAACCACAGCCCGGCTGATCCGGCACAGACTTTAGGTATCTGTCCAGCTCCCTCTTGAAGACAACCAAGGGACTACTGGTAATGCCCCTTATGGCTGGTGGAAGGCCTAATAAATCAGGCTGTTGTTACTGGCTGCATGCAGTCCGGCATACAAGCCACAGCCTGGCTGGTCAGGCACTAATTTGAGGAACTTGTCCAGTTTCCTCTTGAAGACAGGTAAAGGCTTTTTTGGTAATTATCCTTGCATGGAAGGAGGGTGCAGTGTGTTCGTCGCTCATCTGTGATTTCAGTCTTCATGTTTGGGACCAGTCCCTCAAGGATTTTTCGGTTGAAAATTATGTACCTTTCTCGCCTATGGTCCAAGTAATGGAGTCGAAGGGACTTCAAGAGTTCTAAGTAGTTCATATAATTGAGTGTATACAGGCAGGAAAAGTTCTGAGTTTTCCAGCTCAGCAATCTCTTCTGTCTTGATAGGGGCCGTTAGTATATAGCGGTATACTAGAACAAGTTACTTGAGTGTCATTGGCTCAGCACACGGAAATGGTGCAAAATACGGCAGATGGTGCAAAATGCGGCAGATGGTGCAAAATGCGGCAGATGGTGCAAAATGCGGCAGATGATGCAAAATACAGTGCAAAATACGACAGATGGTGCAAAATACAGTGCCTCGAATGAAAAGTAGGGACACGATGAGTACACTTAAGGAGAATTACCAACAAATCTCTGACTTTAAAAGGGAACTTTATAATTTCGAAACTCAAGTTATTTCTTGATCAACCAGGTTGTGGTATATACGCTGGCCTGCATACAGCTGGCACCATGAGCGTGGTCAAACAGGCCTAGTTTTGGACCTGCCCACAGGGGTGGTGAACCCCAAAATTGACTAAAGGTGTCCAACTGGTAACCTGATACTGAAATTTGTTTTAGTCAATATTGTGATTTATTTACCTTTTATGGATTTCGAGAATGTCCCTGCTCCCGGAGGCCAGCCCTGCTTGCTTGGTCAAGCAGGCTGTTGCTATTGTTGGCCCCCCTGGCCCACATATCCATTACAGTCTGGTTGATCCAACATTGGACAGATGTACTTGTTACATTCCCACCGTGAAAAGCTCTGTTCCACAAAGTACCTAAGTACAGTACTCGCTCCCAACCTTTCCCTCGTCCTCATAACTGGCTTAGAGATGTAAACCATAGTACTCTCTCTCCCTTTACAGGCGATATTAGAATCCACAATAGTGTCATCCATTGAGGACACGGTAAATCTCCCAAGAGGATATAAACCAAGTTTTACAATGGGCCGTTGTAAACAGTATGATTGAGGACAAATTTTGTTTACTCTGTTATGGTAAACTTGAGGAAATAACTAGAACAGAGTATACAACAAATTCTTACCACATAATAGAGAGAAAAATAAATGTGAAAGACTTGGGATAGATGATCTCATCTTCAAGGATCACAACAGCGTCATTATCACATCTGTGAGAAAAATGACAGGATTGATAATGAGAACTTTCAAAACAAGGAATGCCATCCCTATCATCCTCTTTAAGTCACTTATTCCTTCTAGGCTGGAATACTTTTGTACACTAACATCACCATTCAAGGCAGGCGAAATTGCAGATCTAGAGAATACACAATGAACCTTTACTGTGTTAGTAGTGTTACTGTGTACTATACTTAATTAAATTCACTTACTTTATAGAGACGCTCCCTGGCTAGCTAGGACGTCACGAGTCCCGCTCATTTGAACCGCCTGCCACAGGCCTCTGTCTCAGTCCCACATGGTAGGCTTAGTAGACTGGACAGGCAGGCCCTGGGCTCCCCTCAATTCACATTAATTATACGCCTCCAGACATCCAACGTTTGTATTTCTTACTCCAATATCTCCTCCGAACCCCCACGACAGCTGCACGTATTAGTCAAGTCAAACACCTTGATTACTGGAAAAAATTGAAGTCCCTTGACCTGTACTCCCTGGAGCGCAGGCGAGAAAGATGCATCATAATAAACACTTGGAAAATCCTAGAGGAACTGGTGCCAGATCTGCTCAGAGAAATGACTCACTACGAGAGCAAAAGATTAGACAGACGGTGCAACATACCCCCAATGAAAGGCAGGGCTGCCGTGAGTACACTAAGAGGAAAAATAAGTGTCTGGTGCTCAAAACAGTTTAACAGCTTCCCATCATACATAAGGGGAATTACCAGTATTCACTAGCTGTCTTTAAGAGGGAACTGGACGGATACCTAAAGTCAGTGTCCGATCAGCCAGACTATGGTTCGTACATAGAATTGCATGCGGCCAGCAGTAACAGTCTGGTTGATCAGGCCCTAATCCACCGGAAGGCCTGGTCGAGGGCGTTGACCCCCCTCCCGCCCCCCAGAATAACCTCCAGGTAGGTAGGCACACTTCCGGCAGTGTTTCTGATATCTTCTGGTAAGATATTAATAGTCTGGGACCACAAATGTTAATACACCATCCTGCTCTTGTGTCCACGGCGCCCCTGCATCCAAGACTTTTATTTTTCATTTCCTCCCGTATGTCTCACTCTAATATGTTATGACAATGTTCAGATTTGGGATCAGGCCCTCAAGTATATATTTTCGTGTTTACCAATCTTCTCCACTCCATTGAATACATAATTTGGACTTTGAGACGTTCCCAACCATTTAAACATAAACTGCCGAAGGGTCTAAAATAAACGTGCTGTAAGTGCCAGCAGTTTAAAAAAAAAAAAAAAATTTAACATACGAAAAACTTCTGCCTGAGTTTAGAAGTGGAATAAGACAAGACTGGGTGTCTTATTCCACTTTGAATATAACATTTGTGATTGTTATGCATAAGACAACACTGCTTACTCTCTCCATACACTTGCTCTTTCCACATTTTTTCATTTTCTAATTTTTATGGACCGTTTGTTTTACACCTTCATGTTTTCGTATCACAGTTCAATTATATTTATTGTTCAATCACACTAAACTAATGTAAACACTAAACAAACACATATCAGTGGCATTTATTGTCTCTCCTGTACACAACACATTTTTTATATTGCACACATGTACATCACAGACAAAAATTTAAATAATTATTATCCTCTGTTGTTTTCCTGGGTGTCATACCTTTGATATACCTCTTGTTTGGATAATTTTTCTGTTCCCGGAGCCCGGCCCTCTTACAGGCTTGTCTAGTGCTTGCCTGGTCAACCAGGCTGTTGCTGCTGGCCACATATCCATCACAGCCTGGTTGATCTGGCACTTAATGGTTGATCTGCCATTGATTATATATAATTATTTACTCATTTAAATTGTCCTTTTCTTAATTATCCAGTTATTTTATTTCATTTGATTGGTGTTGCATAGTTGTTTACCCATAGAGTTGTTTCAAAAGGTGTTCTTCCCTCAGTCTGTTCTGAAGTCAAGCTTCCGTGTTGATTGCCTTGACAACCAAGCTGTGGCTGCTAGCGGCTTGCTGGCATACATAGCCATCACTGTTTGGTTTATCTGGAAATGTAAAAATAGTAGTTGTACAGTTTTCTCTTAAACTTTTATCTTTGTTCTGGCAATACCTACTGCCAGCAGTAACAGCCTGGTCGATCAGACCCTGATCCACCATGAGGCCTGGTCTCAGACCTAGCCGCGGGGGGGGGGGTAGACCCCCGAAACCCTCTCCAGGTAAACCTATGATATTTACTGGTAGTAGCTTAAACTGTCTTTTACCAGGTATGTTGACTGTGTTCTCTTATTGTAACCAGTGTCTCTGTTTATTCTACCCTTTCTCTCATATCTATCAAGCCTCTTAAGTTATGACTATATTCATATTTTGTAACCTGGCTCTCAATTTTATATCCATGTATATATTATATATTCATGAGGAAAGTGAAAAAAACGGAGACTAGTCCTGGAGGCGGAAGTACAGTGCCTACACTCTGAAGGAGGGTTGAGGTGTTGCAGTTATGAGGGTTATCTCAACTGTAATGTCAACACACCTCTGGCAAGATAACGATTGCATAAATGATGAATGTGTTTCATTTTTTGTGTGTCACGGTTCCTTGGTGAGAGATGACCAGTGTTCTGAGGTGTCACTCCTTCCTTCCAGCTAGTGCATTGCAAGTACTTTATTGAGTCCTCAGCAATTTATGTGTTTTACTAGTCTGGCAGTAAACAACTATACATTTTCTAGCTCTGGTATCTTTGCAAGGGGCGGTGGGCACTGTGTAGTGTTCCAGACGTGAGTGCGCAAGTGTTTGAAAATTCTTTCATACGTCTGAATTCTGGTTTTCTTCCCTTTCCTCTGTTATTTTATGACAGTGGTCTACTAGTTGTTTAACTTGTTCTCCAGGTACGTAGTGTGTTCTTTATCCTTCATTTCTGCGCTCCCGAAATGTTATCAGATATACCAGTATTTATTTTTTGCGTGTGTGTATACATATTTACTGACACGACATTTTCGGTTTGGTTAGGATTGGCTACATAAACGTATATAATTTATATTGGCTAGATTAATGTATATTTACATATATTCAGCAATAACGAAATTTAAAAAAAAGGGTGGCGTATGTCTGTGAGCACAGGGCGTATTGTAAAATGTGAAGCGTACGTTATTTTTGTAACATTTAAATAGTTAAATTTTATGAGTTAATATAGGCAGGATTTTTCTTTCTAGCTGGAAAGTCATGTTGTGTAATCTGTAGTTTGCATAAAAATATATTTTTTTAATCACACCCTTTAGTGTTTTTGTTATATTAGTGCAACTGACCTGTAGTTGTTTCTTATGTCTTTGTTGCCACCTCTGGGAAGTGGAGGCATATCCACGCTGCTTACAACCTCTACATTCTTTACCAGTGTGTTACTCGACAGAACGCTGAGTTACCCTCTCAGCGTATTTTGTCCCGTACTTTGGTCCAGTGGTCATGTGCATGGCGTGATGTTACGTTCTTTGTCTAGTTTGCAACATTTGTGTTAGTACACGTTATGTAATATATAGGCTGGGCCAGAGTACGCAAAAATTGTGAGTCTTCTATTTTCATGTGTTAGAAGTGAAGGACCTGTCACCACAACACTGTTGGGTCAGTGGTGGTGAACCTTCCTCACGTACACCACCACAACACTGTTGGGTCAGTGGTGGTGAACCTCCTCACGTACACCACCACAACACTGTTGGGTCAGTGGTGGTGAACCTTCCTCACGTACACCACCACAACACTGGGTCAGTGGTGGTGAACCTTCATCACGTACACCACCACAACACTGTTGGGTCAGTGGTGGTGAACCTTCCTCACGTACACCACCACAACACTGTTGGGTCAGTGGTGGTGAACCTTCCTCACGTACACCACCACAACACTGGATCAGTGGTGGTGAACCTTCCTCACGTACACCACCACAACACTGTTGGGTGTGGTGGTGAACCTTCCTCACGTACACCACCACAACTGTTGGGTCAGTGGTGGTGAACCTTCCTCACGTACACCACCACAACACTGTTGGGTCAGTGGTGGTGAACCTCCTCACGTACACCACCACAACACTGTTGGGTCAGTGGTGGTGAACCTCCCTCACGTACACCACCACAACACTGTTGGGTCAGTGGCGATGAACCTCCATCACGTACACAACCACAACATTGCTGGGTTAGTGGTGGTGGAGATTCCTCCCTCACGTACACCAACACACACTGCTGGGTCAGTGGTAGTGATGTATCTCCCTCCCTCACGTACACCAACACACACTGTTGGATCAGTGGTAGTGAGTAGCTCCTCCCTCACGTACACCAACACACACACTGTGGGTCAGTGGTGTGATGACCCCTCCCTCACGTACACCACACACACTGCTGGGTCAGTGAGTGATGAGCCTCCCTCACGTACACCACCACACACACTGCTGGGTCAGTGGTAGTGATGACTCCTCCTCACGTACACCACACACACTGCTGGGTCAGTGGTGTGAGCTCCCTCCCTCACGTACACCACACACACTGCTGGGTCAGTGGTAGTGATACTCCTCCTCACGTACACCACACACACACTGCTGGGTCAGTGGTGAGTGAGCTCCTCCCTCACGTACACCACACACACTGCTGGGTCAGTGGTAGTGAAGCCTCCTCACGTACACCACACACACTGCTGGGTCAGTGGTGGATGTAACCCTCCTCACGTACACCAACACACACTGCTGGGTCAGTGGTGTGATGTAACTCCTCCTCACGTACACCACACACACTGCTAGGTCAGTGGTAGTGATGTAGCTCCCTCCCTCACGTACACCAACACACACTGCTGGGTCAGTGGTAGTGATGTAGCTCCCTCCCTCACGTACACCAACACACACTGCTGGGTCAGTGGTAGTGATGTAGCTCCCTCCCTCACGTACACCAACACACACTGCTGGGTCAGTGGTAGTGATGTAGCTCCCTCCCTCACGTACACCAACACACACTGCTGGGTCAGTGGTAGTGATGTAGCTCCCTCCCTCACGTACACCAACACACACTGCTGGGTCAGCATAAAGTGTTGGCTTTAGTGGTCACGTGCACCTTACACATCAAGTGGCTGCGTAAATAACTCCGGCGTCAAATTCCCTTGTACGTCTTGGTCATGAAGCAGAAACAGGAGCACGTACAGTATGATCAACACACGACTACGCATGTACACCACAACTACGCAAGTGCTCCTTAACTACTCAACAAAGACATTTGCAGCATAAGTAAAACAATCACAAAAATACTATGGACCATTAGCACTGATGTTGCACCAAAATCTTTGTATATAAGAAACAAGATTGTTAAACACATTAAATCAGATCAATTGCACAACCCAGGGCAACATGGGTTTATAGCTGGGCTTTCCTGTCTCGCAATTGCTGGACCATTCTTACGTGGTCTTGGATACACTTCAGACAAACAAAATGAAGCTGTATTGTACACCGACTTTGGAAAGGCCTTCAGCAATTATGATCATGGTTTAATACCACAGAATGCAAGAGAATGGAATGAATGGAAAAATGGGCAGATGGATCTTAATTTCCAAACAGATCAAGCCCAAAGTGTATAATTGTCAACAGAGTAAAATCGGAGGCTACTACTGTGTAAACCTTTGCTTCTCAAGACGCAGTACTTGTTCCACTTCTGTTTGTCATTCATAGACAGTCATAAATTAAACCACTATATCATCTTTCGTAAACGATAATGTAATAAATATGAGGGTGGAAGCTTTGATATACCTTCCACACTTTTGACGGGTTTCCTATATCTCACTTCAGTATTTTATTAAAGAAGCGTGGAGATTTGGACTAGGTCCTCAAGTACCATTTATGTATATATTATCATGTACATCCCTCTCCTTCGTTCTAAATTATATATATTTATGGCTTTGCGACATTTCCATTAATTTAAATGCTTTATTGGAGGCATTGGAAGACGACCAAAACGCAGATGTGATTTACACAAATTTTGCAAAGGCGTTTGACAAATGCGATCATGGAGTGATAGCGCACAAAATGAGGGCCATAGGCATTACGGGGAAGGTAGGCAGATGGATTTTTGAGTTCCTAACACACAGAACACAAAAAGTAGTAGTGAACAGGGCAAGATCCAGCATCAATGAGGTCAAAAGCTCAGTGCCCCAAGGCACTGTCCTGGCACCTCTGCTGTTTCTCATCCTCATAGCAGACATAGATAAAAACACCCAGCACACTTTTGTATCATCATTTGCAGATGACACTAAAATAAGCATAAAAGTCACTACGGTAGAGGACACTGAAAAATTACAGGACATAAGCAGTGTCTTCCAGTGGGCAGTGGAGAACAACATGACGTTCAATGGTGATAAGTTTCAGCTGCTTAGGTATGGAAAAATGAACTCAAAAGGAACACTATATACAAAACGCAAGAGGTCACCACATAGAACGAAAGGAACACGTAAAGGACTTGGGAATAATTATGTCTGCTGATCTGTCTTTTAAAGACCATAACAAGAAAAGATCACAACAGCCAGGAAGATGACGGGGTGGGTATTGAGAACTTTCAAAACAAGGGAAATAATGCCGATGGTGACACTTTCAAATCGCTAGTGCTCCCTCACTTAGAATACTGCTCTGTGCTGACGGCCCCGTTCAGGGCAGGAGAAATATCAGAGCTGGAACAAATTCAGAGATCGTTTACGGCTCACATTGAGCCATTTAAACATCTAAATTATTGGGAACGCCTTCAAGTCTTGAACATGTATTCATTGGAGCGGAGGAGAGAGAGATACATGATAATATATACTTGGAAAGTACTTGAGGGCCTGGTCCCAAATCTGCACACTGCCATAACAACATACTGGAGTGAGAGATATGGGAAAAGTGTAAAATAAACCCAGTGAGGAGCAGGGGTGCGGTGGGAACAATACGGGAGCACTGTATTAACATCCGGGGTCCCAGATTATTCAACATCTTACCAGAAGATATCCGAAACACGGCTGGAACCAGTGTAGAAGCCTTCAAGAGGAAACTGGACAAGTATCTTCATCGGGTGCCAGATCAACCAGGCTGTGATGGATATGTGGGGCAGCGGGCCTCCAGCAGCAACAGCCTGGTTGACCAGGCAAGCACCAGACGAGCCTGGCCCATGGCCGGGCTCAGAGAGTAGATAAACTCTCGAAACTTCAAAGGTATATCAAAGGTACCCTGAAAGGAACAGTCAACACTGAACACACTACTCTGTGTTAGTTACCAGTTTGTCCTAGGTACATGTTGATTAGACACTAGGCCTGTTGTATGTGTGGTGTGTTTAAGTGCGCGCCCTACCTTTCTTGATGCTCTCTTTAGGCTTCTGTCTTCATCCTTTAATTATATTTTTTCCGGGATGAGCTGAAGCTCTAGGAACTGTGTGTGTGGTGTGGTGTGTGTGTTATTGTGTGGTGTGTGTGTTATTGTGTGGTGTGTGTGTTATTGTGTGGTGTGTGTGTTATTGTGTGGTGTGTGTGTTATTGTGTGGTGTGTGTGTATTGTGTGTGTGTGTGTATTGTGTGGTGTGTGTGTTATTGTGTGGTGTGTGTGTTATTGTGTGGTGTGTGTGTTTGTGTGTGTGTGTGTTATTGTGTGGTGTGTGTGTGTTATTGTGTGGTGTGTGTGTGTTATTGTGTGGTGTGTGTGTGTGTGTTATTGTGTGGTGTGTGTGTTATTGTGTGTGTGTGTGTGGTTATTGTGTGGTGTGTGTGTGTTATTGTGTGGTGTGTGTGTTATTGTGTGGTGTGTGTGTGTATTGTATGTGTGTGTGTGTTATTGTATGGTGTGTGTGTGGGGTGTGTGTGTGTGTGTGTGGTGTGTGTGTGGTGTGTGTGTGTGTGTGGTGTGTGTGTGTTGTGCGTGTATGTGGTGTGTGTGTGTATGTGGTGTGTGTATGTGGTGTGTGTGTGTATATGTGGTGTGTGTATGTCGTGAGAGAGAGAGAGAGAGAGAGAGAGAGAGCGCGAGCGCGCGCAAGCAAGCAAGCAGAGGCAGAGTCAATTTGAATAGTGTCACCATTGGCACTATTTCCCTTGTTTTGAAACTTATTATCTATTCCATCCTTTTCCTTGGCTTTCTTGACATTAGATCAGCTGACATTAATGAATATTTCCAGGTCTTTTAAATGTTCTTTACTTCTGTTTGGTGATCCTCTTGTATTTTGTATACACTGCCCCATTTGATTTCTTCATTCTTTCCATAACCTCTGGAATTTTTCACTATTTGAATTCTCCGCCATGTAATTCTCCAGTGCCCACTGGAAGACTTCGCTTTTTTTTTTTGTATCATCTGCAAATAATGACACGAAACTGCGGCAAACATCAGTCGAGGACAGATCTCCAAGCTGATGTAAACAAAGTCTTCCAGTGGGCCACTGAAAACTATAATTTTAAATAATTACAAACTAAAGTTGCTTCGTATGGAAAATTTAGAGTTAATTGTAATGTAGCATAAAATAAACTCTGGTAACTCGATTGAGCAGAAGTGAAATGTGAGGGACTTAGGAATAATATCAGATGATCCTGTCTTAAAGGATCACAACAGTGTTATCACAAACGCAGGGAAATTGATAAGGTGGATAACTAGAACCTTCAAAATGAGATGCCAAACCAGCAATGATACTTTTTAAGTCAAAATGAAGGAAACTCCACGAAAGATAAGAAAATGCCAGGATAGGTAACCAAAATTATCAAAAGAGAAATAATGGCCATGGTGACACTTTGAATCATTTGTGCTCTCTTACTTAGATTACTGTTCAGTGTTTACAGCTCTGGTTAAGGCAGAAGATGCATCAGATTATTATAATCAAATCAAATAGAAGCGCTAAACCACAGGGGTTAAGATGCATCAGAGCTCGAACAAATACAAATTTTGTCTACGGCCTGCATAGAGTGAACCAATAAAGCATATAGAGTACTGAAATATAGTGGGAGAGTACCTAATCTACATACAACCATAGCAACGTACTGGAGTAAAATTCAAATGTATAATAGACCTAGTAAAAAAAAAGTCATACATGTAATATGTTTCTGGGGGTCAACCCCCCCCTGCGACCCGGTCCCAGACCAGGCCTCCTAGTGAAACAAGGCTTCGTCAACAAGGCTTTTACTGCTGGCAGTCCACTGTACGAACCACTGCCCAGCTGATCAGTAACTGATTGGAGGAACTTGTCAGGTTCTCTCATGAAGACAGCTAGAGGTTTTTTGGTAATTCCCCTTATGCATGTTGGGAGGGCGGTGAAGAGTCAGGGATATCTGAAACTCATCAAATTCTCTGTGCACTCGTTGAGCTCCTGCTTTATGGAGGTATTTGGCACTATCTACCAAGTCTCTTGTTATCACATAGTGATTTCAGTGTTCAGGTTTGGGACCAGTACCTCTAGGATTTTCCAGGTGTAAATTATGATGTATTTTTCTTGACTACGTTCCAAGGAATACAGTTGGGACTTGAGTTGCTAGTAACTCAGATGCTTGACTGTAAGTTCTCTGTACATTTTCCAGTTTGGCAATCTCGTCTGCTTTGAAAAGAGTCGTTAGTATGCAGCAGTATTCTAGCCTGAAGAGAGGAAGTGACTTGGAGTATCATCATTGCTTCACAAACTCTTGTTTTGAAAGTTCTAGTTATCCAGCCTATAGTTTTCCTTGCTGTAGCAATGACAATATTATCGTGATCCTTGAATGCTAGATCTTCTGACATCATTACTCCGAGGTCTTGCACATGAAGCTTTCACTCTATTAAATAATTTGAGTTTGATCTGTATAGTGCATACTCTGTTAGTCTTTATTTTCCTTCATTCTATGGTACAGCAGTTGTATGGAGGAAATAAAGATTGGGAATAATAAGGGAACACTGTCAATTACTCAGCCAGTTGATATTGGCGATATTGCAGGAACAAGTGTAGAAAATTGCAAGAGGAAACTGGATCTATACATTTGCTGAGTGCCAGATGAATAAGGCTTTAATTTGTGGGCTTGCAGGCACCCAACAGCAAAGCCTTGTTAACCAGGCAGCTAACAGGGACGCCTCGCCTTGAACCGGGGTGCGGGAGGAAAAAAACTCAGATACCATCTCCAGGTAAATCACCTATTTTCTCTAGACTGGAATATTAATGCACACTTATCATATTCATTACCATGATCTAGTTAAGTGTATATGGACTTCAGTAAGGCTTTTGATAGAGTCCCACATCAGAGGCTGCTGAGGAAACTTAAGGCACACAGAATAGGAGAAATTATTTCCTGGGTTGAGGCACTGTTGACAAATAGGCAGCAGAGAGTTTGCATAAATGGGGAGAAATCAGAGTTTGGGCACATCACAAGCGGTGTTCCACAAGGGTCAGTGCTGGGCCCTTTGTTGTTCACAATTTACATAACCGACATAGATGAGGGAATAAATAGCAACATAAGCAAATTTGCTGATGACACCAAAGTAGGCCATCCGATTCATTCTAATGAGGACATCGGAGCACTCCAGGAAGTTTTGAATAGACTGATGCAGTGGTCGGAGAAGTGGCAGATGTAGTTTAATATAGACAAATGCAAAGTTCTAAATGTTGGACAGGAAAATAACCATGCCACATATAAACTAATGTAGATCTTAATATTACTGATTGCGAAAAGGATTTAGGAGTTCTGGTTAGCAGTAATCTAAAACCAAGTGTTCGCAATAAAGCAAACAGAATCCTTGGCTTCATATCAAGAAGCATAAATAATATAAGTCCTCAGGTTGTTCTTCAACTCTATATATCTTTGGTTAGGTCTCATTTAGATTATGCTGCACAGTTTTGGTCACTGTATTACAGAATGTATATAAATGCACAGGAAAACGTACAGAGGAGGATGACAAAGTTGATCCCAGGTATCAGAAATCTTCCCTACGAGGATAGACTGAGGGCCCTGAATCTGCACTCTCTAGAAAGGCGTAGAATTAGGGGGGACATGATTGAGGTGTATAAATGGAAAACAAAAATAAATAAAGGGGGTGTAAATAACGTGCTAAAAATATCTAGCTAAGACAGGACTCGCAGCAATTGTTTTAAGTTGGAAAAATTCAGATTCAGGAAAGATATAGGAAAGCACTGGTTTGGCAATAGAGTTGTGGATGAGTGGAACAAACTCCCGATTACCGTCATAGAAGCTAAAACGTTGTGTACCTTTAAAAATAGGTTAGATAATTACATAAATGGGTGTGGGTGGGTGTGAGTTGGACCTGACTAGCTTGTGTTGATGGGTCTGATGCCGTGCTCCTTAAGTGGGTGTGACCTGCCCTGACTAGCCTTGGGCCGGTGGATGACTTGGACCTGCCTCGCATGGGCCAGTAGGCCTGCTGCAGTGTTCCTTTCTTATGTTATTATGTAATCTTTGCATTTTGTATAAATTCAGTCTCTTGAACTGTTCTCCATGGATTATAAAGGAGAATGCTACATTACAATTTATACCTGGAAAATTATGTAGGGATTGGTTCCAAATCTGCACATTGAAATTACTCCATATAAAAAATAGAAGCTTGGCAGACGACGCAAAATAGCCCTAATGAAAAGCAGGGTCGTAGTTAGTGCACTGAGAGAGAAATGTAATAATTGTCAAGCGACCAACACTTCTCAAAATCCTCCCTTCATACATAAGTGGAATTAATATCCCCCCCAAAAAAAAAAAAAAATATTTTCAAAGAAGGAACATGATACAGTAAGTAGTTCCTGAACAGCCAGTTTGCGACTGACACAAACAACCTGGTTGATCAGCCGTGAGATCTGATCTAGGAACAGGCCGCGGGTAGTGACGCCCGAAATAGTCTTGAGGTAATCATCAGGAGGAATCAGGTGGTGTGGGTTGGAGGGAGGGATCATGTACCTGTCATGCGGGTGGGAGGGATTGTGTAATTACCTAGCACTGGTGGTAGGGAGGGAGGGATCATGTACCTGTCATGCGGGTGGGAGGGATTGTGTAATTACCTAGCACTGGTGGTAGGGAGGGAGGGATCATGTACCTGTCATGAGAGTGGGAGGGATTGTGTAATTACCTAGCACTGGTGGTAGGGAGGGAGGGAGGGATCATGTACCTGTCATGCGAGTGGGAGGGATTGTGTAATTACCTAGCACTGGTGGTAGGGAGGGAGGGATCATGTACCTGTCATGCAGTGGGAGGGATTGTGTAATTACCTAGCACTGGTGGGAGGGAGGGAGGGAGGGAGGGAGGGATCATGTACCTGTCATGGGGGTGGGAGGGATTGTGTAATTACCTAGCACTTGTGGTAGGGAGGAGGATCATGTACCTGTCATGCGGGTGGGAGGATTGTGTAATTACCTAGCACTGGTGGGAGGGAGGGAGGGATCATGTACCTGTCATGCAGTGGGAGGGATTGTGTTATTACCTAGCACTGGTGGGAGGGAGGGAGGGATCATGTACCTGTCATGCGGGTGGGAGGGATTGTGTAATTACCTAGCACTGGTGGTAGGGAGGGATCATGTACCTGTCATGCGAGTGGGAGGGATTGTGTAATTACCTAGCACTGGTGGTAGGGAGGGAGGGATCATGTACCTGTCATGCGAGTGGGAGGGATTGTGTAATTACCTAGCACTGGTGGGAGGGAGGCAGGGAGGGATCATGTACCTGTCATGCGAGTGGGAGGGATTGTGTAATTACCTAGCACTGGTGGTAGGGAGGGAGGGATC
Organism: Cherax destructor; assembly: GCA_009830355.1. Classification (NCBI taxonomy): domain Eukaryota; kingdom Metazoa; phylum Arthropoda; class Malacostraca; order Decapoda; family Parastacidae; genus Cherax; species Cherax destructor. The sequence goes on from WNWK01000995.1 coordinate 243,089, forward strand.
ATGTACCTGTCATGAGTGGGAGGGATTGTGTAATTACCTAGCACTGGTGGTAGGGAGGGAGGGATCATGTACCTGTCATGCGGGTGGGAGGGATTGTGTAATTACCTAGCACTGGTGGGAGGGAGGGAGGGATCATGTACCTGTCATGCGAGTGGGAGGGATTGTGTAATTACCTAGCACTGGTGGTAGGGAGGGAGGGAGGGATCATGTACCTGTCATGCGAGTGGGAGGGATTGTGTAATTACCTAGCACTGGTGGTAGGGAGGGAGGGAGGGGTCATGTACCTGTCATGCGAGTGGGAGGGATTGTGTAATTACCTAGCACTGGTGGGAGGGAGGGATCATGTACCTGTCATGCGAGTGGGAGGGATTGTGTAATTACCTAGCACTGGTGGGAGGGAGGGGTCATGTACCTGTCATGCGAGTGGGAGGGATTGTGTAATTACCTAGCACTTGTGGTAGGGAGGGAGGAGGGAGGGATCATGTACCTGTCATGAGTGGGAGGGATTGTGTAATTACCTAGCACTGGTGGTAGGGAGGAGGAGGGATCATGTACCTGTCATGCGAGTGGGAGGGATTGTGTAATTACCTAGCACTGGTGGGAGGGATCATGTACCTGTCATGCAGTGGGAGGGGTTGTGTAATTACCTAGCACTTGTGGTAGGGAGGGAGGATCATGTACCTGTCATGCGAGTGGGAGGGATTGTGTAATTACCTAGCACTGGTGGTAGGGAGGGAGGGAGGGATCATGTACCTGTCATGCAGTGGGAGGGATTGTGTAATTACCTAGCACTGGTGGTAGGGAGGGAGGGATCATGTACCTGTCATGCAGTGGGAGGGATTGTGTAATTACCTAGCACTGGTGGTGGGAGGGAGGGAGGGATCATGTACCTGTCATGCGAGTGGGAGGGATTGTGTAATTACCTAGCACTGGTGGTAGGGAGGGAGGGATCATGTACCTGTCATGCGAGTGGGAGGGATTGTGTAATTACCTAGCACTGGTGGGAGGGAGGGATCATGTACCTGTCATGCGAGTGGGAGGGATTGTGTAATTACCTAGCACTGGTGGTAGGGAGGGAGGGATCATGTACCTGTCATGCGGGTGGGAGGGATTGTGTAATTACCTAGCACTGGTGGGAGGGAGGCAGGGAGGGATCATGTACCTGTCATGCGAGTGGGAGGGATTGTGTAATTACCTAGCACTGGTGGGAGGGAGGGATCATGTACCTGTCATGCGAGTGGGAGGGATTGTGTAATTACCTAGCGAGTTTATCTACTCTCTGAGCCCGGCCATGGGCCAGGCTCGTCTGGTGCTTGCCTGGTCAACCAGGCTGTTGCTGCTGGAGGCCCACTTGGCAGAGGTACATGTCCAGTCTCTTCTTTCCGCAGTATTTCTGACATTTTGTCATACTATGTTAATCTGAGCCCATGAATGTTGATAGCTCCTTTGCATAAAGGAGGCAGTAGAGCACTAGTCAAAATGACACACCAGTAAATACCCTTAACATCACACATCATAAAACTCTTCCAAAGAAGAAACCAGATTACAAAATTTGTGGAACAATACAATCTGCAAAACCCAAACCAGCATCGACTTAGAGCTGGAGATGATGTTTGTCACTGCTACTAAATAGTATTACAAAATTACGGAAGCGTTGCAAGGAAAACTAAAATTTAAATGTGGTACACATGATTTTCACGAAGGCATTGTACACAGGTGATTATGGCGGCTTGTACGCAAAAATAATGGCAATGAGTATAAAGGGGAAAGGAAAATGAATATTCAACTTTCAGATGGATAAACAGAAATAGTAAATAGAGGAAAACAAGCATTAGCAAATTAAAAAAAAAGCACGGTCCTGGCGCCTCTGTTTATTAAAAATCGCAACAGACATATATAAAACACTAAACAGTTTCGTATCATTATTTTCAGATACCAAAATATATATAAAAATCACCTCTGTAGAAGACACGGAAAAATTGCAAAAAATATATAAGGAAAGTTTTCCAGTGGGCAGTGTATAATAATTTGACGTTCATTGGTGATAAGTTCCAATTGCTTTAGTTATGGAAAGAATGAAGAACTTAAAAGGGACGCTGTATTCAAAACCCAAGATGATGATCACAGTGAGTGGAACATGTTGAAGAACTTGGAGTAATTATGTCAGCTGACCTTTTTTTTAAGGAACGTAATAAGGCAAATGTCACAACAGCCAGGAAAATGTGGTGGATGAGGAGACCTTTAAAAATCTAGGGGAAATAACGCCAATGGTTACTATTCAAATTGCCTGTGCTTCCAGATGACGGGGTGGGTATTGAGAACTTTCAAAACAAGGGAAATAATGCCGATGGTGACACTCTTCAAATCGCTAGTGCTCCCTCACTTAGAATACTGCTCAGTGCTGACGGCCCCGTTCAGGGCAGGAGAAATATCAGAGCTGGAACAAATTCAGAGATCGTTTACGGCTCGCATTGAGCCATTAAACATTAAATTATTGGGAACACCTTCAAGTCTTGAACATGTACTTTATTGGAGCGAGGAGAGAGAGATACATGATAATATATACTTGGAAAGTACTTAGGGCCTGGTCCCAAATCTGCACACTGCCATAACAACATACTGGAGTGAGAGATATGGGAGAAAGTGTAAAATAAACCCAGTGAGGAGCAGGGGTGCGGTGGGACAATACGGGAGCACTGTATTAACATCCGGGGTCCCAGACTATTCAACATCTTACCAGAAGATATCCGAAACACGGCTGGAACCAGTGTAGAAGCCTTCAAGAGGAAACTGGACAAGTATCTTCATCGGGTGCCAGATCAACCAGGCTGTGATGGATATGTGGGGCAGTGGGCCTCCAGCAGCAACAGCCTGGTTGACCAGGCAAGCACCAGACGAGCCTGGCCCATGGCCGGGCTCAGAGAGTAGATAAACTCTCGAAACTATATCAAATTCAGGGCATGGGAAATAACAGCTGGAACAGAGAGATCATATATGACCTGCATACAGCCTTCAGGCACACTACACACTATGGGAGTAAGAAGGGCCTGTCTTCCCGCCTGTGTTAAGACACTATTAGAGAACTGTATCAACATCTGTGGATCTAGACAATTTAGCATCTTACAGAGGATATTAGAAATGCCACTGGAACAAGTGTAGAAGCCTTCAAAAGGAAACTCAACAAGTACCTCCGCCAAGTGCCAGGTCAACCAAGCTGTGATGGATGCCAGCATAAACGTTCCACCCAAAAATATTCACAAAAAATAAGTTTGGTTGATCAGGTGAACTCCAGACAAGCCTGGCTCAGTTTACTGCTGAAGTAGGAAAACTTGAATCCCGCCATTGCCATATCTATATGGACCTGCTGGCTCACATAGCCCTCAGAGCCTAATTGATTAGGCACCTGGGAGGTACTGAAGACTTGTGCACATGTTCCATCAGTATTTTTCATCTGCTTGCCATACCAAGATCTTGATAATATATATTTCAATACTGCCGTTGTTTGAGCCCAAGTACTCATGGAGGATGTTAAAAGAGAATGGGCATACACTCGGTGGTCACTTTATTAGGTACACCTTATTAATGTAAATATCTAGCCAACCAATCATGTTGCAGCACCTCGATGTTTGAAAGCATGCAGACATGGTCATGGTGTTGAGTTGTTGCTCAAGCCAGTCATCAGAATGGAGAAAAAATATGATCTAAGCGACTTTGACCGATGAATGATTGTTAGTGCCAGACGGGATAATTTGAGTACCTCAGAAACTGCTGATGTCCTGGGATTTTCACTCAGAACAGTTTGTAGAGTTTACTGAAAGTGGTGTGAAAAAGCAAAACATCAAGTGAGCGGCATATCTGAGGGCCAAAATCTCTGTTAATGAGATAAGTCAGATGAGAATGGCCAGACTTCTTCCAGCTGACAGGAAGGCGACAGTAACTCAAATAACTACATGTTACAATAAAGGAAGAAGCACAGGATCTCTGAGTGTAGAACCTTTGATATCCCTTAGATGAGTTTCGAGAATCTTACTACTTCTGGAGCCTGTTGAATAATCTGGGGCCCCGGATGTTGATACAGTGTTCCCACCGCACCCCTGCTTTTCACTTTGTTTATTTTGCACTTCCTCCCATATCTCTCACTCCAGTATGGTATGGCAGTGTGCAGATTTGAAACCAAGCCCTCGAGTACTTCCCAGGTATATATTATCATGTATCTCTCTCTGTCTCCCCTGTACTCCAGTGAGTACATACGACTTTAAGGCATTCCCAGTAATTTAAGTGCTTTACTGGCTCTGAGGGCTGTAAACGATCTCTGTATTTGTTCCAGCCCTGATAGTTCTCTAGCCCTGTATGGGGCTGTGCTAAGGGAAATTGAGGCTACAGTGGGCACAGGCTCACCAAAACTGGACAGTTAAAGATTGGAAAAACATTGCCTGGTCTGAGAAATCGCAAATGTCTGCTGCGACATACAGATGGTAGGATCAGAATTTGGCACACTTTTGGGATGTGGTGGAACAGGCGATTCAGAGCATGAATGTGCAGCAAACAAATCTGCAGCAACTGAGTGATGCTCTCATGTCAACATGTACCAGAATCACTAGGTAATGTTTCCAGCACCTTGTTAAATCCATGCCACGAAGATTTAAGGGTATTCTGAGGGCGAAGAGGGATCCTACCCAGTACTAGAAGGGTGTACCCAATAAGTGGCCACCGAGTATAATTTCCCCTCCATGTAATGATGGCAACCATTACATCTGCAGCGAGTGTGGCCTTGGTTGTTGTTGATTCTTTTGAGTGTATGATTAAATTATCTCCTTATATCTAGGTTTTCATGTCTGTCTTCCATCCTTTGCAATTTATTGACAGTCATCTGTCATTGTAGCTGTGGCAAGATGACAGAAGCTCACATTAATATCTTATTATATTTTAACATAACTTTCTCTTTTTTCAGGTGAGTGAAGCAAGTATTGGTTCGTTACGCAGCGTCGTGTGCAGGCAAGTGTGGGAGATCAGGAGGGTATTGTGAGGGTGACAGGCAGGATCGGGGGAACAAGAGGGAATTTGGGAAGCACGGGGAGGGAAAGGGGAATAACCCCAAGGGTTTAGGGAGGAACGGGGAGGGGCAGGAGTGGACCATGAGTGTTTTCGAGGGCACGAGGAGAGGCAAGAAGGACCACGAGGATTGTGGGAGTTATAGAGTGGGATCATGAGCTCCCTTTGGGTTATGTGAGGCACAGGGAATGGAAGAAAGCATGTAATGAGTTGTGGTAGGCACGAAGTGTGTTGTGTATGAGTTCAAACCCCGGCTCCTCCCATGGGTATGGGCACTCAAGATGTAGGCACCGAGCTGATAGGATACACAAAGGATACACTGGCAGACGTCACGACCTTCAACCTAATAAAGCACGACAGAGCAATTGTGTATTTCTCCAAACGCCTCCGTAAGATTCTTCGAACCCATCCACAACTGAAGGTGTTGAAGAATCTTGGTACCCTTACCCTTAGTTTACCCATCACATCCCTGCTTTTTATTGGAGGTATTTGCACTATCGGCCAAACTTGTTACTTAACATGGGGTAATATCGGTGTCCAGTTTTGGAACCAATCTCTCTAGAATTTTCCTGGTGTAGGTTACGGCTCATCTGCTGGTAATCATCCCGTGGGAAAGTGACCCTTCGCTGCCACACGTGCAGGGACTATTCCACACCCTACAGTAAACAGTATTACATCACAACTATAGCTGATATATGCACGTTACTCCATTTGGAGTAACGTTCATATATCAGGAAAGGAGACATTCTCGGTCAGCCAGAACGACCCAGAATGTTTACTTTCCTTCATTTTTCATTTACGTTTCAAGGAATGCAGTTTAAAGGATTTCAGACATTATCAGTGTTTCAGATGTTGCTTGAATCTACATGAGCTATGAAGGTTCCCTCTACATTTTTCGGTTCTGCAGTTTCTCTTGCCTTGAAGGGGTCGTTAGTATATATTAGTATTCCAGCCTATATATAAAGAACAAGTGACGTGTAGAGAATCATCTATGAGTCAGTATCTCTTGTTTTGAGTAGAAAAAACTCGTATACGGACGATGAACAGGAAATGAGTGAAATTCTAAAAGAACAGTATGAGTCAGTGTTCAGCAACCCACTAAATGACAGCAAGGTAGAAAATGCAGAAATATTTTTCACTCCAGCAGAAGGCTGCGCAGACCACCTAACCGACATTAGTACAAATCCCATAGATTTCGAAAAAGAAATGGCCAACATGCCCACTCACTCAGCACCTGGACCAGATTCATGGAATGCTTTATTTATAAAGCAGTGCAAAGTACCATTAGCAAGAGCCCTTAGTATTCTGTGGAGAAAGAGCTTAGATCTAGGTGAAATTCCAGAGGCCTTAAAGAGTGCAGACATAGCTCCTTTGCATAAGGGAGGTAGTAGAGCACTAGCTAAAAATTACAGACCAGTAGCCCTCACTTCTCACATCATAAAAATCTTTGAAAGAGTGATGAGACGGCAGATTACAAAGTTCATGGACCAGCACAACCAACATAACCCGAACCAGCATGGCTTTAGAGCGGGTCGATCATGCCTGTCACAGCTGCTGAACCATTATGACAGAATTACGGAGGCATTGGAGGACGACCAAAACGCAGATGTGATTTACACAGATTTTGCAAAGGCGTTTGACAAATGCGATCATGGAGTGATAGCGCACAAAATGAGGGCCATAGGCATTACGGGAAGGTAGGCAGATGGATTTTGAGTTCCTAACACAAAGAACACAAAAGTAGTAGTGAACAGGGCAAGATCCAGCATCAGCGAGGTCAAAGCTCATTGCCCCAAGGCACTGTCCTGGCACCTCTGCTGTTTCTCATCCTCATAGCAGACATAGATAAAAACACCCAGCACACTTTGTATCATCATTTGCAGATGACACTAAAATAAGCATGAAAGTCACTACGGTAGAGGACACTGAAAAATTACAGGAGGACATAAGCAGGGTCTTCCAATGGGCAGTGGAGAACAACATGACGTTCAATGGTGATAAGTTTCAGCTGCTTAGGTATGGAAAAATGAAGAACTCAAAAGGAACACTATATACAAAACGCAAGAGGGTCACCACATAGAACGAAAGGAACACGTAAAGGACTTGGGAATAATTATGTCTGCTGATCTGTCGTTTAAAGACCATAACAAGACAAAGATCACAACAGCCAGGAAGATGACGGGGTGGGTATTGAGAACTTTCAAAACAAGGGAAATAATGCCGATGGTGACACTATTCAAATCGCTAGTGCTCCCTCACTTAGAATACTGCTCAGTGCTGACGGCCCCGTTCAGGGCAGGAGAAATAGCAGAGCTGGAACAAATCCAGAGATCGTTTACGGCTCACATTGAGCCATTGAAACATCTAAATTATTGGGAACGCCTTCAAGTCTTGAACATGTACTCATTGGAGCGGAGGAGAGAGAGATACATGATAATATATACATGGAAAGTACTTGAGGGCCTGGTCCCAAATCTGCACACTGCCATAACAACATACTGGAGTGAGAGATATGGGAGAAAGTGTAAAATAAACCCAGTGAGGAGCAGGGGTGCGGTGGGGACAATACGGGAGCACTGTATTAACATCCGGGGTCCCAGACTATTCAACATCTTACCAGAAGATATCCGAAACACGGCTGGAACCAGTGTAGAAGCCTTCAAGAGGAAACTGGACAAATATCTTCACCAGGTGCCAGATCAACCAGGCTGTGATGGATATGTGGGGCAGCGGGCCTCCAGCAGCAACAGCCTGGTTGACCAGGCAAGCACCAGACGAGCCTGGCCCATGGCCGGGCTCAGAGAGTAGATACTCTCGAAACTCTTCAAAGGTATATCAAAGGTAAATCAATTATTATAATACACAGTTTAGTGTGATACAAATATTGTTGTGATACCTCATGTGAGATCGTCTTTGAATTCCTTCGAATTGATAGATTTTCTTCACTTTGACTCGACTTGGTTACCTGTAGGTTACCTCCAGTTGCTTCTGGAGATCACCGCCCTCATGGCCCAGTCTCAGACCAGGCCTTATTGTTGCTGGCGTGATCAATCAGGCTGTTTTTAGTTCACAACTTGGCTGATAAAGAACTGATTTGAGGAACCTGTCGAGATCCCTTCTGAAGACAGCTATGGATCTATTAATAATTTTCCATATGATGTTGAAGAGTCGTCGTCCCTTTACATTTATTGACTTTTATCTTCATTCCTCCCCTGCTCTTCATCTGAGGTTTGCTGCACCGCCTGCCAAGGCTGACAGTTTGCGCTACCCATCCTATACTTCCCTTTTCTTTTGTGTATTAACATCCTGACTGGAAAGTCTGGGATACGATTTTAATGTTTTGTGAAATGCAGTATACGGTTCTCTTCTTAGTGAGGAAGACCGTGTAAAAAGTTGCACTCATTATCCCAGCAAGCTTTTGTTTTAGTGATGGCTGATGTATTTATTACAAATTTGATTACATATTTTTGTTAAATGAGCACCAGGGTACTATTAATGTCCCATCTTCAAAATTATATTTTACCAGTGTTTGAAATGTCCAGTAGTTTTAGCACAGTATATGTAGTATGTGTTACTATGCTAATGATAAAATACCTATTTTTGGGCTGACATTTACTGGTAAAAAAATGTAATGTTAAACCAGGAGTGTTGTTCCCGTAGAGTATATTAAAGGTGCACATGGGTCGTGTGAGAGGTGGTTGTTGTCAGCTGGGAGTAGAAGCAAGCAAACAGAGGAGGGAAGACACCAAGTGGATATGTATATATTTGTGTGTGTGTGTATATATATATATATATATATATATATATATATATATATATATAATTTATAAATTATATATATAAATTATATAAATAACACACACACACACACACATATATATATCACAGTCTTGCCAGAGGCGCGCAGAGACGACAGTTTAGATGTCCCTCTAAACAGAAAATATCCTAAATCCCTCCTTTAGAATGCAGGCACTGTACTTCTCACCTCCAGGACTCAAGTCCGGCTAACCGGTTTTCCTGAATCCTTTCACATAGTCAGTGTTTAGCAATCCATTAAACGAAACGAGAAAGGAGAAAGCAGAATTTTATTTTTCGTTACCTCTGAAGGCCACACAGATCACATAACTGAGATAAATACAAATCCTTATGAATTCGAAAAAGAAATGGAAAAGATGCCCACTCATGCAGCACCTGGACCGGATTCGTGGAATTTAAGTTCAAATGTGTGTGGACATAGCTCTTGTGCATACAGGGGCAGTAGAGCACTAGCCAAAAAAAATGCTGAGCAGTAACTCTAACATCATACACCATAAAAATCATTGAAAGGGTGATGAAACATATTACATAATTTATGGACCAACATAACCCAAACCAACATAATTTAAAACAGGTAGATATGCTTATCACAGCCACTAAACCACTGACAGAATTACGGAGACATTGGAAGAAAAAACAAAACGCAGATGTGGTCTACACGGATTTCACGAAGGCATTTGACAGATGTGATCTTTGAGTCATTGCTCATAAATTGAGAGCTTTAGGTATAACGGGGAAAGTACGCAAATGGATTTTCATTTTTCTGACAAACGGAACACAGGGTAGTAATGGACAGAACAAAATCCAGCATTAGCAAAGTAAAATGTTCAGTAACCTAAGGCAATATCCTGGAGCCTTTACTGTTTCTTATCCTCATATCAGACAGATAAAAACACTCGCCACAGTTATGTATCATTTACAGACGATACCAAAATAAGCATGAAAATCACCTCGGTAAAGGACACGATAAAAAGTTGCGTCTTCTGCTGTATCTGGTGATGGTGTGAGGCTTCTGTTAGTACTGGCGGCGGCGACGACGTTGATGGTGCTGCTGCTGCTGCTGGTTATGCTGCTGCTGCTGGTTATGCTGCTGCTGCTGGTTATGCTGCTGCTGCTGGTTATGCTGCTGCTGCTGGTTATGCTGCTGCTGCTGGTTATGCTGCTGCTGCTGGTTATGCTGCTGCTGCTGGTAATAGAGGCTTTGCTGCTATTGGTGGTGGCGGTGCTGCTACTGCTGCTGCTGGGGCTTCTGCTGCTTGTGGTGGTGGTAATAGATATATTGTTACTATTAGTGGTGGCGGTGCTGCTGCTTCTTGTAGTAGTACTGTCGATTATGGTTAACAAGGGGGTCGCAGGTATTGTTCTGGAACCTTGAAAAGTTGTGATGTTGGCGGCCTTGACTAGTTATACAAGGCGGTGGGGGTACGGGAGACCAAGCTTGCTGGTGCTGAAGGTGGTGGTAGTGTTAGTGATGGTTGTGCTGCTTCAAGTTACAATGGTGGAATAAGTCACTATGGTAGTTACCGTGACTGGTCCCAGCAGTAATATATATAAAAAGAAATATGATCTAATAAGGTATGATAGATAATAAGGAAGGAATGTAACACTTTGCTAGACTGGAGCATTGGTAAACTGTATAGCTACCTGACTCCGTGCATTATGTACTAACTAGAATGTAAGGAAGCTACTACCCACAAATCTCCAGCTGTTCAGATTTCCTGCTCAACTTAGCCTTCACAGTATTGCAACTAAACATGCTGAAGGCGCCATAGTGTGGGATATGAAAGTAGACCATGCGGCGCACGTTATTCCACTGAGCTAATATAGAAAATGTCAACATGTCGATAAGGTTGTAATTAATCATAAAAACCTGTGGACAAAAAAAAAATTGCAGGAAGGTATATGCAGGATTTTCCATTTGGCAATTGCAAACGTGACGATAAGTTGCAGCTGCTTATTGGGTCACTGTTTACAAAATCCAAGAGGATCATCTAAGAGCAGGAAAGGAAGGAACACGTGAAAGATCAGGAGTGATTATGTTGACTGACCTTTCTTACAAAGAACACAAGACAAATGTCACGACAGCCAGTAAAATGATGGGGTGGATAATGAGAAGTTTCAAAACAATGGAAACTGTGCTATTGGTGACACTATTCATATCGCTTGTGCTCTGTCGATTAGAGTATTTTTCATTGTTGACGGCCCATTCAAAGCAGGGAAGATATAATAGCTCGAACACATAGAGATCATATACTGCCCTCATAGTCAATAAGAATTTAACTTACTGGGAACGAATCAGAATCCTAAAAATATACTCGCTAGAGTGAAGGAGGGAGAGACACATGAAAAGTACTCCCTCCCTTCCCCAACTTTCCTCTCTCCCTCTACTGTCTTCCCCTCCCTCCCTTTCTCTCACTTTCGTGGGTGAGATGAAGAAGAGAGGGAGAGGCAAAGGAAGAAGTGGGTGCTACATACGCTGCCTGATTCCTTAAAGGCGAACTCCCATGCAGTCCAGCCAGCCAGCGCTGTCAGCCCAGCTAGTCAGGCAGCCCAGCCAGCCAGCCCTTCCTGTCAGGCAGCTCAGACTGCCAGCCAGCCAGCCCAGACAGCCTCCCAGCCAGTCAGCCCTGCCAGTCCAGCCAGCCCTGCTAGCCAGCCCTGCCAGCCAGCCCTGACAGTCCAGCCAGCCCTGCCAGCCTAGCCCAACCCAGCCAGCCTAGCTCAGCTCGGCCAGCCCTTCCAGCCCAGCCAGCCAGTCCAGCCCAGCCAGGCCACAAAGGTGGCAGTAAAGCAATAACAAAAATTATAGACCAATAGCACTGTCCCACATGAAAGTCTTTGAAAGGGTTCTAAGAAGCAAGATCGCCAACCACTTGGATACCCAACAAGTGCACAGCCCAGGGTAGCATGGATTTAGAGCAGGTCGCTCCTGTCTCACAACTACTGGACCACTATGAGATTGTCTTGGATGGACTGGTGGAAAACAGAATGTGCATGAAGTATACACAAACTGCAATAGCCTTCAAGTGCGATCATGTTGTAATAGCACACAAAATGCGTGATAAAGGAATAACGGGAAAAGTGGATAGATGGGTCTTTAACTTTCTAACCAATGGAATGCTGTATAGTAAACAGTTAAATCAGTGAAAAGCTCTGTTTCACAAGGTACAATACTCACCCCCATCCTCTTCCTCATTCTCATATCTGATATAGACAGAAGGGAACTATAGCACTTTGTCTTCCTTTGTTGACTATACAAGAATTTGCCGCAGTCATCCGTTGTGGACACTGCAAACAATGTGAAGTTCAATGAGGACAAATGTGAAGGACTTAATAGTGATATGTCGTAGGATCTCACTTTCAAAGATCACAACAATGTTATTATCACATCCGCAAGGAAAATGATAGGATGACTAATGAGAACCTTCAAAACAAGGGATGCCATGCCAGTGATGATCCTCTTGGTCACTTTTTCTCTCTAGGCTGGATTGCTGCTCTACACTAACTGTCCCTTTCAAGGCAGGTGAAATTGCAGATCAATAGAATATGCAGAAAACTTTTACTGCATTTTTAAGTAGTCAAGCACCTCATTTACTAGAAATGATTGAAGTCTCTTGACTCGTACTTCTTAGAACCCAGCCGAGAAAGATGCATCAGAATTTACACCTGGAAAATCCTAGTGGGACTAGTCCCAAATCTACACAGAAATCACTCCCTACGAAAGCAAAAGACTAAGCAGGCGGTGCAGCATGCCACCAATGAAAAGTAGGTTGTGCCATGAGTAAACTAAGAGAAAAGTGTCAGGGGCTCAAGACTGTTCAGCAGCCTTCATTCATACATAAGGGGAATTGCCAGAAGACCTCTGGTTGTCTTCAGGAGGGAACTGGATACTGATGATTGTTACTGTGTATGATACTGATGATTGTTACTGTGTATGATACTGATGATTGTTACTGTGTATGATACTGATGATTGTTACTGTGTATGATACTGATGATTGTTACTGTGTATGATACTGATGATTGTTACTGTGTATGATACTGATGATTGTTACTGTGTATGATACCGATGATTGTTACTGTATGTTATGGTACTGATGATTGTTACTGTGTGTATGATTCTGATTGTTACTGTATGATACTGATGATTGTTACTGTGTGTATGACACTGATGATTGTTACCGTATGTTATGATACTGATGGTTGTTACTGTGTATGTTATGCACAGTAATGAATTGCATTGTAATGTAGTGTTTTAGAATTATAGTAATTATACAGAACACTATATATATACACACACACACATATATATATATATTATATATTTTGGGAGGTACCACCTCTGGAACTGTCCTGGGGACCCTCATCCTCAGAGAAAAGAATAAACTTACTTCAGGGAAAACTCAAGGTTCTCCCTGAAGCTGTTTGAAAATTGTCTTCTCCTACCACCCCCTATATTTTATGTAGATTTTATTTAAAGAAAATAAATTGACAAAGATACAATAGGGAGTAGAACAACATAGATAACTCAGAGCTACTATTATATATATATATATATATATATATATATATATATATATATATATATATATATATATATATATTGTGTGTGTGTTTTTTTGTTTAATACTATAATTTAAACTACATTACAATAATCATTATTGATAAAACCAGTAACAACCATCAGTATCATAACATAAGTAACAATCATAGTGTCATATATATATATATATATATATATATATATATATATAAATGACACTGATGATTTACAGAGAATGAATACTTACTGGTCGTCTCTGAGCGTTAAAATGTTTTCCACACCTTATATGTAATTTTATTTAAAGTAAATTGACAAAGATACAATAGAGTAGAAAACTAGATAACAATACATTATATATATATATATATATATATATATATATATATATATATATATATATATATATATATATATATATATATATATATTTATTATATTATATATATTTGTTGTGTGTATTGTTTTGTATAATTACTATAATTCTAAACACTACATTAATGAATCATTACTGTCATAACATCACAGTAACAACCATCAGTATTATACATAAAGTAACAATCATCAGTGTCATATATATAATATATATATATATATATATATATATATATATATATATATATATATATATATATATATATATATATATATATAATGCCTGATCCCGCAGGACAAATTGATACCGTACTTGCGGATCTTGTACACCTTCCTGTAATCAGCAGCTCCTTGTCGCCTGACATTGTGATGGATGTAGGTGTCAGTCAGCGTCGACACGCAAGTATAGTCCCATGCTAAGAGCTTGCCATTCTTCCAAGGATAGATGGTGATCCCGTCAGGCGGTTTGCTCTGTTGTGAGTATTGTTGACTGCTAGTAATCGGGGCTCTTTCTTCGCTGGGCATCCAGCAAGACACAATAAAGTCGTTGACTTTGTGTCTTGCGTGCTAACCCTTGGTTTTGGAGCAGTTAAGACCATGGTGTGTATATATATATATATATATATATATATATATATATATATATATATATATATATATATTATTGTAACCACGAACGAGTGGTATTGATCAATAACTACACTGCACCAGGGGTCGAACCCATGATTCTTTGGCCCGCCTCTTGGTGAGTGGGCCAAAGCGTCATGTTTTTCGCTCACCATGAGGCGGGCCAAAGCATCATGGGTTCGACCCCTGACTAGTGCAGTGTAGTTATTGATCAATACCACTCGTTCGTGGTTACAATAATATATAATGTCGTGCCCAATAGGTAAAACTTGCTATTTTAGCTTAACTAGCAACGCTAGCTTCATTGCAGTGCTCCTTTCCTAGAATATGACTGACTCCACTACTACTACTACCTCCATTATTACCCCTCCACCACTTTCTTGTGCCCTTCCCTGTTTGCCTGCCTATAAATACCCCTTCTTTCTGTCCTGTGTGTTAGTGTGACTTTGTAAATGGTCCAAGTCGGACCGAAACGTCGTCGTAGCTCCTCTCTTTTTATATGTGCGCGTTGTGTGTGTATAGCAACGCTATTCTTGCCAAATAAGGCAAGCAAAAATTTGTGTATGGAATAATTTCGCAAAAATCATTATGAACCTAACTAAAAAATATATTTCATTGTTTGTTTATTATTAAATTATTGTAAACTTATCTAAAATATATTTAGTTGGATTAGGCTAAATTGCACTTGTTATAATAAGGTTAGATAAGTTTCCTAAGGTTCTTTTGGTACAAAATTATTACTTTTTACATTAACAGAAATGAAAAAAATATGTATCTTTAAACGTATAAGAGAAAATTTTAGTAGGGACTTAATTTTAAATGAGTTCTTGCAAATTGACCAGTTTTACCTATTCGGCATGACATATATATATATATATATATATATATATATATATATATATATATATATATATATATATATATATATATATATATACTATATATAGTATATATAAATGTATATATATTATATATATATATATATATATATATATATATATATATATATATAAAATATATATATACAGTAAACTAAAAGGAATCAATACAGTATACACAGAATATACAGCATATATATGATGTATAAGTACCATAACTGTAGTTAATTTTCTTTTCTAGGATCCTGCAACGGTATTCAGGTGTCTTCTTTTGTGATCCAGTGTCAACTGAACTCCTGAATGATGCGCCTTTATGAATGTGTGTGTTACAGTGATGGTGGATATTAGAGCAGCCATGCTGTATTATTGTAACATTTTGTATCTCTAATTCAAAATCCAGTGCCATTTCACAATCCTTGTTAACCTCATCGGGAAGGTATCGACCAATGTAATGCAATGTTGGGGTTTATATGTCCCTGGAAACATTTAGTTTTTTCAACAGTTGTGTTTGAACTGCCCTTGAAGGGGTTACAGGTATAAAACTAGCAAGCTGCAGGTCTAATAATTTCTCTTCAGATTCGATAATTTTGTTCACAAATCTGTTTTTTGAACTAAAGAAGGATATGAGGCAATAAATTCAACAGAACAATCATATAATCAACTTGCACTTGTCTTGAACTTGAATGGCGGCGAAGGTGGGTTTTTAGAGGTCCCTGGCACACTGGTTTTACTGGGTATACTTATGTCATCTACATCCTCCTCAAGACTCATCGTCCCACTAGATTTTCTTGTATATTCATTAGTTTCTCAAGTGTTATTGAGTTTTATATCTGCCTGTCATATCCTGTGTTGACACTTTCACTACCTGCACATACAAATCACTCCCTACGAAAGCAAAAGACTTGGCAGGTGATGTAACATACCCCCAGTGAAAAGTAGGAGCGCTACTGGTACGCTAAGAGAAAACACTAAGTGTCCGGGGCCCAAGACTGTTCAACAGCCTCCCACCAGCCATCAGGGGAATTACCAGTAGACCCTTGGCTGTCTTCAAGAGGGAGCTGGACAGATACCTAAAGTCAGTGCCAGATCAGCCGGGCTGTGGTTCGTACGTTGGACTACGTGCGGCCAGCAGTAACAGCCTCGTTGATCAGGCCCTGGTCCACCGGGAGGCCTGGTCGTGGACCGGGCCGCGGGGGCGTTGATCCCCAGAATGGCCTCCAGGTAGACTCCAGGTAGGTAGACCCACAACACACTGCTTACTGACTACATGATTGATTTAACAAGTCTCAACATGAATGCCTTTACTCTGAATTTCATCATTATTTGTGTATCATGTCTCACCATACAATATGTACATTGTACAGTGGTGTTATTGATGAGTAAGACACATGTGCAACATGTCATAATATGTTAAATGATTTGTTGAGCATAACATCAATATTGTTTTACTAATGAGAGAGACATGAGTATCATTGTAATACAAAATACACAGTGGAAGCATTAGCGGTACAGCATTCATTGTAGAAGACACATGGAAGTAAGAACTCTACAGTGTAGTGTGCACTGTAACCTATCTCACACATCACAAAGAGTTCACTTCACTTATGTTCTTATATCAAGTATAATTCAGTCAATACATACTATATAAAACGTAGTTAAAAAAAACATTAATTATTCATAATTAAGTAAAAATAACATGAAAAAATGAAAACAGGATTTTCCTAAAAAAAAAAAAAAAGGAACAGTTAAAAAGTTATTTGCTTTTTAACAGTCGTGGCTGATGCTGTTAGTACACCTGCTTCAGTTCGTAGTGCTGCTGATGCTGCATTTGCTGGTGGTGACGCAGTTGCTGCAAGTCGTGGTGGTAGTGCTGCAGGTGGTGATGTTGCATTTACTGAGTGGTGTTGGTGGTGCTGATTAGCTACTAGTGGTGGTCTGTTGCTGTATTTGTTGTTGGTGCTGCTGTTGCATTTGCTGCAGCTGGTGTGCTGAGGTGGGATGTTGCATTTACTGAGTGGTGTGGTGGTGCTGATTAGCTCTAGTGGTGGCTGTTGTATTTGTTGGGCTGCTGTTGCATTTGCTGCAGCTGGTGGTGGTAGTGCTGCTGTTGCATTTGCTGCAGCTGGTGGTGGTAGTGCTGCTGTTGCATTTGCTGCAGCTGATGGTGGTAGTGCTGCTGCTGCATTTGCCTGCAGATGGGGGTGCTATCCCTGCTTTGCATTTGACTGACACAAAGTGGCAAGTGAAGATAGTGCAGACATGTGACACATGACTGCACAGTGGAAGTGACCAGCACTGCACATGAAATAGCAAAATATATCAGCGCAGCAGGACTGAGTGCGAGTGACCGTGACTGGACATGCCAGCACAGCGCGACATGTGCAGCAATGCAGCACAGTGACCAGCTGCCAACCGACCACAAGGCAGAATCCCAGCACAGTGTGACCAGCACAGTGACCAGCACAGTGACCAGCACAGCGACCAGCACAGCGACCAGCACAGCGACCAGCACAGCGACCAGCACAGCGACCAGCACAGCGACCAGCACAGTGACCAGCACAGTGACCAGCACAGTGACCAGCACAGTGACCAGCACAGTGACCAGCACAGTGACCAGCACAGTGACCACCAGTGTATCATGTTTTGTGTTTGCAAATATACAAAGTCTCAAACCGTGGAAGAATAATAAAATACCGTTTATCAATGTTCTTCTCACGGAGTCTTAACGCAATGATTGCAGCTTCCACAGACATTACGTAAAACACTGTTTTGATAATGAAATATAGATTCCAAGGTAGTCTACCTATTTAGATGCGACCAGAAAACAGGCAACAAGGGGTGAGGTCGGCTGATTGTTAGTCGCTCACATACACTGAGCTATTGAACATTACTAATGATGTAATAGAATTTCTGGCAGCCAAAATAAAGACAGAACCTAGTTTGTGTATAAACCACCGGATACAACCTCTCAGCGCTGGAGATGGAGCACTGCCTTCATAACCTATCAAACCTGTCCTTAAATATGCTGTTGCTTGAAGACCGGTTTTGAGACTGTAGCAACGACTGCAATTGCAGAGAGAATCCCTGGAATCTAGCTTGGAATGGCAGTTCCACACAAAGAATTATTAAACTTTTTTAATAAATTCGCCTTAAGCTAACAGATTGCTGAACTGACCAGACTGACATACCCTAGAGCTTGTATTTATGAACAATGAGGCCCTAGTACAGAGGCTGTCTAAACCTTCACGTACAGTGGTCTGGAACAGAGAAACACGGTCAATCATGAGGTAGATTTTAACAGATTCAGCTTCAACAAAAACATCAACTGGGATTAAATAAATCGCGAATTTAGCGAGATACGCCGAAATGATGACATGACCACCCAATATGTAAGCCAGTTCCTCGGGAGACTGGGCTCTTTTGTGCACGAAGTATTTCCAGGTACGTACCTCTACGACAGACGACAGAATGCAAACTCGAGAGAGACCCTTTACAGGCGAAGACGATGGATGACAGATCTGAGAGGCAGAAGACTCTGAAGCACGATGGAAAACTCTGGCTTTAACGGAGGGAACTGTTTGAAGACTTGTCTTCACCTGACGCTGGGGGCAACAGAAGAGGTCGCAATGTTCACAAACTGTGAACACCGCTTAGAAGGTGACGTATGGTGCTGCTTACTCGAGTAAGAAGTACCATTCGTCACATAGGCAACCCTTCATCTTCACATTGGTCGAGACCATGAAGGTAAGACACTTCAAGGATGAGGTACGGATGAAGGTAAGACACTTCAAGGATGAGGTACGGATGAAGGTAAGATACTTCAAGGATGAGGTATGGACTACATTAAAACTGATACTTCAGGGCTGATAACTGATCACATCTTTACTTCTCTACTGCTGCTTCTGTCTCCAGTTTTAGTCATCTCTGTATTCGACTGAAAGATACCAGTGTCGCACATGTCTTATTTAAGAACCTGACCTTCAGACAATAGCCAGATTACAACATAGCCAAGCCACTGATGATGATACTCAAGTTCTCTCTTGCTCTTTACATTTCAGAACTGCTGTAGACTAACAGCTCCTATTAAAGCAGGACAAATTGCAGAGCTAGAGGGCCTCCACTGCCCTAATAAATTCAGTGAAGCACCTCAATTACTGGGAACTTATTAAGTCCCTTGAATTGCACTCCTTTGATTTTAGGCAAGAAAGATGCATCATAATTTACACTTAGGAAATTTTGGAAGGATCGATCTAAAATCTACTCATGGAAAGCAAGAAGCATGGCAAACTATGTTAAATACGACCAACAAAAAGTAGGCCTCGATGTGTATACAAAGATACAACTCATTACCTGTGATTTGATTGTGATAATCCTCTAGTCGGTTCCTGATAAGTCAGGCTGTGGTTCATGTTAGTCTGCGTGCAGCTGGCACAAACAGCCTAGTTGATGAGGCCAGCAACGGGGAGGCTTGGTCTAGGACCGGGCAGCGGGGGCGGTGACCCCCGAAACCTTCTACAGGTAACCCGCGACTTCATAGCCATTTACCAATTTCAGTTTGTTGCTGGTAATATGTACATTACCCTACAAACAGAGAACTAAGAAACTCACTCTGGGTGTCCATGGTTATTGTGGACTATTTATTCAACAGACAAATTTGTTTCTGAGCAGAGACTGGCAAGTAGTGGGCAGCATCATTGACGGGGTGATGTTACACATTGAGTGCGTCATTGCGTGTGTTCACCTCATACTAGCGTCGTTGGAGCCTCTGGGAGTCATAGTCCACTATGATCACCGTCACATTCACAACCAGCGCAACCTTCACTTTCACCATAGCTACTAGAACTATCACCAACGCTGCCTCGTTTGTTACCAAAAAACCCGAACTTGCACCACCGCTACAAGGACTGCCACCACAACTACCGCGTTCACTGCTACAAGGACTGCCACCACAACTACCGCGTTCACTGCTACAAGGACTGCCACCACAACTACCGCGTTCACTGCTACAAGGACTGCCACCACAACTACCGCGTTCACTGCTACAAGGACTGCCACCACAACTACCGCGTTCACTGTCACAAGGACTGCCACCACAACTACCGCGTTCACTGCTACAAGGACTGCCACCACAACTACCGCGTTCACTGCACAAGGACTGCCACCACAACTACCGCGTTCACTGCTACAAGGACTGCCACCACAACTACCGCGTTCACTGCTACAAGGACTGCCACCACAACTACCGCGTGCACTACCAATATTCACTCAACATTCACCACCACATTTCATTATGTTACTAAAAGCGTAAACAAAATAGAATATGAAAATGTGTTTAAAAGCGGAGAAAATGAATGACAGAACTGGCAGGTTTATAGACTGTTCCAACATCCAGACTCCAAGACTGACCAGAAATGCTGATTACGGAAATAAGCATCATAGTTATCAATGCCCAGCATAGAGACCTAAGCCACTTGTGAAACTGCAACAATCCTAAAATATTATTACTACTACTAAGTAGAATATCAAACAAACACCATTTTTAACATTGGACCTTAAAGGGGATGGAACCTTCACTAATAACAAAGAAATGAGCAAAAAGCTGAGGACACAGCACGACTGTGTTCCGTGTGTGTGTGTGTGTACCCACCTAATTGTGGTTGCCGGGGTCGAGACTTAGTTCCTGGCCCCTCTTCACTGACCGCTACTAGGTCCTCTCTCTCCGTGTGTGTGTGTGTGTGTGTGTGTGTGTGTGTGTGTGTGTGTGTGTGTATGTATGTATTCACCTAGTTGTTTGCTGGGATAGTCATAGCTCCTGGTCCCCGCGTCTTAACTCTTATTAAACTGGCTTTATGATTCTAGTCTTTCAGGGTTCAGCCATACGTGTTCTTGAAACTATGTTTAGTGTTTGCTGTACTTGTTTCCGGTTTACCCTCACCAATTCGCATGACCTTGCGTTTGTTTGACCTGAACTAGAAAAACCACTTGTGTAACATCCGCGATCTGTTGAGGTCTTCCTGGAGTTTATAAATATCCTCTTTTACTTTTCATTAGTTTTACATCAGTGATACAGGACTCAGTCCCCTTGTCACGTGCTCCTTGTGTCTTCTCAAAATGTTATTCCTACACTGCCTTTCACCGTCAGTATTGACACCATTGTAACAGTGTTTCCTCGTGTTATCTTCACCGAGCATAGTCATGCCACGCACAGCGCTATGGGAAGATACAAAGTCGAGACTATAACGGAAGACGCATCTTCAAGGTCATGTTGAGTGAGAGTAAGAGATTAAGGTCCCAGGTCACCGCCTGGTCCTGACTTTTCTTTCACTTTTTTGTTAAGTGTATTTTACAATGTAGCAGAATGCAGATGTAAATAACTAATACAGCAAACTTGTACGAATAGGTAAAGCCCATTGCAACCGAGTTTGTAAGAGTTACTCCATTTAGGTGAAGGTAGTTTATAAAGGTAGTGATACCTGGATTTTGAGGAGCGCTATGTTACGCCTTGACTCACATTAGCTCACTAGCACACTGCTACTAGTGAGTAAAACAAAATACTATATAAACATTTATAAACAGGGAGGCTGCATGACCCCCCCTGCCATAAAGTACTCTCCCAAAACTTAAACAGGCCTCTGCACACTAGGGCCTTACAGGTAAACATGGGAGCACTTAAAACAATAAAATAACCTAGGATATAAACTTACCAAAAAAAAAAAAAAATCACCCCCCACCTACTTACACCAAGGCCTAACCATGACGACTTCATCCGCCGTCGCTCTTCACGTACTGCCCCACAAAACCTCTACTACTACTGTCCTGTCCTGGCTACTCTTCAGACTAATACGCGTCCGGTTTCAGAACTAATCCCGGAACCTGACATTATATATGGAGCGTTTTTTATAAACAATATTCACCAATAAACTGCGTAATACGCTTCCATATAAACTTGCTCCTATCCGCAGTTACCTGGAGTTGATTTGGGGTCTCCGTCCTCGGAGCCGATCCCAGACCAGGCTTCC
Source organism: Cherax destructor (assembly GCA_009830355.1). NCBI lineage: Eukaryota > Metazoa > Arthropoda > Malacostraca > Decapoda > Parastacidae > Cherax > Cherax destructor. The sequence continues at coordinate 265,395 of WNWK01000995.1, forward strand.
CACTTGCTGACACCAGCCGCATGCACTCCAAATTATACACCACAGCCTGGCTGATCAGGAGCTGAAGACAGCTAGAGACGTGTTGGTAATTCATAAAAATGTATATGCCATCCTTTTGGTCGTGCTTGAGAGACCACGGCGCCTCCACGAGAGCACCAGAAGTTGCTTGGTACCACAGTTACATTGTCTGCCTAGGACAGTTATAGCGAGTTAGTGTGAAGGTTGTGATCCAAGAACACTGGGCAAACCATTTGTTGTTAAACCAAATTAAATACATATGATAATTACATTAGATCGGAGGATAGACATGATAAAACATACAAGGAAACTGCTTGAAGGACTAGTCTCAAATTTGTATAATATATCTTTGAGTTTCCAGAGTTTTTCTATCCCGGATCCCGGTCATGAGCCAGGCTCATCTGGTGGCCTCCAGCAGCAACAGCCTGGTTGACCAGGCAAGCACCAGACGAGCCTGGCCCATGGCCGGGCTCAGAGAGTAGATAAACTCTCGAAACTCTTCAAAGGTAAGGTGCTTGCTTGGTCAACCAGGCTGTTGCTGTTGGTGGCCCACTGGCCAACATATCCGCCACAGTCTGATTTATTTGTCAGGGACGCCATGGGTACAATAAGAGAACATTGTATCAACATTTGTGGTCCCAAACATTTTTTAGCATCTTACCAGGGCAAGTTTAGAAGTCTTCAGGAGGAAACTTGACAAGTACCTGCACCAAATGTCAAATCAATCAGACTGTGGTGAATGTGTGAGCCAACGGGTCGTAGTGTACTATTTCATCCCTGCTGTTCATTGTGGGTATTTTGCACTGTCCGATAAACCTCTTACTCTCATGGGAACGATTTGTATGAGCAGATTTGGGATCAGTCCTAGGTGTAGATTTTTCTGGTGGCAGATTTTAGGGCGGAGGCGACGGCAGGGGCAGGAGGAGGTGGTGGTACAGGTACATATAAGTTAAAGGGGATAAATTACTGATTGTTAAATAGCGAGATAATGCTAGAAGTAAAATAATAGCTTAGTGTGTGGTCAACCATATCTTGGGTGTTATGTGAGGATGGAGGATGTGCATACCTTCCCGCTCCCTCCCACCATATAAGCCTTCCTTGGTTAGTGGGAGGTGGCCCTTCTGCCTCTAGGCAACCCCACTGTCTGCCCCGCTGCCTCCACCCACGCGGACCACTGCCACCAACCGTCCGCCTCAACCATCTACGTCTGCCCCCCCACACGGCCACCTCCAGCGCCCCCCACATACTGTCTATAAGACACAGCAAAATAGTACTGGAACAATGACTAAATAGTGGAACATTAGTTAACAGAACGAGCATACATTCACATGTGCCTCAGGTACACTGAAATTGGTTAGAATTTTGTGTGCTATCCCAGAATGTGATACTGACAAGATGGCATGCAGGAATACTTGAGGAACTTTAAAAATGGTATAAAATACCGTCAAGTTGAAGATTAAGACACATGTGCAGCAGTTGGGTATCTTTATTGTTGATACTTGTATCCTACACAGACTTCTCATCTCTTCTCCAGGCTGAGGGACTGACCACCTCACGTGCTTTTTCTCCAAGGTTGATGGACTGATTACATCTTTATTTCACTACTAACCTGCTCCCTCTGTATTTGACTGAAGAAGCCTGCTGTGTAGGCGAAACGTTTCCTCAGTAAGGATACCCAACTGTTGAACATGTGTCTTAATGTTCAACTTGAGGAACGTGTAGAGGGGACCCGGGAAACCGGGTTAAATGTGACTTAAGAGGCACCTAAGTTCCCCCGTCTAATAATAACATGTTTATTTAAAATAAACTCCGTACATCTTATGCAAGAGTAAACTCTGCTTCCATAAATGACATTAATATAAAGAGGTGCTTCTGGATTCACAACAAGGATATAGGATTCGAGATAGTACTAGGGAAAGTACTAGGCAGAAGTGTCTCAGAGAGCTTCTCTTGGGTAATCTACCTGGGATATGTAGTGAAAATAGTTTTGAAAACCGACAACTTGAAGAATGAGACTTTGTGCAACATTCGGGAGTCTTTATTCTCTGTATTGGACTGAAGAAGCCACTGGTTGCAAAATGTTTCCTCAGTAAAGGTTTCCAAATGTTGCACAAGTGTCTCATTCTTCTCTCTGGGATATATAAGACATGGGAGGAGAAAACAGTGGCAGAAATCGGGAGCCAACAAACCCCAAGGGACGACTCCCTCAGAGTGGGAATGTGAGAAAGACTCAATTGATAACAATATTCAAAATAATCGAATTCTATTCCAAAGTGGACGTATACCGAGGTACCACTGTACATGAAATGGTCTCCAGCCCGGACACAAGAACAGGCTCAAGAAAAACGAGGTGTGTTGGCACTACGCTTGGAGAATTGGCGAATATGGACCAACTGGAAAAAGAAAAGGTATGTCCACTCATGAATAAAGGGGTATGTCATTCCATGACCTGCACATACTTTCACCCAAAAATGTGCAATCATCAATAAATGAGACAACTATGATGCATTCCATGTAAAGGGACGAGTCGTATCAAGCAACATGAACATAGAAATTAGAACCATAAAGGCAACAATGATTTTTTGGTGCCAGGAAACGAAAAAGAGTGGCAAGAAATGTAAGAATATATCACAACATAAGAACCATCCTAGACTGGAAACGAAGCCAGTGGTGGACTCATCAGACACACATCGAATCCAAGAAAAAATAGCAGCAGGGCTACAACAACATATCATATGTTTTTGCAAACATTCTGGGTTAAACCGCGCAACAACAAAATACCGTTCATCACTTGAGTCGAATGCAATGTTTGCTGCCTTCATGGAAACCTACGTAAAGGCTACTTTGACAACGATATATGGATTCCTGGGTACAGTCTACTCATATGCGACCGGAAAAACAGACAAGGGGATGATTAGTTTATAGGTTAGTCGCTCATATAGACCCAGTTACTTAACCCTGGCGGTTAAAATTGAAAATCTAAAACTAGTTATTATAATTGTCTATAAACCACCATATGCAACTTCCCAGCAGTTTAAAGACCAATTATTGAAAATTGAGTAGTCTTGAAGACCTATAAAACCCAGTTCCAAATATACTCTTGTTTGGAGACTTCAGTTTAAGATAGCAGAACCGACTAGACTGGAGAATAGTTTAGACCATTATATTCGCTAATAATAAAGATCTGGTTTGTAATATTATAGCAACGAAGATAGTAAACACTCAGACCATAACCTAACAGACGGTCAAAAGGCATACTCATGATATCTGCAGTGTTGATCAAGATATACGGTGCTATACTCGGTCAAAGGCTCCCACATTGTTGCTACTCTGAGAATACTTTATATCATGACTGGCGCTTCATAGTGTAGAGGCTCAACAGGTCATCTACACATTGACTTTTTTTCTCAAACAATTTTGAATATGATATTCAGACAGTGTCGTCATTTGTTGCGAGTGTCAACAGTTGAGTAGTAACTCACAGCAGTGATACTGGTCTCTAGCTGTTGGTTATCATTCTTTCGGCAGTTAAGACCATTTGTCTTCAGCAATATTGCTCGCGTCTTTCAGACCCTCTTTTCCTCTACCTTTCTGTCACAGTCTATTTTCCTCTCTTCCATTGTCCCTCTATCTTTCAATACAGTATTGCCTGTCATCTTTCGTTCTATGCTACTGTCTTTCATCTTTCCCTCTCTTTGCTGTCTCATTTTTTCCCTGTGTTCTTAATCTGTCCCCATCCTAAGTAAGGACTTTCCTGACGTATCTTATTACATTATCTCATTCAGAAGAAAAGCAAGGTGATTATGTGCATGTGAGAGGAGGTGGGAAAGTTTATGTGTGGGTGGGGGTCTTAACCTTATTATCCTCAGTGCATAATTGGAAAGTTAAGGATTTCTGCCATTTCTAAATCGAACAATGACGCAAATTAGAAAAGACATACATAAATTTGGAAACTACTGTAGATAGCTAAAAATAATAACGTATAATTACAGTACATAGCAGGAGACAAACAATTGATAAGAATAACGAGTCCCGGGGACAATGATCTTTGAAGATATAAGCAGATAACATATACCACTGTCAATAACAGATAACATATACCACTGTCAATAACAGATAACATATACCACTGTCAATAACAGATAACATATACCACTGTCAATAACAGATAACATATACCACTGTCAATAACAGATAACATATACCACTGTTAATATATACATACTGTTAATAACAGACAACTACTGTTACTTTGACTCTTGACAACTTGATTTATTCCTTCAGAGAAACATGAACGTTGAGGTGGCGTCGTTGTGATTGCAATATTAATTAGTTCGTGGAAGAAGAGATGCAGCAGAGAAGGAACTTGGGAAGGTGATGAAAGCCATTTGCAAGTTGCAGGGCTAGAAGGTATTAAGTTAGTTCAACTCTATTACTGTTGGGAGAGTGACGACAAGCTTGTAGGGGCAAGGGCAGAATATATTGTAAACTAAGAGGCGATAGATGATCACAATTGTAAGTGATAAGAAGGTTGGTATGAAATAGTCTTAATAGATGGTAACTGTGAGCAGAGGCTGCAAGATGGTGTGTACGAAGTGATCTACGAACAGGGAGGAGGGAGGGAGAATCTGGAGTAATGTCTACCTGGAGTCTATTGGAGTGTCTTCCAAGAGTCAACGGCCTCGCGGCCCGCCTCCAGACTAAGCCTTCTGGTGGATGGCCTGATCAACCAGGCTGTTGGTCTAACCGCACGAAGTCCAACATAAGCAACACGGCTAATCATGGACTGACTTGAGAAATTTGTACAGTTCTTCCTCGAAGACAGCCAGGGGTCTGTTGGTAATCCCCCTTATGTACGAAGGGAGGACATTGAAAAGTCTTGGCAACTTCACACTTATTGAGCTGTCCCTTAGTGTACTCTTTGCACTCCTGCTTTTCATTTCATTTCTGACCTGCAAGTTTTCCCTGGCTTATGGTAGGGAAAATGTCACCCCGGTATCTGATGTCTTACCTTTGAAGAGGTAAGACATCAGATACCGGGGTGACATTTTCCCTACCATAAGATTGATTGAAGTGGTAGTGTCTCACGGTGGCACTGTCTCTCACCGAAGATTGTTCGCAAACACACTGTTACACTACACCAGGATCAAGATTAATTTTGTTTCACGGTATTTCAGAACAGGAAGACCTGTCCCACTTCACTGTGTCATTAGTTCTACTGCAAATTGTTGAGATTGTCATATAAAAGGTCGAGAACGCACTGCACTATAGTTCTTTTGTCGGTTCTCCTTCCTCCTTCCGTATCTTAAAGCAATCTGACCCCTGCAGCGGCTTCGCCCTGGGTGCGCCCTCCTTATAAAGGATTTGCTGAATTCAGCATTATTACTCTTCCTTGATAAACATTGTCACAGTGTTCAATACTAGTGATAGATTTCCTTGTATCTGTCTATCGACGAGAGTTCATTATTGTCCCACATTGTAATTAAAGTGATGCAGGGTTTTCCTGTAAATTTCCTGCCAAGGCAAGAGAGTCCTTTTCTCATTTCATTATCACCCATATTGCTATGAACACTGGTGCAAAAGGAGGTGACGTGACTACGCTGTGGTACACCACGCTGGTAATGTATCTGCTTCAAATTAAACTGTTGATTGGAAGCAAGACGCCATTTGCCCCTTCTGGGAGGGTTGAGTCCCTCAAGTCCCTCAGGGGGGGGGCTGAAGGGGGCTGAGATCCCCTTACGAAGCGTTCCCAGTAGTTAAGGTGTTTGACAGAACTTAAATGTGCAGTAAAGGTTCTCTGTACATTCTCCAGCTCTGCTATTTAACCTGCCTTAAATGAAGATGTTAATGTACAGCAATATTCCAGCCTAAGAGATAAAAAGTGACTTAAAAAAGAACATCATTGGCTTGGTATCTCTTGTTTTGAACGTTCTCATTATTGATCCTATCATTTTCCTCGCAGATGTGATTGTGGCACTGTTGTGATCCTTGAAGGTGAGATTCTCAGACATTACCACTCCCAGGTCCTTCGCATTACTTTTCCTCTATTGTGGGATTAGAGTTTGTAGTATACTCAGTTCTAGCTATTATTTCCTCCAGTTTTCCATGATGGAGGTAGTTGGAATTTGTCTTTATTCATCATTATATTTTTTCTCCGTTACCCATTGGAAAAATCTTGGAGATTTACCGTGTCCTCAATGGATGACACACTCATGCAGATCTTAGTATCGTCTGCAAAGGATGATGTGGTGCTGTGGTTTACGTCTGTCTGTCTGATATGAGGATGAGGAACAGGATGGGGGCGAGTACTGTGCCTTGTGGAACAGAGCTCTTCACTATGGCAGCTTAGGATTTAATTCTGTCGCTTAGTGGTACATTCGGCTCACAACCGAAAGGACTTAGACCTTTTCATCTAGCAGTAAATATGTATTTGTGTACCTAGTAGAGTGTAGGTGATAGGGCTTGGTTTTCAGGTGAGCCTGTATATTCGTTTACTTTGTTTGTAAAAAATAATTAAGTAGTACATGACCTTCTGTAGAATTTCAAATAATGACCCTGGCATCTATGACGGACCACCTCACCACCTATACGTCTTACCAACAACTAATATGGATGATTTCATCGGGCTAGTTGTCCTGAAAAAATACCATTTAGGTTTACATTCTGGGAAGATTAGTTCTTTGTAGGTGTAGGTGGCCCCTGCATCTGAGCCACTACCAAATACAAGCTGGGGTGAAACCCTGGCACACTTTTCCTTGTACGCTTCCACCAACTTCCTCTCCTTACTCCTGCTGCGTCTTTCACCCTCACATGGGTTTTTCTACTTAGTCACTGTCAGGGTGATGGGCAGCCCCCTGCCCCTCTTCTCTCCCCCTCCCTCCCCACACTTTACTTTCCTTACCACTCTTTCCTCCCCCACCCTCACTCGTCTCCCTTAATCTTCACTTGCTCCCCTAGTCCCATTCACTTGCGTTACCATGCCCAGGATGAGCGTGGCTTGCACAATGAACTTTCCACTGAACGAACCTTTTAATCTTGACCTAATGTATCCCTACTGTGAACAGCTTTATCGCAGTCCTGGCAGTTAACAATTGAATATCAGGATATTGTAGTCTTGAATAAGGTGTAGCTTATTTTAATTGCATTTTGATGCAAGGCCAGAAGAGATGTGTGAACCAATGTTCAGTTACCTTGACACCATGAGAGTTGAAGATTCAACCACCATACAAATTATATTCCTGATATAAACAAATCTTTCAAACTTGAAAAAGAAAATACACAACATTGCCATACAAGCAGAGCCTGGCCCTGATTCCTTGAATGTGATATTTGTAACTATATTCAAATTTTAATTAGCAAGAGTACTTGATATTCTTAACAGAAAGAACTTAGGTGAAATTCCAGAGGCGCCTCTACGGAGTAAATTCCCTTATGGCATGAAGAAAGAGCGTGAAAAGTCGGGAGACCTGGGATGGTTATCGAGTTCTCTCAGTGTACTTACGTCCCTGGCTTTTATTGAAGGTACTTTACACACTGCCGAAAGTTTTGCTTTCATACATTGAGTTCAGTGTGCAGGTTTAAGACAAATCCCGCCAGGATTTTGCAGAACTGAATTATGGAATACGGTTGAAGGAACTTAAAACATTCTCAGATTTCAGATGTTTGATTGAATGTATACGGGCAGTGAAAGTTCTTTGTATTTTGTAGCTCAGCAGTGTCACCTGCCTTCAAGGGAAAAGCGCCGTTAAGATACAGCAATATCAGTCTGGAGAGAACAAATGACTTGAGTATCATCATTGTTTTGGCATCTCACGGTCTGGTTATCCAGGCCGTCCTTGTGGTTGCTATAGCAACATTGTTGTAATTCTTGAAAGTGACATCTTTCCATATCACTCAAAAGTCTCGCATGTGGAACTTTAACTTTAACAATGTGGTGTTTAACGAGGCCTGTACAGGTTTTAGTTGCTTCTGTATGGAAGAATGGAGGAAATAGACTGCAACGGATTACAGGATGATCTCAAGTCTTTAAATAGAACCGCTGTATGACCCTTGTGGGTTTAGCGCTTGGTTTTGAATAAAATAACATTCATTAGAACGGAAGTTTGACGTGCGAGACTTGGGAGTGATGTCAGATGTGCGATGTCAGAAGGTCTGACGTTCAAGGCTCATAATTATTGTCACTGGTGTAGCAAGGAAGATGTCCAGCCAATGATACTCTTCAATTCACTTGTTCTCTCCAGACTAGAATGTTGGTGTACACTAGCAGCTTCCTCAACGTAGTTGAAGTTACTGAAATGAATAACGTAGAGAGCACTTTCACTGCCCATGTGCACTCAGTCAAGCATTTCAACTACTGGAAACTCTTAGGCTGTTTCAACTATATTCCTTGTAGTTTAAATGAGAAAGGTACATAATTTACACATGGAAAATCCTGCAGGGACTGGTCCCTAATCTGGACACTTTGTATGACATTAAGAGACTTAGTTGAGAACTCCATGAGTGTCAGAGATCCCCGACTCTTCAACGCCCTTCCTCTGTGCGTAAGGAAAAGTGCCAACAAACTACTAGCGGTCTTCGAAAGGGAACCGGACAAGTTCCTCAAATCAGTGCCTGACCAGCCGAGCTGTGGTTTGTACGTTGAACTGCATGTGGCAAGTAGTAACAGCCTGGTTGATCAGGAACCCTCCCGCTGGATGTTGAGCCGCCGAAATTGTCCCTCAGGTTCCCAGCACAAACAACCTTGTTGACCAAGCGGAAACTGGTTACAGGTATGTCACAGGTAATTACCAATTACCAACTTCCTTAGAAATAATTTAATGTCTTTTGTAGAAAGTTTTAATGTAGGTATTAGTTCTTGTAGGTTTAGCGCTTCTTTTTTATAATAATAATAGGTATTAGTAACGTTTATCATATTTTTTCTTAAATTTGTGAAGCAGACATGAGTGTTGTGTGCGCGGTTTACCATATATAAGCAGAACTGTATTAGGAAACCCATTAGTGTTAGCTTCGTCACTCGCTGCTACTCACTGTCTAATACACGTAATGTACTTGAACAAAAATGGCGTTTCTTATAGGCAAAATCCATTTTAATTAGTTTTCCAGATGTGAGAGCTCGGTACCTTCTCATCTACAGTTTACGTGAATGTTGCAATGCTTTGATACTGATGCAGATATTTTTTACCTTTCATAATTACATATCTTGGAATTTCTGGACATCTGGCATCAGATCCGTGTTAATGTTAATGATGGGTCCCCCACTATTTACGTTCACCCCACCCTGGTGCTTTTCCTTTTAAAATTATATTAGCTTTGCGTGTATCAGTCCATGGATCGAACCTCCTTTAGTCCTTCAGTGAATCACCTACGAGAATTTTATACTTCACATGAATTATAAAATTATCTTAATTACCCGTATTTCGTATTGTGTCAAACATATCCTAGAAATCTAGGTAAATACCTTTATGGGTATTTTTTAGTCAGATTGACTGTTGTTAATTTATATGTTAAATCTTAAATAAGAGTTAGAGGGCAATGTGCTTCTAGCCTGGTCTATGATTGTTATATGAGGGACCAAAATCTGGCTATGTTTCCCTGTCATATTCCATCACGCGTGGTGAATTTCATCCATAGTGTTGAAATTTATCAGCCTTAACTGGGAGATTATAGAGCAGCGTGAGGATGTTGCTCAACTACACCAACCTCACAAGGTTCGTTCCACCTCACCTGCAATTACCATTACTTGCGAATTACTATTTTTCTGAGTGGCCAATCCGATACACAGGAGAAATGGGTTTTCATGTATTTCCCTCACAGTGAAAAGATAAAAAGTGGTGGGTGAGAAAAATTTAGACTATATACTCATTGACCACTTTATTAGGAACACCTGTAAACCTCCTTATTAATGCAAAGATCTAAGCAGCCAATCACGTGCCAGCTCTTCAGTGCATAAACATATGCAGACATGTTCAAGAAGAAATGTTATCTAAGCAAGTTGTACCGTGGAATGATTGTTGGTGCCAGAAAGATACACAATTATAATTATACACACATGCAACACAGCTCGATCACCCGGCCTGCGGTTCGTACATTGGATTATGTGCGGCCAGCATTGATAGCCTGGTTAATCAGGTCCTGATCCACCGGGAGGCCTGGTCGAGGACTGGGCCGCTGGGGCATTGACCCTTGGAACGACCTCCAGGTTGGTAGACTGCAGGTAGATGCATAATGCGCACACAGTACTGTCTACACACATGTACAACGATTGCTGTTGGTACCACATGCACACATATATTGTTTACCTGACTGTGACTACATATCCAACATATCAGGCACATGCTGGAGGAATAGATGTCCTGTTATTAACGTTAACACACAAGTGGTGTAATACTCTGGGTGAGAGAGGAAGGTATGAGTGAATATAGAGAACTGCTGTGGGGGAGGCGAGAGAGGCGACCCTGGGTATTTACGTCACAGCCTCGTCTCCTGCCTACCACCACCACCACCACCACTACTACCTGCAGGGACTGTGTTTAGTAGGTACTGGAGAAGCAGTGTGCGCCCGCGTGTGGTAGTTGTCACACAAATAGGAAGTGTATACAACACACCACCACCACTGTCAGTGTCCTCGATGAGCTTGTTAGCTTATAGACCGTCCTCGTCTTCAACTAACAAGCGTGTGCTCGCAGATATTTAAGCGACGACGATATCTGCCCTCCTACCACAAGTAAGCCGACAGTTTGTTTTGGTGGTTATCTATACTAGGTAAATACAGGCTAATTATGGCTAACTTTACCTAACCTCATATATCCAATATATATTTTTGGTCTTGACGCTCACTCGAGAAATTGAGTCACCGTAACATGGTAGAAATTTAGATTTTTTTAAATCAGAGGGAAGCGCTAAGCCCTTAGGTGTTATATAGTGCCTAGGAATAGGAGGCCCTTAGATTTGGTCCAAGGAAGGGGAGGATAAGTGCAGCTCCTTGGAGGAAAACCTCTTACCGGAATCTAGGCATTCTCCCTTTAGGGAAATGTGTTAGAAAACTCACTCAGTATTTGCACAAGTTATACTTGTAGTGTTGATGTATGACAGAAAACTCACTCAGTATTTGCACAAGTTATACTTGTAGTGTTGATGTATGACAGAAAACTCACTCAGTATTTGCACAAGTTATACTTGTAGTGTTGATGTATGACAGAAAACTCACTCAGTATTTGCACAAGTTATATTTGTAGTGTTGATGTATGACAGAAAACTCACTCAGTATTTGCACAAGTTATATTTGTAGTGTTGATGTATGACAGAAAACTCACTCAGTATTTGCACAAGTTATATTTGTAGTGTTGATGTATGACAGAAAACTCACTCAGTATTTGCACAAGTTATACTTGTAGTGTTGATGTGTGACGATACACATCCACCACCTGCTGCTTCCCAAGTTTTTATTTACGTTTTCTATAATATAATGCACAGATGTTTTTACAGTGGTTTTGAAAGCACATAAACTTTACTATGGTAATTAAACCTTGAATAATTCACTAAAGTCAAGCAGTGTGACTTGTTTCCCTTAAGAGTTTTCTACTTATTTCCTCCATTGGTTTATTAATTTTAAAGGCCATCGACTACATGAGTTTCATTAAGGCTGCATGTCACCTGTACACCACTAGTCAAGGTTACTCTAATATCTACAGTATTGCTTAATCTCTCAGGATATGTACAGTGAGAGACACATCTTGGTGAATATACCTTTGGGGAAGGAGATGCCCTAGCGTACATATGCAAGTCTTAACACGGAAGGACTATCTTTAGACGCTACCAATAAGATTGGCAGTAAAATACTTGAAACTGGTCACAAGTGTGAGGCTGCTAGCTCTGTTGTTTGGTGGTGCAGTAAGGAAGTTATCCAGGATAGTTGTGGATGTAAAGGGCTAGGTATTGATGCAAGACACGTCTCTGGTATAGTTCCTGGACATATTTGTGGGGCTAGTTGTTGGTCTGTGTACATCAGAAAGGCAGACAGCAGAAAACTTTCAAGTTCACGCCGAGGTTATCTGCCGAGGACTACAATCTACTCTACCTTGATTAAAAATTATCTTCTATTATGTAGATGGCTGAGGCAAGGATGGCAAAGAGGAAGGCTCTCTTCCCACCCTCTCCATATCCCTCTAGTCACTCCGGGGAGAGTAAAAAAAAGGGGGGGGGGGAAATAAGATACCGGAAAGTGGCATGTCTGTGAGGAAAGGTGAAAGGAATTATGCAAGGGTTAGTTGACGGAGTCAAGTAGGGGAGGTGCAGAGGCATCCCCCCAGGTGCGGTGGGATAAGAGTCTACTTAAGAGGTAGAGAACGTGGGGGAGCACCACAGCGGAGCTTTAGGGTATGTTTGGGTGTGAGGGAGGGGAAGTAGCCTTTATTTCAGACACGTGTAGGGTGTATGTAGAGTTGAAGCTCAAATACACTATACATGGGACACGTTCGGTGATATTCAACGGGTCAGGGTGTTTGGGACACGTACTTCCTGATTTCGTAAAACGTAGATGTATTCGGGTAGGTTTAAGAGAGAGACGACACGTATCGTCCAGCCAAAGCTTAAGAGAGACGAATGTAACACGTTCCTGGGTGAGGTAAAGCATGTTGACACTGGCACCGTGGACGTCAGCTTACTTCCTCTACCACCCACTACCCTCCAGTGCCAGTAACTTACCCTCTACACCCACTACCCTCCAGTGCCAGTCACTTACCCTCTACCACCCACTACCCTCCAGTGCCAGTCACTTACCCTCTACACCCACTACCCTCCAGTGCCAGTAACTTACCCTCTACACCCACTACCCTCCAGTGCCAGTCACTTACCCTCTACCACCCACTACCCTCCAGTGACCTCCACACTACTCCAAGTCACTCACTACCCTCAGTCCAGCCACCCACCCTACCCTCCAGTCCAGTCACTTACCATCTGGCATCCCTGGTTTTGAAGGTTCTCATTATCCATCCTGTCATTTTTCTAGCAGATGCGATTGCTACCACCCAGAACAAGCGCCTCGTTACTGATGATACCTTTACCGTTGATATACCTTTGATGAGTTTCGAGAGTCTACTCCCGGAGCCCGGCCATGGCCCAGTCTCGTCTGGTGCTACTAGCCTGGTCAATCAGGCTGTTGCTGCTGGTGGCCCGCCGCCCCACATATCCACCACAGCCTGGTTGATCTGGCACCTGGTGAAGATACTTGTCCATTTTTTTCTTGAAGACGCCAAGTATTTCCTTGTAACAGTGGAATGCTTGACGAAATCTTCATCGACCTTTGAAAGTCTTCTGACTTGGCTGATATATTTAATCACGCTGCTGTGTAATTGTATAGACACCCATGTGTAATATTCCTGTGTGATGGTCTATGACAGGAAGAAACAACAACTTTTGTTCCCACAGTCTCACTATAGACTCAGGTAGCAGTGTAATACTGATGTACATAATTTTAATGCTTAGTCTCTCTTGTCCTGCGACAGCACCCAACGTAACTTTGCATGCGTTGCGAGTAATCAATAGTGCTGTTGTATCACTGAGACAATCCCACCTCCTGACAGTACAATAATAAAAATAAATGTTTCATCAGGTCCACAGAATCCAATCAAGGTAGGTGCATCGAGTGGGCCAGGCGTGAGGAAAAGATGGTTCTGTGTATTGGTATCCAGTGCTTGGAAGTGCGCGGACGCTGTAATGTATCCAGTGCTTGGAAGTGCGCGGACGCTGTAATGTATCCAGTGCTTGGAAGTGCGGACGCTTAATGTATCCAGTGCTGGAAGTCGCGGACGCTGTAATGTATCCAGTGCTTGAAGTGTGCGGACGCTGTAATGTATCCAGTGCTTGGAAGTGCGCGGACGCTGTAATGTATCCAGTGCTTGGAAGTGCGCGGACGCTGTAATGTATCCAGTGCTTGGAAGTGCGCGGACGCTGTAATGTATCCAGTGCTTGGAAGTGCGCGGACGCTGTAATGGGGATGGTCTTAGTGGGGGTATAGAGGGTGGGATGAGTAGGTTGTGTAGAGGAGAGATGAGTGGATGGTGCCAGAAGATATCCGAAACATGGCTGGAACCAGTGTAGAAGCCTTCAAGAGGAAACTGGACAAGTATCTTCATCGGGTGCCAGATCAACCAGGCTGTAATGGATATGTGGGGCAGCGGGCCTTCAGCAGCAACAGCCTGGTTGACCAGGCAAGCACCAGACGAGCCTGGCCCATGGCCGGGCTCAGAGAGTAGATAAACTCTCGAAACTCTTCAAAGGTATATCAAAGGTAAAGGTGTAGAAGGGGGAGATGAGTGGGTGGTGTAGAGAGGGGAGATGAGTGGGTGGTGTAGAGGGGGAGATGAGTGGGTGGTGTAGAGGGGGAGATGAGTGGGTGGTGTAGAGAGGGGAGATGAGTGGTGGTGTAGAGAGGGGAGATGAGTGGGTGGTGTAGAGAGGGGGAGATGAGTGGGTGGTGTAGAGAGGGGGAGATGAGTGGGTGGTGTAGAGAGGGGAGATGAGTGGGTGGTGTAGAGAGGGGAGATGATGGGTGGTGTAGAGAGGAGATGAGTGGTGGTAGAGAGGGGGAGATGAGTGGGTGGTGTAGAGAGGGGGAGATGAGTGGGTGGTGTAGAGAGGGGGAGATGAGTGGGTGGTGTAGAGAGGGGGAGATGAGTGGGTGGTGTAGAGAGGGGGAGATGAGTGGGTGGTGTAGAGAGGGGGAGATGAGTGGGTGGTGTAGAGAGGGGGAGATGAGTGGTGGTGAGAGAGGGGAGATGAGGGTGGTGTAGAGAGGGGGAGATGAGTGGGTGGTGTAGAGAGGGAGATGAGTGGGTGGTGTAGAGGGGGAGATGAGTGGGTGGTAGAGAGGGGGAGATGAGTGGGTGGTGTAGAGAGGGGAGATGAGTGGGTGGTGTGAGAGGGGGAGATGAGTGGGTGGTGTAGAGAGGGGGAGATGAGTGGGTGGTGTAGAGAGGGGAGATGAGTGGGTGGTGTAGAGAGGGGGAGATGAGTGGGTGGTGTAGAGAGGGGGAGATGAGTGGGTGGTGTAGAGAGGGGGAGATGAGTGGGTGGTGTAGAGAGGGGAGATGAGTGGGTGGTGTAGAGAGGGAGATGAGTGGGTGGTGTAGAGGGGGAGATGAGTGGGTGGTGTAGAGAGGGGGAGATGAGTGGGTGGTGTAGAGAGGGGGAGATGAGTGGGTGGTGTAGAGAGGGGAGATGAGTGGGTGGTGTAGAGAGGGGAGATGAGGGTGGTGAGAGGGAGATGAGTGGTGGTGAGAGAGGGGAGATGAGTGGGTGGTGTAGATTGGGGAGGGGAGATGAGTGGGTGGTGTATTATTTTTAAAGTCTTCTGAAGTGGTTCAGTTAGATTGAATTGTTGAGTTTTTTTTTATTTTTATTTATTTTCAGTTATTTCTACACTTGAATCATTTGCTAATTAAGAGAATATCAGTTATGTTATGAAAGACACAACTACATTGACTGAAGGTCTGGTATCGTACTCTGATACACCATACACTATGAAGGTCTGGTATCGTACTCTGATACACTATGAAGGTCTGGTATCGTACTCTGATACACCATACACTATGAAGGTCTGGTATCTTACTCTGATACACCATACACTATGAAGGTCTGGTATCTTACTCTGATACACCATACACTATGAAGGTCTGGTATCGTACTCTGATACACCATACACTATGAAGGTCTGGTATCTTACTCTGATACACCATACACTATGAAGGTCTGGTATCGTACTCTGATACACTATGAAGGTCTGGTATCGTACTCTGATATACCATACACTATGACTGAAGGTCTGGTATCGTACTCTGATACACCATACACTATGACTGAAGGTCTGGTATCGTACTCTGATATACCATACACTATGACTGAAGGTCTGGTATCGTACTCTGATACACCATACACTATGACTGAAGGTCTGGTATCGTACTCTGATACACCATACACTATGACTGAAGGTCTGGTATCGTACTCTGATACATCATACACTATGACTGAAGGTCTGGTATCGTACTCTGATATACCATACACTATGACTGAAGGTCTGGTATCGTACTGATACATCATACACTATGACTGAAGGTCTGGTATCGTACTCTGATATACCATACACTATGACTGAAGGTCTGGTATCGTACTCTGATACACCATACACTATGACTGAAGGTCTGGTATCGTACTCTGATATACCATACACTATGACTGAAGGTCTGGTATCGTACTCTGATACACCATACACTATGAAGGTCTGGTATCGTACTCTGATACACCATACACTATGACTGAAGGTCTGGTATCGTACTCTGATACATCATACACTATGACTGAAGGTCTGGTATCTTACTCTGATATACCATACACTATGACTGAAGGTCTGGTATCGTACTCTGATACATCATACACTATGACTGAAGGTCTGGTATCGTACTCTGATACATCATACACTATGACTGAAGGTCTGGTATCGTACTCTGATACATCATACACTATGACTGAAGGTCTGGTATCGTACTCTGATATATTATACACTATGACTGAAGGTCTGGTATCGTACTCTGATACATCATACACTATGACTGAAGGTCTGGTATCGTACTCTGATACATCATACACTATGACTGAAAGTCTGGTATCGTACTCTGATATACCATACACTATGAAGGTCTGGTATCGTACTCTGATACATCATACACTATGACTGAAGGTCTGGTATCGTACTCTGATACACCATACACTATGACTGAAGGTCTGGTATCGTACTCTGATATGCCATACACTATGAAGGTCTGGTATCGTACTCTGATACATCATACACTATGACTGAAGGTCTGGTATCGTACTCTGATATACCATACACTATGAAGGTCTGGTATCGTACTTTGATACACCATACACTATGATTGAAGGTCTGGTATCGTACTCTGATACATCATACACTATGACTGAAGGTCTGGTATCGTACTTTGATATACCATACACTATGATTGAAGGTCTTGTATCGTACTCTGATACATCATACACTATGACTGAAGGTCTGGTATCGTACTTTGATACATCATACACTATGACTGAAGGTCTGGTATCGTACTTTGATACATCATACACTATGACTGAAGGTCTGGTATCGTACTTGATACACCATACACCTAACAATCAGGAAAAAAATGAAAACTAAGTTTAAGATAAAAAGTTCTAAAATTTGGCCCAAGTTTCATTTGTATAGTGTAATTGTAAAGCGCATTATTGCAATTGCAACATTTCACGTGATGACATCATTGGTAATATATTCATGCATACCTTTACCTTTGAAGAGTTTCCAGAGTTTAAATACTCTCGGAGCCCGGCCATTGGCCAGGCTCGTCTGGTGCTTGCCTGGTCAACCAGGCTGTTGTTGCTGGAGGCCCTCATTTTTTTATTTTAATTTTTTCGTTAAATTCTTGAAAATTAGGAAGTAGCATTGTTGCAAAGTGGGCGGAGGTATCGTGTAGAGAAGAGTTACTCTTCAGATGATCTGCCCTCACAAGTCTATGTGGTCGCTTCTGCTACAATGACGTATGTTTATGCTATTATTGACCTCGTTATTTCATATAAATATTATTTATTCCAAATGATAAGAACGGTAAGTAACATTGAAACTTAATGCAGAGAAAATTAAAAAAAGTGCACAACGAGAAGTGTATTGGTGGTGTGTCCTTGTTGCTGTGAGCTCACACCAGGAACACACAAGAAAACCCATGGATATTATAAGTGAACTTAAAAAACCACTCCTTGCATATGCCTTTACTTGTAAATACACACTCTCCTCTCGCACACTCACTCTAATACGGATATTGCTACTCTAATATGCCTGATGTTCAGACTGATACATCTCAAAGTGAGTTTATAACTGTTTCTGGAACAGACTTTCTATTTATGAATCAGTCGTAATAATTTTACACTGCACATTCAGTAGTGATTGTTGTACAAGTCCACCAGCAAATATTGACAATAGTTCTATTTTTTTCATTTGTTGGCGGGGAGGGAGGGTCATTTAAATATTTAAAAAAATAGATTTCCTTCTTTTTTTTTGGGGGGGGGGGATATATTACAGTATTTTTCTTCACCCAACAATTTACTTGCTATTGCTTTATAACATACCACTAACAAAACACTTTTACTATTGAAAATATTTGTCTGTTTGTAGATAATTGTTAGATGGCTAAAAAAAATGTTTTTCGATCAATCTTCATGAAACTTATTCTTAGTCTACTTTTCACATACCTATTACTCTCTCAAAAATCTAAAGGAAATCGCACAATGAAAAAAAAGGCTATATTAAAGACACGGACACTGGTTTGTTTAATTTATGTTAAGCGCTAAACCCATGTGGGTCATTCAGCAGAAGCCGTGGAGGCTCGATCCTGTGTCTGCTGAGCGCCAGACAGACGAACTTCCTATTTGTATTCACATATTTGACCATACACAATAATATGTGTAATTGAGGAGAACATGTGATAGTATTGTAGATGAGTGAAGACACTTGGTACTTTATGAGACATAAATGATTAAGTCAACATTATCAGACACAAAACCCAGGATAAAATAAGAAGAGTATTATTTTATGGGGACACTAAACCCATGAGGGTCATATAGCGGCTGGGGATGACAGGTAACGGGACATGATGCAAATAATGCGACAAAGGTAGCTTTAATTCTTTGCATTAAGAGCTCTTCATTGGCATGAAGGCCCCCCGGTCCTTTGAGGGGTTCATAGTCATTGACCATCCTGTCATTTTCTAATCTTCGTGACATTTGATTTTGTTGTGTTTGGTGATCGTGGTGAGGTTTGTATACAGTTTCCCTCCTGAGTTCTTTATTCTCTCTAAGCAGTTGGAAGGTGTCAGTATTGGACGTCACATTATTAATAACTTCACTGCCCACTAAGACGCAACACCCTCCCTTCATGCGAAAGGGGAATTACCAAAACACTCCTACCTGTTTTATTGAGGGAACTTGATAAGTTCCCTAAGTCGATCCTTGATCAGCCGGGCTGTGATGCAGAAGTTGGTCTGCATGCGGCCAGCACCAACACCTTGGTCGATCAGGCCAGCAACCTGGAAGCCTGGTCTGGGACCAGGCCGAGGGGGCAGTCGCCCCAAAAACCGACTACAGGTAATCACATAGTTATATTGAGCATGATACTTAAATATTATGATACGTTATAGAGTAACCTTTTATTATGACAACGTTTCGCTGTACTTAAAACAAAACTCGTTACTAACACCAGTACAATCCTGTATCCAAAATAGTGATACTCAATTTGGAGGACGACTCAAGACTACAAGATATAAACGGAAGGTATTGGTATATGTAGTTAAATGAAGACAAGTGTAAACTTCTCAACTTTAATACAGTGGAACCTCGGTACTGAACTTAATTCGTTCCAGAAGGCTGTTCGAGTACCGAACGAATTTTTCCCATAAAGAATAATGTAAATTAGAATAATCCGTTTCAGACTCCCAAAAATACACTTAGAGCGACTTTGAGGTGTATTTTCGTATGATATTTATGATTATATTTTCGTTTTCTTGGTCTCGTTTGATAGAATGAAAGATATATTACAGAAATTGAGATGATTTTGAATGATTTACAGACAAAGTACCTTGAAATTGAACTCAAAGTAGCGGAAATGTTCGATTTTTCCTGATGTGGATGAAGCCATGGTTGTTGTGATGGATGGTCCTGATGGATGAAGCCATGGTTGTTGTGATGAATGGTCCTGATGGATGAAGCCATGGTTGTTGTGATGGATGGTCCTGATGGATGAAGCCATGGTTGTTGTGATGGATGGTCCTGATGGATGAAGCCATGGTTGTTGTGATGAATGGTCCTGATGGTTGAAGCCATGGTTGTTGTGATGGATGGTCCTGGTGGATGAAGCCATGGTTGTTGTGATGGATGGTCCTGATGGATGAAGCCATGGTTGTTGTGATGGATGGTCCTGGTGGATGAAGCCATAGTTGTTGTGATGGATGGTCCTGATGGATGAAGCCATGGTTGTTGTGATGGATGGTCCTGATGGATGAAGCCATGGTTGTTGTGATGGATGGTCCTGATGGATGAAGCCATGGTTGTGATGGATGGTCCTGGTGGATGAAGCCATGGTTGTTGTGATGGATGGTCCTGATGGATGAAGCCATGGTTGTTGTGATGGATGGTCCTGGTGGATGAAGCCATGGTTGTTGTGATGGATGGTCCTGATGGATGAAGCCATGGTTGTTGTGATGGATGGTCCTGGTGGATGAAGCCATGGTTGTGATGGATGGTCCTGATGGATGAAGCCATGGTTGTTGTGATGGATGGTCCTGATGGATGAAGCCATGGTTGTTGTGATGGATGGTCCTGATTGATGAAGCCATGGTTGTTGTGATGGATGGTCCTGGTGGATGAAGCCATGGTTGTTGTGATGGATGGTCCTGGTGGAGGAAGCCATGGTTGTTGTGATGGATGGTCCTGGTGGATGAAGCCATGGTTGTTGTGATGGATGGTCCTGGTGGATGAAGCCATGGTTGTTGTGATGGATGGTCCTGATGGATGAAGCCATGGTTGTTGTGATGGATGGTCCTGGTGGATGAAGCCATGGTTGTTGTGATGGATGGTCCTGATGGATGAAGCCATGGTTGTGATGGATGGTCCTGGTGGATGAAGCCATGGTTGTTGTGATGGATGGTCCTGGTGGATGAAGCCATGGTTGTTGTGATGGATGGTCCTGATGGATGAAGCCATGGTTGTTGTGATGGATGGTCCTGGTGGATGAAGCCATGGTTGTTGTGATGGATGGTCCTGGTGGATGAAGCCATGGTTGTTGTGATGGATGGTCCTGGTGGATGAAGCCATGGTTGTTGTGATGGATGGTCCTGATGGATGAAGCCATGGTTGTTGTGATGGATGGTCCTGATGGATGAAGCCATGGTGAGGGGATTGATGGAGTCGTGAGAAAGATGAGGGCGTTATGAGAGAGGTGAGGGGAGTGAGGGCGTCGTGAGAGGCAAGGGGGAGTGAGGGCGTCGTGAGAGGCAAGGGGGAGTGAGGGCGTCGTGAGAGGCAAGGGGGAGTGAGAGCTGGAACAAATCCAGAGATCGTTTACGGCTCACATTGAGCCATTGAAACATCTAAATTATTGGGAACGCCTTCAAGTCTTGAACATGTACTCATTGGAGCGGAGGAGAGAGAGATACATGATAATATATACATGGAAAGTACTTGAGGGCCTGGTCCCAAATCTGCACACTGCCATAACAACATACTGGAGTGAGAGATATGGGAGAAAGTGTAAAATAAACCCAGTGAGGAGCAGGGGTGCGGTGGGGACAATACGGGAGCACTGTATTAACATCCGGGGTCCCAGACTATTCAACATCTTACCAGAAGATATCCGAAACACGGCTGGAACCAGTGTAGAAGCCTTCAAGAGGAAACTGGACAAATATCTTCACCAGGTGCCAGATCAACCAGGCTGTGATGGATATGTGGGGCAGCGGGCCTCCAGCAGCAACAGCCTGGTTGACCAGGCAAGCACCAGACGAGCCTGGCCCATGGCCGGGCTCAGAGAGTAGATACTCTCGAAACTCTTCAAAGGTATAACTCTTCAAAGGTAAGGGAGAGTGAGGGCGTCGTGAGAGGCAAAGGGGAGTGAGGGCGTCGTGAGAGGCAAGGGGGAGTGAGGGCGTCGTGAGAGGCAAGGGGGAGGGAGGGCGTCGTGAGAGGCAAGGGGGGGAGGGAGTCGTGAGAGAGGCGAGGGTGGTTAGTGAGGGAGTCGTAAGGAAGGAGAGGTGAGTGGTAAGGTAGAAGAAAGGGGAGTGTTTGGGTTGGAGAAAGTAGTAGTAATGTAGGAGAGAGGAGATTTAGGGTAGAGGAGAGGGGAGTGTTAAGGTTAGGAGAGGGGAGGGTGAGAGAGAGATGAAAGAGGTAGCGTAGAAGAGAGGGGAGTAGTAATATAGGAAAGAGTGAAGGGAGAGGAGAGAGGTGGGGTAGAAGAAACGGGAGTTTTAGGGTTGGAGAGAGGGGAGTAGTAATGAAGA